>JAVBJF010000164.1:600000-826556 GCA_033439095.1 Pseudococcus viburni
ATCACCCAAGGATTTTTCATAATTTGAATTTTTCATTCAACGGGTTTTCTACTTTTTTTGATAACTTTTGACACTCAAGTCGATTTTCTGAGGAAAGAAAGGGGTCTACGAAAAAAATGAATAGAACATAAATTGTAGAGCGTCAAATTTTCTACGTGGAGAGTCCAATTAGTTTTTTCTTAAGAGGCTTAGCTTTCGAGATATTTTTGCTCAAATTTCAAAATTCAACTTTTCTTAAAAATTGAAATTATCTCAAAAGCTAAGCCTCCTAAGAACAAACTAATTCTACTCAACAGGTAGGAAATTTGACGCTCTACAATTTATTTTCCATTTTTTTTTTTTCATAGAACCCTTTCTTTCCCCAAAAAAATCGGCTCCAAGGGTCAAAAGTTACATAGAAAAATGTAAAACAAATTTTCAACAAAAAATCTTCCAATTTTGAAAAATCCTGACGTAATCGAGAAAAAATGTAATCATATTCGAACTCGGCACTAAATAATAGATTAGAATCACCTACCAGCGAAACTTGAGTGATGGAAAAATTTTAAAATCAGCGCTGCATTTTAGACTAGAAACAGTGATTAAAACAAGAAAAAGAAAATGCTGTTTTAATTTAATGGATAATAATTCCAGGACGTCGGGATTTTTCATAATTGGAAGATTTTTCGTTGAAAATTTGTTTTACACTTTTTGAGTAATTTTTGACTATTAAATGCCAATTTTCTGAGGAAAGAGAGGTCCTACGAAAAAAATGAACAGGACATAAATTGTAGAGCGTCAAATTTCCTACCTATTGAGTTGAATTAGTTTGTTCTTAGGAGGCGTAGCTTTTGAGATATTTTCAATTTGTAAAGAAAGTTGAACTTTGAACTTTGAGCTGAAATATCTCAAAAGCTAAGCTCCTAAGACAAAACTAATTGGACTCTGCAGGTAGAAAATTTGACGCTCTACAATTTATGTTCTATTCATTTTTTTCGTAGAATCCTTTCTTTCCCCAGAAAATCGACTTGAAGTGTCGTGTCAAAAGTTATCAAAAAAAGTATAAAACCCGTTAAACGAAAAATTCAAATTGGAAAAAATTCTTGGGTGATGGAATTTTTTAAATTAATTTTCTCGTGATCAGCGCGAAAAATACTATGAAAATCTCTCATCAAACCTCAAACAGCATTTTCCATGTCGACCTGTGTAATTATTAACATCACGTTCAAAGTACTTTTTTTTTGAAAACTTCAATTTTTCGAATGAAATATGTATTCAATAACCACCCTCATATGTAATTGACCGTAGGAGCTGAAATTTTAGCGTTGATTTTTTTTGGAATGCCCTACTAGCGTGCATAAGAAAAATACTCTTCACTGGTATTAAAAAAACTAACCTTTCTGGTAGAAAATTACACGTAGAACAAGATTGTTCATAACCATTTTCCCATTTTGAAGCTTATTTTAGATGATATTCACAAAAGTTTCGATTTTTTCAAAAAATTCCGAAATTGTTGAAAAATACATATGTGTTTTTTACTCTTAAGTTTTGGTCAAGGAAGTGAGTGTTTTTGAAGAAAAAAGAATCCGTAGAACAAGATTGTACATAATTATTTTTCAATTTTGAGGCTTATTCGAGGAGATATTCACGAAAAACCGGTTTTCAGGAGACATTAACCCCTCCTCTAGGGGTTGGGGAGGGTTCCTGGGGTGTCCATTTTAGTATGTTGTTTAGTGAACCATTACGAACGTAAAATACGAAAAAAAATCAGGATTGAATTTTTGGGGGATGAAATCCTAAAATTACTGGACTAATTAACTTTTTTTCTATCCGTAAATAAGCCTAAAAAGTCGTAAAATTAATTACCTGGGCAAGTTTCAACGCCGTGGATTCTCCAATGTCATCTCTACCGAAATAATAATCGGAAACTTTTTGCGTTATGTTATCGATTAATTCTGATTCGGTGGTGTATAAATACTGAGTAATTAACGGCAATAGACGTTTTCTATCGGTGTTTATTACCTTCGCTAATGATCCACCGTTTTCCATGTATCCTTGAATGTGTCCAAAAAGAACGCGCAAGAAATAAGATAATCAGGTTTCGTTGGCTTATACTGGGAATGTGAATTTATTATTCGAAGGAAATCCAATTTATTACTTACTTTTTAATTTGAAAATACTTTCTCCAGAGTTTATACCGACAATCCACGGTATGTTCTTACTGACGTAGGTACCTCTGTCAGGATTTTGAGGTAAAAACGGTTGGTGTTTTACGTTCGACTCGATGGTTAATTTGAATAATGCAGTAGGATCTATATCCCAAGTCTTGAAAACCAGAGAGATAATTACCCAAAATGTTCCATGTTATGAGTATACTTTCTCAACAAATCCGAGTGTCTTAAAACTTACGTATAATTTGCTTTCGGCTTTGATTAAGTCGACGGCGGATAAACGCTGCAAACATTTTAACAGTTTAATGTGATCTTTGTAGTAGCATCCGGTGGAGAAGGCAATAGATGTGGTTAAAGCTTCTGCATACGGTTGATCGTAATACGACCACGCCCCATACGCACTTCCACTCTGCATTATGGCTTTGTGAAATAACCCTGCGCATTAAGCAATTGAAATTAGAAACTCATTTAGATTTTTTGTATTTTTTTTTTCGTGTATTTATACTTACCTTTGCTTAGCGGGGAAAACATATGAGCATGGACGGAAGTTGAGCCTGCACTTTCTCCCATCAACGTGATGCTGTCCGGATCGCCGTCAAAAGCTGCGATATTCTCTTTGATCCATTTCATTGCCAAGGCTTGGTCCTTCATGCCGAAATTACCGCTGATTACGTCGTTATTCATGCCCAAGAAACCTGAATAAGGTATCATTTCGTGTGAATAAAATGAGGGCGAAAGAGAGTACTCGAGATAGATGTTGAAAAGGTAAAAATCGTGTTGAAATTTGCAAATTGTGGACGATGAAGAATCGAAGGACATCGTCGTGGATCAGGAGAACAGAGACACGGACAGGAGACCCCCCCCCCCCCTTCGTTAGTTAAAATTCAATATTTTAGGAAAATTTTTTGGAAAATTGTGAAAATATATCTAGTTTTTCCTTTGGTTGTACGTAGAATCCGAATTTGGTTTTAATTTTGTACTGATGTTTGCTCTCCTCTGAATGGTAGGAGGAGGGCCTGAAAATGAAAATATGTCTACAATAACGTAAAATGTGTCGAAATTTGCGTTTTGAAAGTTGTACGTTACTAATTTGATGGTATTTTCATCATAATAAGGGACTTTCACTTTGAAACTACCAAAGGAAAAATACGACGATGCCTACGCTTTTAAAAAAATTGATTTTTAAACATCGAAAATAAGCTTTAGGGGGGGGGGGGAATAATGAAATTAGTTGGAATAATTTTGAGGTAAAAATACGAAAAAAATCACTTTTGTAGGATTCAGATAAATACAATGAAACCGAGCGCAGCGAGGCCAAAATTTTTGAAAAATTTGAATTTGAGAGGTAATTTCAGAGTGATTGTGATTTCTGAAAGGGATCGTCCCCATTGCCATTTTAGTCAAATTTGCCACCTATTCTCATTTGTGACGAATTTTTCAGTTTTTTCTACTGGTGCGGTATTGTGTGTGTGTGTGTGGGGGGGGGGGGGGTAAATCCCCGTATTTGCTACGTCCCTGCTCGTGGTTTTTAGGTTCTTCCTTCAAGCGTCTTTTTGTCTTGTATTACGAATTATCGTTTTTTTTTTTGAAAAAATTCTTCTGATGAGAGATCCAAAAAAAGCAAAATTTTGAAAAAAAATTCAAGGTCACTAATGGTTTTTAAAATCACTAAATCTTATTTTGATGCCCAATTTATTTTTAAACTCGAAATGGGTGGACTTGAAAAGAGGGCGTCATTGGAATTCAAATTGTGAAAAGATTGAAATTGACGAATTTGAGAAATTTTTGATTTTTATAATATTCAGATCCTTTACTCAAACTGTTCAAAATCGAGCCAAAAAAAATTTGGTCGCTTAAAATATGTATTTTTTGATGAAATTTTTTAAAAATTTTTACTTTAGTGCTGTTACTATTACGTTTTATTTTTTTGCAGCCGTATTATTCCTTCTACCTTTCCGCCAAATTAGCACTAGAGGGGTACCTGGGTTCAAAATTTCAGAAAAGAATTAACGTTATCGAGGTGTGCAGTCGGTTTTGAAGGATGCTGATTTTGGTTTTCATGTCTATTCTAGTAATGATGACCGTAGATAGCGTTTACTTGATTTATATTTCTATGCACAGGTCAATTATTCCAAAATCTTGATTCCTAATTTACTTCTTTAAGATTTAATTCAAATTTGAGGATGATTATTTAGCATCCTTGAAAAATTTCGAGCCTTGATCTGTTCTCAGGGATCAGTCTTAGATTTAAAATGAGAATAAATATCGTTAAAAATTTGCATCGTGGTGTTTTTGCGTATTTTTAGTCATTGAGCTTCTCTCCGATGAAACTTTTGCAAAAATCCGCGATAGAGAATACATTGGTCAAAAACGAACCGAAATAGATATCACTGGGAAGACATAAAATTACCATCTAGGGTGAAATTTTTTTATTTTCCCAATTTAAAACGGGTTCCTAAAGTTTTCTCATTTAGATTGCAAAATTTTTATATTAAAAGGCCAAACGAGCACAATTTTCTCAAATTTTTCAACTAAAAAAAAAATATGCAAATTTGTGATAATTTTGGAAGAAAAACAGCTGCCTTTTTTGTCCCCTCTCCAGTTCGGTTCGGCTACAAAATTGAGTGGTCAATTTTCATTTTCATTAAAATTATGAATATTTCAGAAAATATGTGCCATATTTTAATGCATTCGTGAAAAAATTGAAATCATTTGAAATCAATCGTTTTTTTGAGAGTTGAACGATAAATGCAAATAATTTTCAAATTATTCTGAAATTTACGTAAAAAATTATATGTTGATTTTTTTTACTGTCAGTGAAATGTTGCCAAGAATATGCGGAAAATGGTTAAATTTCATAGTCGGGAAAAGTAATGTAAAAATTATGCATCATTCCACAAAATTGCTTGAATTTGCAAGAAGAAATTGTAAAAGTCGTCAATAAAAATACCGCCTAGTAAAAAAAAATGAGTAAAACATGACGCACTTTTTTCAATCACCATCTTTAACAACCTTGAAAAAAAGTCATCGCTTTTTTCGACATGTCAATATACGTCAAATAATTTTAGTATTTCATCTTTTTTTGGAATAAAATATTACTGAATTTTTTTTCAATCTTGTTCATTTATTTTTAATGGGTTTGGACTACAAAGTCCATCAGCCCAGCCCAAAAATTCGCACAAAATACTTTTTCCATTTTTTCCCCTTCAAAAGTTCCCCTACTCCCGCTATAAGACATCCCGTGTCATAAATCTTTGAAAATCATACGAAATCAGGGTGTCTACCGGTCGCGAAAGTCGCGAAAGTCGCGAAAAAGTCGCGAATTTGGATTTAGGTCGCTGAAGTCGCGAAAAAGTCGCGAAATTGACCCAAAATTCATCAAAAGTCGCGAATTTTTCCGAAATTACTTCCATTTTTTTCGCCTTTTACAAAACAGAAAAAGTAAAGAAATTTCACCTTTTTGAACATTTTTTCTAAAAATTTTCGCCCTCGCTTCGCTCGGGCTCATAAAGTTTAAAAACCCATTCTTAAATTATATACCTCTTTGTCCTCTTCCCTTCTATTTCAGACAATTGAATATTTTGAAGCGTGAAAATATGTTCTTGTGGGAGACTAAATAACGATCACGATTGGGAATTTCAAAGGTAATATTGTGTCCATTGTCAGGAAAATCTAAAATAATTGGAGAATTTTGGAATTTTCTAAGGGATGTTTTAAAGGAGAAAACCATTTGGAAATATGTCTTTTTTTGCTGACTTTTTAAATAAATTCTTCAAAAAAATTTCGCCCTCGCTTCGCTCGGGCCAAATCTACTAATATTTCAGACTTTCCATAAATTTATTTCTCAATAATCATTTAACAATTTTATCCGTTCTAACATGATTTTTCGTAAAAATTTTCACCCTCGCTTCGCTCGGGCAGTAACTATTTCTCTTCTTTGCCATAAAATAACTCACTTTTGGAGAATTTTTGTGAATTCTTTCGTGTAAAAAATTTTCTAATGGAAGTAGCTGGATGAAATTTGTTTTGAAATGTAGCTGAATGTTTGTTCTCTATGGCAAAATATCTTGAATTTTTTACCTGTGGAATAAAAAAGTGGTATGAAGCTTTGAATTTAGAAATTTCATAAATTGGGCAAGAGATTGCCTAATTCATGCATTAGGCAAAAATTTTGCCTATTTCATGCATTCGGCAATTACATGGATTAGGTGTAACATATGCATAGCAATTAGAAATACGCGGCCACCTCGTCGGCATCTAAATTAAGTTTGTTATTATCTTATCATCGGTTGTACGAATATATATCTTGCTGAGTACATTATTCTATTTCATCTGCATTCGTACTCTACAGTCTTGTCTACTTTCTTATACCTCTCTCCAGATGAATTTTTGAGTTATTTTCAGGAGAAATCGACTGTTTGATCGGAAAAGTCATGTTCGGTGAAGGGGAATTGAAAATTAATCAGGTTTGATAACCACTCGAGAAAAAGTTGACAACTGGGGAGATGCCAAATACGGTATCTAAGCTCTTCGAATATCTCATCTTACCCAATACTCCTAATCTGTAATTCATGGCCACAAAAATAACGTTCTTATCCATGAAATAATCTCCTGGGAAAGAATTCGCACTACCAGATTGCCACGCACCTCCATGAATGTAGACAATTACCGGTATTTTTTTAATTCCTTTGGCGAAAATCTGAAATAAGAAAGATCATCAATACACATCTGTCGGCCTTTGGGCAAAAGATAAATTTTTTTAAAAATTAAAATTTCCCGGGCGTTTTCCCTTTGGTACGTAAATTTAAATACAGCATTTCTTGGGGGCCCCACCGGGGCCATTTTTTCGGAATAATGTTCAGGCTGGGTGCATATTGGAGGTGGGTTTTGTACCCAAACTCGAGTACCTAACCCCGGTTTTACCGGGACAGGAGGGGTTAAAAAAAAAATTGAAAATTTGGTGTTTTAAAAAGACTTTTTTTTGAAAAATTTAGGTACTAAATTTGGGTTGGGGGCGGTGGGGACTGGGGGCTTTGGGGTAAAATTTTTTTTTGGGGTTTTGGGGGCTTTGGAACAAAACTGTTTCCCTTCTTTTATTTTTCACCTTTTCCCTTTTATATACATAATTTATATGCCCCGTACCTCTTCGTCCCCCGTTTTTAAGGGAAGTTCCTTTTTCCCCCCCCGAAAACGGTTGGGAAGGGGTTTTGCCCGGGGAAATAGGCGTTTTCCCTGTGTATATCAAGTTAAAACAACTCTTTTTAACCAAAATGAAGGTGACAGAGGCAGTCTGGTGGTTACGCAGACGTCCCCCTGTGTATACTCGCTTAAAACTGCTTTTTTCACCATGCACATGAGTGATCGCGATCTTTTTTTTTTTTGTGGTGACGTGGAGGCTATGTATATACCTAAAATTACATATTTTAAAGTCCATTGTAATTAAAAGTCTTTTATCATGTCGCGCCACCTGCCTTATTCATTTGACTTGAGGGAGGGCAAAGATCGTATAAACACTATAAAAAAACTATGCTGGTTTTAAATACCACGTGTAAAACCAACAGAAGCATATTTAACAGGTGGTGACGAAAAGGTTACTGTTTATAAAAGGTGACGTCGAGGTTAGTGTTGGTCCATATATATATATAAATATATATTTATGTATGAAAATTTGTGGTCGATTAAAAACTCCGAAACTATGAGGTTTGAGAAAAATTTGAAAACGTCGCGCTGTTGGGGCATTGCCTGAACCTGTGAGATTTTAAGTTTTTATCGAAATCGGTTGAAATGTTTTTGAGAAAAATTAATTTTTGTGATTTTTTTTCATGGAATTTGCCTGAAAATAGCGTCCAAGAATTGGTCTTCAGGGTGTCCAAAAAAAATAAATAAAAATGCTTAGGAAAATTATTTAACCTAACTTAATTGAAAATTTCAAATCTAGTGTCATTCGTGGTCTATCACCATTCGACTGTACATGATGATAGAATAACCAAGACTCCCATGATAACTATGGCCTTCTTTAGATGATGAATTCATTGTTACTGGTTTCCATCACTTTGGAGAAAAAGAAGGTCTCAGGGTATCCAAAAAAAAGCTTTGCAATAAAAATGCATAGCAAAAAATCATTTTAACCAACTTTTTAATTGACAAATTTTAAATCTGCATCAGTCCTGTTCCTAATACCATTCGAATGTACATGATAGTAAGAAGGATCATTCGAGATGGGCTTCTTCAGGTTACAAATTCATCATTTCCGTTACCATCAACTTTGAAGAAAAAAAAAGAGGTCTTCAGGGTGTCCGAAAAAATTACAATTAAATGCTGGCAAAAATTTTGTAACTAACTTAATTGTAAATTTTTTAAATCACTGTCGTCAGTCAGTGGTCTATTACATTCGAATGCACATGAATGGTAGAATAACAGGACCCTCACCGATAATGAAATGGTCTTCTTTAGGTTGATGAATCATTGTTTCTCGGGTTCCATCAATGTTGGAAAAAAATGGAGGTTTAAGGGTATCCGAAAAAGATCACAATTTAAAACTGGAAATAGCAAAAAATTCTCCCAATCAATTGGATCGAAAAATTTCAAGTCATGGCATCATTCGAAGTATACATAAGAGTATGGGAAATAACCAGGACCCAAAAAACTCAAAGAATTGGACTTCTTCAAAAGCGACGCAATGCATCGTTTCCCAGTTCGAAAATCAAGTTAGTTCGGAAGAAGTGCAAGACAGGCCCCTTTGACATTACCTGTCAAATTTTAGGGGAAAAATGTTTCAGAAACTGAATCGCAAGAATTGACTAAATTTTGAATTCGAATATGTGCCTCGTGAAAAAACCCCTTACTTTTATTGTTTTGGTTTTTTTTTTTTATCCGATTCCTCTGAAACCCCCCCACCTCTCAAAACCAAAATCGCATAGATTATTTTTTCTTTTTCACTCATTTTCTTTGTTAAAAATTTTTAAACCCCAAAAAAACCTACTATTATTACACAGATGATAGGTATCTTTGATAGCTAATACATTTTGATGCATAAATATAAGAGAAAAGTCGGTTTATCTCGCGATTTAGGCGTGAGAATTTTTTAAGTATATAACTCGTTCAAGGTGAAACTTGGAAATCGCAATCGGCAATAATTGAACTTTATCTTGCAATTAAACGAGACGAATGGACTTTGAATAAACAATTAAGGAATTAATATCGCTCGAAAATGTTTGCTGCTTCCGGGTCGTTTGACCCAGAGGATCGGAGCACTCGTTTAGATTGCAATCGTGCGATATTTTATTTAAGCTGTCCTTTTTTTTTTCGAGGAAAGAAATTCGTATATTACCTGGAATCGCAAAGATCCGATCGGAGGTTCGGCGAATGGAATGCCATAGAATACTTTGAACGTTCGTTCGGGTCCGATATGTCTGGTCCCTTTAATGGTTCCGCTGTTCGTTGTCACTGTTAAATTCAAATCACCGCGAACGGAGGCGACGAACGCCGTGAAAAACAACAACCAAGTGTACATCTTTCTCACCTTAATGACAAACTTGTAAAACTATAACTAAATTAGTTTTTTTAAACTCGAGCCAGTCGCTGATCGGTGCTCAGGTTAACAAAACAGCTGTAGTTTTATCATCCATAATTCAGGTTAATGAAGGTTATCTTGTTTGAATAATACAGGGTGTTCCGTCTCAATAGTAAAACCCCTTGGCCAGTAATAGTGCAACACCAACTGAGTCGATGTAAGTAGGTTTGCCTACCATTGGAATTGAAGGGGCAGATTTATGCACTTCGAAAAAAAATGTTTTTTCAATTTCGTTTGTCAACTTTGGCCGTGCGCTACTCAACAACCAAGATAGGTAGGAAGTTGCGCTTTGCGGCAACGTGTAGCCCACTCTCTCTAGAATTTTTCTATGCGGTTGATAATTTTTGTAGGTGAACTAGGGTGGGTGTACCGGGGCAAATATTCAAAAAAAACATGAAAAAAAGTTGATGATTTTTTCTATTTTTGTGAATAACTAAAAAAGATGTCCTCTTCTGCTACCATTATTAGCAATGTTTCTTGAAGAAAAAATTTCGATCTTTCCAATGGCGCAACCCCCACTCCTCTATCATGCTCCAATCAAAAGTCACGAGCTTTTAATTTTAAAGAAAAACACAAAAAAGACTTACTTTTTTGATTTTTCAAATTTCAAAAATTCATATCTTTGTAACAAATTGAGACAGGTAGATGAGGTTTGCAGCATTGAACTTACCAAGTATTATACTATCCAAAATAAAAATTGTATCTTCAAATTCTTCATTAAAAAAATTTTTGATCACAAAAAATTTGAAAAAATTTGTTTAAAAATTTTTATTTAAAAAATTGAAGTATATCATTCCAACATTATGAAGCGTAACACTTGGTAAGTTCAATGCTGCAAACCCCATCTACCTGTCTCATTTGTTACAAAGACATGAATTTTTGAAATTTGAAAAATCAAAAAGTAAGTCTTTTTTGTGTTCTTCTTCAAAATTAAAAGCTCGTGACTTTTGATTGGAGCATGATAGAGGAGTGGGGGTTGCGCCATTGGAAAGATCGAAATTTTTTCTTCAAGAAACATTGCTAATAATGGTAGCAGAAGAGGACGTCTTTTTTAGTTATTCACAAAAATAGAAAAAATCATCAACTTTTTTTCATGTTTTTTTTGAATATTTGCCCCGGTACACCCACCCTAGTTCACCTACAAAAATTATCAACCGCATAGAAAAATTCTAGAGAGAGTGGGCTACACGTTGCCGCAAAGCGCAACTTCCTACCTATCTTGGTTGTTGAGTAGCGCACGGCCAAAGTTGACAAACGAAATTGAAAAAAAAAAACATTTTTCGAAGTGCATAAATCTGCCCCTTCAATTCCAATGGTAGGCAAACCTTCTTACATCGACTCAGTTGGTGTTGCACTATTACTGGCCAAGGGGTTTTACTATTGAGACGGAACACCCTGTATATTCATTGGAATGAATAACTTGGCAACTTCAAAGGAAAATGCACGTGTTTTTCGTTATGATGACCAACTAAGTAGATATTTATCGTAAAATCGACAAAATTGAAAAAATATTTTTTTAATTTTGTAACATTTCCATGATTTCAGGATTGCTCGCGTTTTGCATTTTCTTGGAATAAAAATTTACATTACGAAAATCGTCTTGTTTATTTCCGACTAGATTAGTTATTCAATCATTTGGTAGGTAGAAAAAATAAACATACCTATTGCTTTTCTTTTTTCGTTTCGGTCTTGGTTGTGAAGAGGAAGAAATATTCGTGAGATTGTGTCAAAGAAATAAGTTCATATTTAAACTCAGCGCCCTGAAAAACATGAATTATATGTCACGTGCCTGATATCAGGGTGTTTACTGGTACGAAAAATGCACGAAATTCAAAAATGACCATCAAAAGTACGAAAATCCGTCAAAATTGTACAAAATCTTGTTTTCAAAAAATTTTCGTCCTCGTTTCGCTTGGGCTCAATAACTCCTTTTGAACAAAGGGTATAGCCGGATAAGGGGTGGTTTTGGCCCCAGCCCCGATTTTTGATTTAATGCCCCCAGATTGTGTACATTGATGAAAAAAAATCCTGGAAAAATTTTTGGCTCCCCAAACCCCTCCCTTTCAGAGCTTTGGCCATTTTATTGCATCATTTTCAAGAATTTTTAATTCCAATGGAAGTGAATGAAATTTTCTGTTCTTTGGCACAAAGTTACATCTCGTAGAGGTCTATTCACGATAATTTTTTCATCAATTTTGGTGCACTCCTTCATGAGGTTTTGGCCATTTGAAATCTCCAACTGTAAAAAAGACCTTAACAGCGAAGTTCGACTACACTCAAAAAAAATATATTAATAAATTTTATTTTAAAAAATAATAACGGGGTACCATTCAAAAAGTTGGCAAAATTTAATCTAAAAATAATAATATGTAACAAGATATTTGGTAAAATTTATCATTCAATAATAAATTTTACCAAAGTTCATTATTGAATGATGAATTTTACTAAATATCTAGATAAATATTATTATTTTTAGATTAAATTTTGCCAACTTTTTGAATGGTATCCCGTTATTATTTTTTAAAATAAAATTTACTAATTTTTCCAACATTTTCTATTAGGTATTATTTTTTTGCGTGTAATTTTTGAAAATATTCTAAAAATGTGTTTTTGACATTTCTTTCAAAAATTTTGGTAAATGTTGTAAAGCAGATTTTCAAAAAATTGTGCACTTCGTCGTTACGATTTTCAATTTACGTGGTAGGTACTTGATATGAATTTTGATTTTAAAAAATTCTTCAAAAAAAAACCGCGTTATTTACGATTCTTTGCTAAATTCATTGAGTAAATCAAAAAAATTTAACATGAATGAATCTTTTATTTCAAAAGAAGCTCATACTTACTAAAATAGAAATCCAGTCATGAAAAAGTCACGTTTCTGTGACAGAATTTACCCCCCCCCCCCCGGTTTCATGTTTATCATGTGCAAAAGGTCTAGAAAAATTAGAAATATAGTCTGAAAAATCTGAAAAAGTCGGGGAACATAATTTCTGAAATAGCGTGGACATTCTGAAGGATTGGGGCCATTGGGGGCGATCAAATCCTAATAATGAGTTGATTTTTGAACTCAACGTCTTGAGAAATATTAAAAACGATGTACTCAGTTACTCTGAAATAATTTTGTTACTTTTTTCAGAGAAAATGACCTAGTTTTTAGTCAAGTACCTACATTTTTAATCAAAAAATTTAAATTGGTTGCATTTTCTCTTATCTCTTATCTCTTTTATAATTAATATATTAAAAAATCGAAACCGACCAAACTACATCAGACTGCAGTTCGAGATATCGGCCAAATATTAGTATTAGTGCTGTATTCACACAGAATTTACATTTGTAGTAGTGGTTTATACTTCCCCTTTCGTCTTGCAAGCTGGGTCTTCAGTTGTGTACAAAGTACATGAAATATCGGTTTTATCGTTTTATGTTAGTAAAGTTAGTACTGCAGTAACAGAGTATTCTATTTGTGGTGGTGAGCTTTATTTTGACGAATGCACATTCTGTTTCTTGAACTTTAGAGTAGGTACCACCTTTTTAAAAAATTTCTGTCCTCTTCCCGGAAGTTGAAACCCTCAACCAAAAAACATTTAAAAAATGGCAAAAAACTATTCGAAATTTTTTTTAAATGGTTGTAAGGGGATTTTCGAAACTCCTGAATTCATTTCTGAGTTCATTTTAGCCTCAAATGCAAAAGCGTGCCAAACGAAGCTCTCGAATGGTTGAAAAATTTACTTTTTCTAGGTACTCAAAAAATGGTGTTTTTTTTCAAGTTATTGCTCATTGTATAATAAATTTTTCCAAAAAATTGTGGATAAGTTTGATTGTTCTATTTGGCTTTTTTTTTTATTGATCACGATGTGGAAAAAAAATTCAAATAGGTATCTGCCAAGATTTATTTGTTCATTAAATTACGAATTTTCCAAAAAAATGGGATATACTTACGCTTTTTTTCTAGAAAATTCTTTTATAAACTAGGTTTTTGGAAACGTGTACTTTTCAAAGAGCTGTAATGGTGATGAAAGTATGCCATGATATCCTTGATCATGATCTTGGAAAAAGTGTGAAAAGAGAAAAGAAAGAGAGCGAGAATAAATTAATAGCCACTTTCTAGAAATTTCATCTCGCTTTTCAAGATGATAAATGGTCACGAAAAAATCATCAAAAAATCTTGAAATTTGGGACGAAGTACATAGCTGAATACTTTGAACTCTGCGATTTTTTAGAGGAGGAGGGAGATTTCGAAAAGAGAAATGGTAATATCAAAGGTCGACATTTTAAGACTTTCGAAATGCTTTTGAAGTTCAATGGATGATTTTCATGGTATTTGGTGAAAAAATTCCATTTTTCTCAGCTTGAATTATTTTTTGTACTTTTTTTTACACTTCTTGATAACTTTTGACTTTTGGAATCAATATTTGAGCAAAGAAAAGGTTCAACGAAAAAAATGAATAGAATATAAATTATGGAGCCTAAAATTTCCTTTCTGTAAAGTCCAATTAGTTTTTTCTTAGGAGGCTTAGTTTTTGAGATATTTTGAATAAAAATATTATAAAAATTGAATTTATTTCATTTTTCAACTGAAATATCTCGAGAGCTGAGCCTCCTAAGAAAAAACTATTTAAACTCTGCTGTAAGGAAATTTTACGCTTTACAGTTTATGTCCTATTCATTTTTTTCGTTGAACCCTTCTTTTGCTCAGAAAATTTACTTCAAGTGTCAAAAATTATCAAAAAGTGTAAAAAAATGTTCAACAAAAAATTTAAATTGTGAAAAATCCTTGAGTGATGAAATTTTTTAATAATTTTCTCGTTATCAGCGCCCGTCAATCATTAAATTTAAAACAGCATTTTTTTTTTGTTGACCTGTGAATAGCGGAGGTGAAAAGATGAGTCGGGAATGAACGGGAACCAAACTGACACTACGTTTGTAGCACTAATCTTGCGGAAAAAATATACGACTTGGGTGTATTACACCGATAATTGCCCTAGTGAGAAACTCGTCGATGAATATTCAAGCGATATTCGCCAAGAATTATTTTCATCGTGAATATTACGTTTACGAAGAAACGTCGTCGGTCGATAGGCTCCGTAGGCAACGGATGATCGGATTTCAAAACGAATTGGAGAATATTCTTACATCATGCTGATAATAAAGTCTCCATGAATCGCAAAGAACGTAGGTAGATTGTCAAAAATAATGACAGGAAGTGTCAATGATCCGTATAAGTATAAAAAATGGTAAAAGAAAAATAAGCCGCGGAATCTCTTTAATTTTTAAAAAATGTCACTGTTTTCCTTGCACACGATGTTGTTGCGGTAACGAAATCTCGACAGCTTTCGTAAAGGTAACTCTCGTGAATGTCGAAAATCGGGGATATTGTAAAATAAATTAGAAAAGTACGATGGTATGGTTGGGTTACGTTGCTTTAGGGTCATTCTATTTATAAATCCAATTCGGTGAGGATCTCGAGTCTTTCGGTTTTCGATTTTGCTCTAAATTTTTTTACAGCTTCTTAATGTTTGGAAGCCCACTTTCATTTTCTCACCAGTGCCAATGGAAAGCAAGGGGAGGGGTATTTTTTCACTTCGGAATTTCCTAAGAAGATGCCTACAACTTTGCAAATCGTACATATCGTAGTCAGTCAATCTGTTTGTGGTGTCAGTAAGTAAATCCAAAGTAGATACAGAAACATTCAAAAAAATGTATCAAAGATGAAGTGACAGAATTTTCTCGAGTAAAGCTCAACTTCGAAAAATTAGAAAAAACATCAAAGGTTTCATTCAAAAATCTATACAAATACAAATTCTGGAACTTCGGAGTTCAGTAAATCAAGGTGTTCAACAAAATTTCATAATGAAGAAGAACTTCAGCAGTGTATTTAACAGGATATTTTTCAAACATTTCACGATTGCGGGTGGGGGGGGGGGTTGCAGGGGAAAAGTTACCTGTTTACAAAACGGGGTGTGTGATGGAATCCAAAATTTGTACAAAAGCCTGATTTTGTGCTGTTCTCTATCAAAAATATTGAAATGTCCTGCTTTTCTCTCATTTTTTCAACCATAGGCTTTGAATTTTCTGATTTATTCGTTCCCTTTTTTTCAGAATTACCTATGTAATTACTTCATTTACAAGTTTTTTCATTTGATTCTTTTTCAGTACCGGAATCAAGAGTGGGCCAGAGTGGGCTGGGCCCATTTTGAGAAAAAACTTGGCTCGGTCAATTATTTTCAAACTATTTTCGATTTTTTTTTCTAAAAAAAAATATATGATATATTGCAACTTTTTTACACAGATGAGCGAAATTTTGATTCTCGTTGAATCTTCGATTCAAAATATGTGGAGGATTACAAGAAAATTGACAATTTTTTTAATGAACTGTATAACGAAGCTTTTAGCATACGTAGGTATCAAAAATGATATCGAAATTGAAAAACCTGAAAAATGTGTTCAAAAAATTCCGAATAAATTGTAAATTTTGTAGTACGAGTAGAAAAGCTCGTTTAGAATCTGATGTATTAGAGGCAAACGATGATTTTAAAACGAAACTTTTACATTCTGCTTCAAATTTATTCTAAATTTAAATTTTTTCAAACTTAGATTTTTTCAATTTCAATGTTCTATTTTTTTCAAAATTGTATCCAATTTTAAAATTTTTCCAACTTTGATTCTTTCAATTTTTTTCATTTTCATATCGTCATTAAAGTTTTTTTTGATTTCTTCCAATTATTCAATGAGGTAAAAAAAATTTAATTTTATATTTTTCTTATGGATTTAATATTTTTATTGTGGGGGTTTAAATTTTTGTCATGGATTTTGATTTTTTCTTTATTTGCGAATTTCAACATTTTGTTGAAATTTAAAAAAAAATTCAAAGAAATTTTCATTTGAGAAAATTTTAAATCTCAAACAGAGTTGGGGCAAGATTTTAAATTATTGAAAAATTTTACGAATTGAAAGAAATTTTTAAAAATATCAAGTTGAAATTTTTTTAAAGAAATCATTAAGGTTGGAAAGATTTTTAATACCAAAATTTTTTCCAACTGTAATATTTTTTAGATGTCGAATTATAAAAAGATTTTTTCAAATTGTTCTTAATTTCATATTTTTTTAAACATTTTCGAACTCAAAATTTTTTTTCAATAATTAAAATTTTTTTATTTTTGAAGTTTTTATATAAGTAAACAGTTTTTTGTTTTATGTTTTTCAGAGATTTATTTAAATTATTCAAGAAATTCGATGACCAATTTAGGTTTATTTCCTATTGAAAAAAGTTTGGACCAAATAGTACCTAGAAGAGTTTGTCGTGATTCATAAAAATAGCCGAATTGTTTTATATCAATTTCAGATTATAAAGCATTAATTTTTTTTCATTTCTCTCCTTGATCACATTTTTTGGATAAATAACATTTTACGCGAATGGTAATTTTTATTCAGGTGTGTATTTACTTAAAACATTACCTGATACTTCATTTTCCACCCACCCACCCACTCCCCAAATGCATTCAAAAAGTATTTTTTCTCTGATAAGTTATTCCCTTCCCCCTCCACTCCATATGCTTGGTTCTTCTGCGCATTTCCAAAAAATCCTACTAAATCCATCGCTGTTTTTCTTTTCATCTGATTAAAAATCGTGTACAAAGGGTAAAGTTTTGCGGCTTGTAATTCCAGATCAAAAAAATAACCCTTTATAAGTTTTGTAAATCTGACAAAATGTTGAAAAGTTGCAGGAATGTCACATCTTCGTCTATGTTTTCCAAAATCTGATAAAAACATTGAAAAATTGATCAAATTTCGTCACCACTTTTTCATTTATTAAAATTTTTGTACAATTTTGAATTTATAAAAGTGTAAAAAATACATTTTTCTTGGTCGCATCATTCTTCTTCTACTGTTTTGAGAAACCAACTTGTTGGTGATCGACATATCTCACAATACTTCTCGTATCATTCGTACTAATTAAATCGACCCGATCGTAAAGTAAATTCTCAAATAAGTACCGCAAATTCTACAGCACGCCTGAACAAATAGAACAATCCACATTTATACCCTTAGGCATTACTATATACCAAGTCAAAATTAAATTGCCAACAGACGTAGTCGTGCTGCACCAAAACGTCTCCTATATTTGTTTTTCCTTCCGCTTTATATGTACTCTTACTCGTTCTCGTCGAATTATTGTCATGCCTCCTTTCCTTCGCACAATTATTTCTTATTCCTTTTTTTAGCCCCGGATCATTTCCCGTCGATTGGGTTATTATAACCACCTAATATGTTTATGTTTTCATACGAATGATTAATTTTCAGGGGGAAAAACACGATATGACGTTGGTAGTTGAGAACGAAAATACATATCTATTCGAGTGAAATTAATATCTATTATTTTTCTTCCCAGTTTTTCTCATTTTTTTTTTTAGGTTACCAACAAAAAAAAAACACGTTGACTAAAAATCAATACAAAAATTGTTATTTACACGATAGATGGGAGATTATTTTTTGGAGCAATATTAAACCTAATCCCCGAAGAAATCGGTATAGAAAATAAATTTTTTCAGTACCGTTTCAAATAATTACGAT
Source organism: Pseudococcus viburni (assembly GCA_033439095.1). Taxonomy (NCBI): domain Eukaryota; kingdom Metazoa; phylum Arthropoda; class Insecta; order Hemiptera; family Pseudococcidae; genus Pseudococcus; species Pseudococcus viburni. Next base: position 618,295 of record JAVBJF010000164.1, read on the forward strand.
TGGAATACTTACTTTTGAAGGGAAATTGGATTAATCACTTTTACACATGTACAATTGTACGTACATAGGTACCTTGTGTTTTCTGTGCCTTACAACAAAAATGATGTAAATCCTATGATTCAAATTAGGACATTTTTTTTTACAACTTCGTTGCTACGTCAGAGATGCATCTTCATAACGAAATCTATTCATCAGTTATACCTGTATTGGCCAGAGTATTCCATATCAACTGGTTCAAAAATTACACTTTTTCACATTATTTCATCAGCAAATTCTGAAAACATTTTCCCTTCGTAATTAAGAACAATTTTAGTTGTTCTACCCAAGTTTTATTAAGAAAAGGGGGGAATTTTGAAATGTAAGAATTAAATTTTAAATACATGGTAATGGTTTTAGAAAAGAAATGTGGAATTGCGTAAAACACGACTCTAATTTTCAATTATGTTTAATTTTTCAGGGAACAAAAGATTACCGAAGAGGATGCTGAACGCAGTTGATCGTCTTTGCAGAATTGTTTTGGTGAGTTTATTATTAATTTTTCTGTATACTGGATATTTGAGATTATTTTCATAGAAAAAGATATTCGAGCGTCTCGTCTAAGACTGATTTTGAAAATTTAGAATACTTAATTAGATTGACTCGTTCAAATGAATCAAAATCCTCTGTTGAATACGATTTTTTTTTTCAAAGGGTCAAAAACGGCTGTTGACCCAGAATCGGTCAAAAATGACCCAAAATGTTACTTTTAGTGTAAAACCATCCAAAAAAATTTGACCCCTACACCCACCCCTTCAGGAATTATGACACCCCAATGTGCAACATGCTAAAAAAAATTCAAAAGGAAACAAAAACACGCGTTTTTCACTACTTTAGAAACCCCTAACAAGGGAGGTATCCCAATTCAATGTAGAATTTTGAGCCGAAACAAAAATAAATTGAAAGTCAGTTCATCATAAAAGAATCCCATTACGAAAATTTCAGGTGTTGAAGTGCATTTCTGGCATTTTGGCGAATTTTTGAAATTTCAAAATTATCTCATGTCCCTGCAAACATGAAAATTGGATTTAATCAACGAAAAAAGCTGAAATTTGGTATATACCCTATTTTTGACCTCCTGAATCGATTCGAATCGGTTTCGAGACTTTTGAAGTCTCCAGGAAATTTTTGACTTTTCCAGTGCTGAAGAAAAGCCCATAAAAATGGTCCATATGAACTTCAGCCCATATAATCGCAAATTACTCATATTAGTGAACTATTTGATCGACTAAAGCACAGTTTTCCGAAATTCGTAACTTTGAGTTCAAATTCATATTTTTGACAGAAAATTTTCATGGGAAAAATTTAAAAATACGCCCACTGCGAACACATCGAGGCAAAAAACTGAATGTTGGTAGATACCCCATTTTCGACTTCCCAAATCGATTGGAAGTGGTTTTGAGACTTTCTGAGCCTTCAGGTAATTTTGGAATTTTCCAGGGCTGCGCCAGGGAAACCCTCATAAAAATAGTCCATATGGATTTCTGCACATATAATCGCGAATTACCCACGGTGACATATTTTTGATCGATTAAGTATAACAAAATTTTCCTAAATTCATAACTTTGAGTTCAGAACCTTATTTTTGGCTGAAAATTTTTCCTGAAAAAAATAAGAATTTTAACTCGATGTTACGAATTTTGGAAAATTATGCTGTGATCAATCAAGGAGGTCACCAATAAGGGTAACTTGCGATTATAGCTGCTGATGAAATTCATATGGACCATTTTTATGGGGTTTTCTTCAGCGCTGGAAGAGTCTAAAATATCCTGATGTAAAATTGGTTCAATTTTTTTTTGGAAACTTGAATTTTTCATCAAAATTGTCGATGTTTTTGAAAATTAAAAAATCATCAATGCAATTTTCAAAACAATTTTAATTGCCTTGAAAATTTCAAATTTTTTAAAGTAAAATTTATTTTGCAATAGGTGAGGATCAATTATTGATGTTCATTGGAATTCGTAAAGAATTATGTTGAATTATTAAGTAAAATTTCATCAAAAATGAGTAAATTTTTGTTTTACAGAGAGATTTGTGTATTTTTGCCGCAATAAGATTGTTATTATGTAAATTTTTCCTTAAAATTTGGAATGTCGATTTTATGCAGGGGCTTTATTTTTGATCAATTTTGCCATTACTTTTTTTTAAAAACAGTATCAGCTTGTTTTTCTTGAAAGGCACAATTTGAAGCAGAAAAAATCGACCCTTTATATTTATCAGGTTTAATTTCTTTTGAAAATTAAAATGGAGAAGTGCCCTTTTGTCATGTACTTGCGTATTTGGCGTTAAGAGGTATGGCAAAAGTGTAAAAATTGGTTTAGGTAACGTGAAAATCAGGGAATAACATTTTTGCACAATTTTCATATTTTTTGGGGGAGATAATGTAAGGGGTGGACTTGGCCTTACTGACACTTTCCTGTGCACGTAGTGGTTGCACTGATGTAGCTACGTAAAACGTAACGTCTAAGCCGCTGCTCGTGGCTTCCTACGAGCAGTGTGTACAAGAGCTTCCTCTTGTAACATTCGTGTCGCGAGGTGTTCGGGAGAAATCCCAGCTGAGCTAATTTGTTAATTCGGAAAATTTGTCTATTCAGTTAATTCGTCTATTCGGTTAACTTGGTTCTTCGTCAAAGTGTTCAATATAATTTGCTTTCGAGTCGATTGTATTGTCATTTCCGGTAATAGCTGTTTAAAGTGGATGGCGTAATTAACCATCTCCATCTTTAACAATAATTAACAGGGGTTTTTGGAAGTCCAAAAAGTATTACGAAAAAATCACGAATTGTTTTTTAATTTCAGTATGAACTCTGCATTTTTAAATTTTCAAAATTTCATCAAAAAATGAAAAATTGATTTTTAAAAAATGTTTCCTCAAACAAATAGTAGAACGTAGAAAGACTCATCTAGGGATCCCATTTTTTCAGAATTTCAACTCTTAAAGACCATCATACCGTAATTTAGTTTTTAAATCAATTTTTTTGATCGATAGAAGTGGCGACACTAATTTTGCAATTTTACGTCGATTTTTCTTTGAATTCGGAACAGTTTGAAAAAAAGTTCTAACCTCTAATTGACTGAAATTGTGATTATCCTCGGGTGAAATTTTCGACCAGCTTCCATCTTAAAAAATCAAAATTGTCCTCCCTGTTCAAAAAAAAAAAAAGGGAAAAAACGAGGAGAGTTCAAGTTTGCGCCATATTTATCATCGTTTGATAACTTCTACTTGAATAAAAATTTTGAAAAAAAAAAAATCTTAAAGCAATTTTTGCTGTGTTTTTTCAGAATAAGCCGTAAAAAATTGAAATTTCCATTTAAAAAGTTAAAACTCGAGATCAATAAAATGACCCGAAATACAGCAAAATTCTGTTTAAAAATGCCGTGAAAATTGCTCAAAACAAAAAGAAAATTGTTCAAGTTCTTTGATTTTTTTTAAAAATAAAGTAAAACTCGGTAAAATACTAATGCATTCTTTAAAAATGACTGTTACTAGAGGCTTCTTTGTCAAAAACATTTAAAATTAAGTATTCAAAATACGCATTCAACAAAACTGTTTATTACAACAATTGACAGAATAAATGTTAGTCAGATAAAGTATGAAAAAAGTAGCTTCCCTGGAATGTGAGAATAGGCAAAACATCTTACGTAAACCTACCAATAAAATCACAGCAAAGAATTAATTGCAAAAAATACAAATACAAAATGATCAATTTGATTTGAATCATACGCCTTTAATGGAATTCTTTCAATACTGATGACGTTTTTTCAACCCTGGTCACAAAAACCAATAAAAATGTCCCATTTTCCAAGCGTAACTAGAAAATGTTCGCCCATTGAGTCGAAAATTGCCCCCCCCCCCCTCCCCAATAAAATATATTGCAATATTTCATTTCTTGCTTTCAACATTTTTAATTAAAAAATAATAATTTCAACGAGAAAGAAATAGTTATTTCGACGTTATCAGGCATTTACAACTTGAAATCACGAACTTTTAGAATTGAAGCTGTTCAAATTTTCAAAATGGGTCAAAAACTTGCAAAAATTGAGACTTTTTTGTAGTTTTTTCCAAAGTTTGGGAGGTTTGATCATTTTAGGTCATTTTTTGAAAACGTATATCCCCCTAAAAAACGAAGAATATACGGCAGCTTTTTCCCGCATTTGTGGATCACATAAAAATTTTCAGAAGCTGGATTCAAAAGACAGAAAACCGCATAAAAACCGCATCCAACGGGTCCTCATCCATGGATGATACAGGCGATTTCACTCATCCTCCTCGCTACGCCACTGGTCAACTCCATAATACTTGCTACCGATTGGTAAACTTTTCCAGAACTCGTAGGTGCCCTTATAGAGATCTGTTTGCATCGAACCGTTCAAATTTATGAAAAGATATTCTATCCTGGCTGACGTCATCGGTTCCCATTTACCCATAATGGTTTCGTTTATTTTCTGCGGTTCGTTTGGATTTCTGTTGAAAGAGAAAATAATAATAGGACCAGCCTACGTGAAAAATTGTGGCAATTTTACACATGAGATGAGTAATTTTTTCCATACCCGCTGTTGACAAAATTCACCCATCTGTTGATTAGTTCTTCGCTGAACATTATGTCTTGATCGGTGAACACTTCGGCCGAATAATCACGATAGAAAAACAAATGTACCTCGTCTCCGTGACTGACGCCTTGATGGTGAAAACAAAAGTTTTGATTAAAACGAAAAATATGGCCATTTTTCATGAATAATGTAATCTCGAGTCGATTTTTTTCAACGTACATAGTTCGATCCAATTAACGTGCAAAAAGTATATGACGGATCATTAGAAATACCAACTACCTCGATGTATTAATGACCCAAAACCATAATCATTTTGAAATTCTTACCTAAAAATTCGTCATAGTTTCCGACAATATTTTGCGTCGAGTAATTCGACACGTAGTTGTACCAGTATACGTATTTTTTACCAGGGTAGTTCAAAATTGTGTCGATTGTACAAATTCCAAATAATCCTTCGGTGAGCATCTGCGAAAAAAATCATATCCATTAATTTTCTCCTTCGAGTGGAAATTTACCTGCTTAGATTAACTTTTATCGCTGTTACCGAGGTCAATTCGACGGCAGTTTCTTCTCCTATTTTTTGATCGGCGAAATAATGAGTTCGAATGGCTCGCGAAATATAATTCAAGTGTTTCGATTTCGAGTTCCATAAATATTGCATAATGACCGGGAACAGGAGTTTGTAATTTTCGTCGATTTCGGTTGCTCTTCCGGCGCCATTTTCTAAATACCCTGAATGATTCGATCGAGAATAAGGCGGGATTATTGATAAAAAAAAAAAAAAAATGGCGAATGAGAGAGATTATACAGATAATCATAAAATCATTACGTACTGGCCACCTTGAAAGCTGCCTCTCCTGTGGTCAATCCAATAATCCAAGGTAAATCGGGCGAATGGTATTTCAAATTTTTCGGAAAATCTGTCAAGAAAGCTTGCTCCGCGTTTACGTCTTCGATGGTCGGTCTAAATACAGCATCAGGATCCATATCCCAAATCTATACAAAGCGAAGTCCATTTTTATTCAGAACATCCGTTTCCCTCATTCATAAAAAGGTGGCTGGCACTACTCAGAAAATTTCTCGATTCTTTTTAAAATGAAGGTATATGACTCATTTCCTACTCTGTCATTCTGAATCAGTGAAAAGTCACTGATAAGCGGTCAGAATTGCAGCACAGGAAAAAATCAGCGAATTCACTGATTTTAAGCGAATTTTCGCTAATTTTTCTGCTAATTTCATAAATTTTACTGGCTTTTCAGTGAATTTTCACTGATTTTTCAGTAATTTTTCTCACTGATTTGTTTTCATTGAAATTTTTTCACTGATTTTCTGCTGCGTGCTGCAATTCTGACTGTTTTTCAGTGATTTTTGTTAATTTTCACCAATTTATAAATGAAAGAGTACATCACAAATTAAGCGGAAGAGATTTCGAGACAATCAGCAGTCTCCAAAAAAATTTAATAAATTTTTCAGGGGGGGGCGAACTAACGAATGATCTCATTTTATAGCAGGTTGAACCTTAAAAATTCCGCCAACACTCTGGAAAAAAATCGGAGTTGCCACCTTTCATGAATAATTTAATACGAGCATGTATCACCGATGCAAAATCAGAGTTTTACAGTGGAGAAATGAGTGAAAAATTTTCAGTCAATGGAGATCAATGAAAAAATGAGTTAAAATGAGTAACAATTATTGATTATTTATTGTATAATCAGTGAAAATTACTAAAAAATCAATGCGAGTCACGAAGAATTCATGACTTTTACTGTAAAATCATTAAAAATCACTTAAAATCAGTGCCTGTTCACTGAAAAAATCAGTAACATTCACTAACAAATAGGTAAAAATTACCAAAAATAAAATTGATGACTTGGATTGAAAAATCCGTGTAAATTCAATAAACATCGGCTGATTTCACCAAGTTTCGAAAAATTACTGATTACACGATGCGGAATTGCAATCCAGGCATCCAGGAGAAAAACGATAAAACTCACTCAAAATCAGCAAAATTTAGGTGTTGATTTCCGGTAAATTATCACTATGATTTTTCAGGGGCTTTCACTACTATTTAGTGGTTCCTTTATCAATTTTAAATGAATTTTCTAATTTTTGACGATTTTTTTCTGATTTCTTTGAAAAATGAATGTTATGTAAATGGCATTGATTTTCAAACAATTTTTTACCCATTGTTTCCGCGATTTTCAGTGATTTAATTTTTATTAATTTTATTGTATAACTATAAAGGGTTTTCAGTGAGTTTCGTCGATTTTACTAAGTAAATTGGACTGATTTTATTCGGTAATTTTTTCAGTGATTTAATTTCATCGATACGTATTGATTTCATTCTTGCTGCAATTTTAACTAAGTATGCTATCTTATTCAGAATCAGTAAAAGTTTCTCGATAAGCAAACAAAATTGGGGAACAAGGAAAGTTAACGAAAATAATCCATTTTCAGGGATTTTTTTCATTGATTTTTCAGTAATGCTTATCAGTGAAAAATTGCCTTTGATTTTTCTCTGCGCTATTCCGGATATATGTTTTAGTGATTTTTAATGATTTCTCCCAACTTTTGGAAAATATAGCTGATTTTTCAAAAATTTTCACTAATTTTTCAGCAAACTTTATCGATGTGAAAAATCAGTGAAAATTCGTTTCTGAAAAGAAATTGGTAAAAAAATCATTGAAAATCGTTGAAAAAACCACAAAAAATCGATTAGAGGTTCGAATGATCACTAAAAATTTATTAAAGAAATTACTTCAGAAATCAGTGGGAATAATCGTCAATTTTTTTTTTCAAAAATTAATGAGAATTCTCAAAAATTTATCAAGTTTGACTGAGGTCTTATTAAATTCCTCTCCAGTTTTTTGGTACTACAATACTGACTGTATATCAGTGATTTTTCGCTAATTAGAGTGAGGAAATGCGTACCTACATTTTTATGCAGGGTAGGTATTTCATTTCCGATTGGAAATACACCAGATGTTGGCAAAGTTTTATATCAAAAATGATGACTAGAAAATTTTAAATTTTTTTCATATTCAATTCGAAACAAATCAGAATGGAAAACAAAACGAGGTTAACAAAACATGAAAATAAATGTCAAAACGTAATTATTTCTTATTATTTCTCTATTACGGCGGGGGGGGGGGGGGGCGCTTAGCATGCAAAAGCAACGAAGAAATGCCAGAGTTGTAGCTCAGGAAAAATCAACAGAACTCGCAATAATTTCAGCAAATTTTCACTGATTTTAAAAAGAATTTCACTGAATTTTCAAAGAATTTTGCTAATTTTTCTATGGATTTTGAAAATTTTACGAACCTGATTTATTATTGTGCTGCAATTATGACTGTTTTCAGTAACTTTTGATAATTATCACTAATTTTTGATAACTTTCACCGAGTTTTGATAACGTTTAGGTACCATTTTTTGATAATTTTTACTGCTTTTGATTATTTGCACTGATTTTTGATAATTTTCATTGATTTTTGATCATTTCTACTGATTTTTGAATAGTTTTACTGATTTTTGAACATTTTCACTGATTTTTGAATATTTTCACTAATTTTTGATCATTTTTTTTAGAAGAGTAGATTACCATGCGAACTCAACGTTCGGGAACTTTGCCAACACCAAGTTGGTGGTCCTTGTATTCGAAATTGGGGGAATTCGAACTTTAAAACTGTTATGGCTATTTTGGTTTTTAGCTTAGATTGTGTGAAGACCTAAGCAGTTTGATTCAGTTCTGTAAGCAAGCTCTACAACTTGGATAAGTTGCTTGCCGAAGAGGCAGAAATGACTAAAAAAAAGCTGAAGGGGCAGATTACCTTTTCAGGAATTCGAGAATTGTAATTCTATCGGAAAAATCCCTTTTAAGTCAAAAAAGCTACAAAAATTGTAACCTGTTTTATAAAATCTAGAAATATTTCATCTTGAACGATTTTTTTATTCAATTTTTCAATTCTGATTTTCGGTTTCTTCCCCTCCTCTCTCAATAATGCCAACATCGGTTCTTCCCTGAACCAGTTGTCCTCTTTTCAATCAAAAAAAGTACATATTATGTGGGTCGATGCTCAATTTCTTTCAAAATATGTACTTACATACATTTGCTCTTGTATTAAAGGCATCGTTTCGGCACTCGTGTTCATCAAACATTGATAAATATCTAGGGAAGAATTTACATTCGGACATCCTGCTCGGACTGCGAATTCTCTCGAAACAGCTCGAACTACATCCGGACCGAAATACGACAAAGCACAGTCTCCGTTACCACTTTGTATGATGACTTTTTGAAATAATCCTAAAAACGTGAATTTTTATTCAATGAACTGCGAATATAGAAAAATAAATTTCTACCGAATTTCAGCTACCGGAATAGGAATAATATACCTTTGCTCGAAGGTGATAAGGTATGCAGATGGACGCAGACTGCTCCGGAACTGTGACCGTGTAAGGTGACCTTGTTGGGATCGCCTCCGAACCGATAGATGTTCTTTTGAACCCATTTTAACGCCATTAGTTGGTCTTTTAGGCCGAAATTTCCTGGAATTACTGTATCGCCGGTGCTCAGAAATCCTAAAAATCAGATAATTTGTTATGACGAGTGAAAAATTGAATTTCCATATTACGCCAGCAATTGCAGAATTTTAGCCAAATTTTTACCTAATGCGCCATTTCTGTAATTCGGCTGCACCAAAATAACATTCTTCTCCATCATGTAATTCGGCCCATCGACCAGATTCCAGCTCGATTTATACACTCCGCCGTAAATATAAAAAATAACCGATAAATTCTGCCCTTCTCGAGCATCCTAGACGAAACAGATTTCATCATCTACAGACACAAATTCAAATTATCCGAGGTGAATGTATCGTGAGATCGGGGATTTTCACTTTTGAACTAACCAAAGGCGTGTAGACGTTCAAATAAAGGCAATCTTCGGTACCCTTGGTCCCGTTCAGTTGTCTCGAAAACTGTACACAAGCTGGCGGAGGTACATTGGCGTTGAATATTCCTGACCATGGTGCAGATTCGATGGGGGGCTGCGGAAGAAACAACCACGATCGTATTTTATAGCTCGATATTAATTTTTATTGGAATAATACTCACTTTGAATCGTAAATCGCCAACAGGAGGCTGAGCATAAGGGATACTGAAAAAAGTATTGAATAATTTTCCATCGCGAGCTTTCAAATAGGTGCCATTTATCGTTCCTTGTTCGATGGTGATCGTCAAAGCGTCGACTATTGAACAACATCGATAAAAAATTATCCAAAAATAAAAGGTTTTTAATTTACATTTTGAGAAAAATTCAAACACTTCACTTACCCAAAGCAGGGATTACGATCAAAGCGAAAACAATCGAGCTCTTTTCAACAGCCATTAATATCTCATCACATTTACATCATAATCACCTGTGTATGTGGCTTTGTAGTCGAAGTACATCTGTTCAACTAGGTGCCTAGGTGAAGGAAACAAACACACAATGTCGAATTATTTATCTAAAGCAGCGAGAGCCGACAGAGAATTCGGTTCATCTCGCTATCTAAAAATAAATCGAATTATCGATATTATTACGTAAATCGCAAATACTTAATACAATATGGCCATTGTATTGAAGGTTTCTTTATAATTCGTCATAATTTTCAAGTTTCGATATCAGTAATGAATACGTGATCGAAATTGAACACATTCGTGTGTACTTTATCAGTGTATGTGGCCTGTAAGGAGAAAACGAGTTTACGTGCCCAAAAAGTGATTTTTGTCAAAGAGCGGTTTGAAAATTAGAGTAGCAATATTGACCAATCAATGATTTTATACCTCCTGATTTTTAGGACACGTTTAGCTCTTTGGGAGGTGAGTCAACCGCTTATAATAATTATGTGAATTTTTTTCCGGATACCAGTGCTGCTCTATAAGAAATAAAAAATTACCAGGATGCCATTTTTTAGGGGGAAATTTTTAAATTGATGTACGATGATTAATAACATAGGTCAGCATAGAAAATACTGTTTAAAATTTAATGGGCGATTTTTATAGTATTTTTGGCGCAGATTATAAGAGAAAAACAGTGAAAAAATTACATCACCTGAGGATTTTTATTTTGAATTTTTTATTAAATATTTTTTTTACAATTTTTGATGAATTTTGACACATAACGCCAATTTTCTGAGCAAAAAAGGATTCAGCGGAAAAAAATGAATAGAACATAAATTGTAGAGCGTAAAATTTCTCTCCTGTACAGTCCAATGAATTTTTTCTTGAGAGTCTTAACTTTCGAAATATTTTAGTTGAAAGTTCAACATTTATATTTTTATTGAAAATACATGTCTCAAAAACTAAGCCTCTTGAGAAAAATCAATTTGAATCTACAAGGAGAGAATTTTACGCTCTACAATTTATGTTCTACTCGTTTTTTTCGGTGAACCTTTCTTTTGCTCTAAAATTGACTTCAGTGTCGAAAGTTATCAAAAAATGTAAAAAAAAAAGAGAAAACGCCCATAACTTCAAACAGAATTTCAAAAGTTTTAAGAAATGTCGAAATGTGTAATTGGTCTCAAGCCCATATGACCTTCGGATACCTTCTGTATAAGCAACTATTTGTCAAATATCGGAGTAAAAATTGCCAAAAATCTACACAAAAAGTTCAAAAATGAATAAAGCGCAGGAAATGAAGAATTTTTATTCAAAAAAGTACCATAGTATAATTAGAATAATTCCCAATATCAGAACGGCTAAAAAAGAAGAAAAAAGGGGAACAAATCAGTCTTGAAAAAGCATGGAAAAGTCTTATTTCGATTTACTTTGAACTCGTTACTGTCACTATCAGGGCAAATTTTGTTATAAATTGGCAAATTTTATGAAATATACTAATTTTACAACGAAGTTTTCCGACTTTTTAAAGAAAATTTCACTCCGATCTGTACGGGGTTGGGGGTTCTCTCTTTTTGGGGATCATGCTGTAGGTGGAAGATTTTCAAACTTGCAAAAAAATTTATTGATGAAAAAGTCTTTTCGAGTTTTCTGATTTCAGAATGAAAATTTCATGAGTCATTTTTGCCCCAACGTGTTGAATATATAGGAGAGTTAGCAGGAATTTAAGGGCAGAACTCGAAAATACTAAAAAAAAAATCACCCCTCCTCCAACCCTCATTTCAATGAAATTCTCTTTGAAATCTGACTACATTTTTATTTTAAAAAAATAAAAACTTAATTGAAAAAAAATGGTAGATTTTTGTCAAAAATGGTTTTATTGGAAATATTTCACTTACCCCAAAAATATCATTGATGTTCACCTTTTGGAGATTTAGTGTTCTTTCCAATGGAAGTGGTTCCACTCGAAAAGTCGTTTTGGACACTAACATTCTTTCTTCGCGCGAGGGCACGTACTTAATATTGGAAAAAACGTTTTTCCGCGTTTTTTAAATTTCCTCTGAAAAATTGCGAAAAAATCACTTTTAGAAAAAAATTTCTTTGGTTTTAGCTCGAATACTTTTCCTCAAAAAATTCATAACAATTTCCTTTTTCTACCTTCCCTCATCTCTAGCCTCATCTGAGCTATTATTCTTAAATCCTTTAAAAATTACTTACCTAAGAAAAATGCATGATTTTTTTCGAAATTGAGGAATTTTCGATACAAGTATTTGTACTAATACCATTTCAAGAGAAATTTTTTACGATTTTTTTTCAATTGCTCGGAGAAAATTTAAAAAAAAAACAAAAAAGTGATTTTTTCAAATATCTATTCCTGAAAATTGAGGCGCGAAGGTGAAAAAACACTGAATTTTTTATGTGAAAACCTGCATCTGTATTGAAACTACTTTTTTTAATTTTTAAGAAAGTTGTAGTTATAATAGAAGTGTAATTTTCAATCCAAAATTAATGATCAAGTTTCGATTTTACCGAGAAAAATTGAATTAAGTACTTGTCGAATAATTGTGTTTTTTAGAATATATGAATAATTTCTTAAACTGGTTTCGAATTTCTACTCGATTTTGAGATTTGGCTCTTTTCAACCTTCCATGGATAAAAAATTATTGAATTTTTAAGTAAAATTTGAAGGTACAGAGGGTGAGAGTGAGAAGAGTATAAAATAGGCTGACTGACAGCAGTTCTGGATCTTTCTCACTTATCAATATCGTCAAAGTAATATTTTTTACATAACTGTATCTGCAATCAATACTCACAGCTTCTGAAACGGATGAGAAGGTTGGAAGGCAATCGGTCGAGGAATAATTAAATCAGTCGAACATGAAGCTTTTAATTGAAAATCAGGATACAAAATTATGGGTATGAAATACGTGTCTATAAAGATTACGATACTGTAATTGTGATAATCCGACAACGAAATATGACTATAGGTACAATTTATGTACGAATGGAATGAAACTAGTACTTAACGTATTTAATGGGAGTAGCCTCATCTATACCTGATTAGTCTTCGCCGTTTAAAATCATTCGTCAGTGTACAGGTCGTCTGCAAAATCCAAATATACAATCGAGTATTAGTAACAGAAAACCGTAACCACAGAAAACAAATAAACACATCTTGAAAATATTAGGTAGGTAATCGATTGATCAAAATAATCAAACTATTCGATTACAATTTCTCGTTAACAAGGCAATACAAGAAAACGAGCTTTTTCGTTCAACTTACAGAACAATTCAATGCTTAACACCGTTTAAATTGAAAACAAATGTACGTTCGGTTTGAAATAACCTCAGTTGAATTCGATTCTGGATGTATCAGTGAACATATTTGTAAACATGGTGTATTTCACCTTTGAACTTTAATATCATATTGCATTGATAATTTACAATATGTGTACGTGAATCTAAAAAGGTCCCACTTTGTCGGGATTATTTACGGAGTTATAGCGATTTTTCTGAAGTTGGGTCGAAAATGACGTTTTTGGGATTTTTGACGTTTCTGATAGTGGCAACCCTGCTCTTTCGAATGCCGCAAACCGCATCTCGATCCGACCCTGCGTTTCGCTTCTATGGAGAGAAACGTCAGCCTACAATTTTGTATTATTTTTACTTCAAAGTTTTCGAATTGTTCATGATCTATATCGAGTAAAAATTGTTTCGGCATACATTTTTATTGAAAATCTATCAAATTTCTAATCGAATGAGACCTTTCCGAGTCTCTATGGAGCAAATCTCTCAGAGATATTCGGATTTGAAGTTGAAACTTTATTACTTTTTTTTTTCAAAAACTTTAAACACGTTTTTCTCGAAATCGTGTTTTTTGAACTTTCAACTTCAAATGCGCGTATCTCTGAGAGATTTGCACCATGGAGCCTCGTAGTGGTCTTAAATGATCCGAAATTTTATCTAGTATTACGCTCCAGTCATAACTCAATCCCGACAAAGTGGGACCTTTTAAGATTCACGTACACATATAAGGAAATGTATGTTATATATGATAAGTAAAATTTTGAGCCCAAATAAAAAAAAAATCGAAAGTACATCATAACAGGACCTCGTATCCAAAATTTCAGGTGCTAAAGTTCATTTTTCGATTTTTGGCAAATTTTTGAAATTTCAAAATTACCTCAGCCCTGCGAAATATAAAAATTTGATCTAATGAACGAAAAAAGCTGAAATTTGGTATATACCCTATTTTTGACCTCCCGAATCGATTGGAAGCGGTTTCGAGACGTTTCGGAGCCATCAGAAAATTTTGGAATTTTCCAGCGCTGGAGAAAGGCCCATAAAAATGGTCCATATGCACTTCAGCACCTATCATCGCGGATTATCCATATTGGTGACCTATTTGATCGATTAAAACACAATTTTCCAAAATTCGTAACTTTGAGTTCAAATTCGCATTTTTGGGTAAGAAATTTTTCTGGAAAAAATTGAAAAATTCGCCTAATACGCATACACCGAGGTAAAAAGTTGAAACTTGGTAGATACCCTATTTTCGACTTTCCGAATCGATTGGAAGCGGTTTCGAGACGTTTCGGAGCCACCAGAAAATTTTGGAATTTTCCAGCGCCGGAGAAAAGCCCACAAAAATGGCCCATATGCACTTCAGCACCTATAATCGCGGATTATCCATATTGGTGACCTATTTGATAGATTAAAACACAATTTTCCAAAATTCGTAACTTTGAGTTCAAATTTGCATTTTTGGACAAGAAATTTTTCTAGAAAAAATTGAAAAATTCGAAAATTTTGGAATTTTGCAGCACATAAAAAAAGAAATATCCATATCATGAATATTTTCAACTTCAATTATTTTAAGGGTGTGATGTTCAGTAATGTAGATGAATAAAGGTTTTATAGGGTAGTTTTTAACCCTGCTATGGTCGCATTATGAGGGAATCCCTCAGTTGTTACTAATGTGGTCGCATTATGAGGGAATCCCTCAGTTGTTACATACGCCTCTGCATACCACTCAAAATTTTGTAAAATCTCTTAAAAAAGTAAATTATAAATTTACAACGCGTAATTTAGTGTAAAAAATGAACCAGTAAAAAAAATAAAATTTTACGAAAAAAGCATTGAAAAAATATTTTTTAAGGAAAAAAAATTCAAAAAAATTATTTTGGTGACTGGTTTCGAACCCGAGACCCTTTGCTGGATAAGATGTCGTAGTTTGTGTAAATGTGAACGCGTAGCAACGCCGCGCGATTATAGGTGCTGAAGTGTATACGAGCCATTTTTATGGGCTTTTCTCCAGCGCTAGAAAATTCCAAAATTTTCTGATGGCTCCGTAACGTCTCGAAACTGCTTCCAATCTATTCGGAAAGTCGAAAATAGGGCATATACCAAATTTCAGCTTTTTTCGTTGATTAGATCAAATTTTCATATTTTTTAGGACGATGAGGTAATTTTGAAATTTCAAAAATTTGCCAAAAATCGAGAAATGAACTTCGGCACCTGAAATTTTGGGTACGAGGTCCTGTTATGATGTACTTTCGATTTTTTTTTTGTTTGGGCTCGAAATTTTACTTTGAGTTGGGATTCCTCCCTTATTGTAAGTAGAAAAAAATATTCGAAGGTCCACTGGGCACAAAAATATTAATTTAAAAAAAAGAATCATTTCATTTCGTACATAAAGTTGTTCGACGTGGGGTGGAGAGAAAAGTGGGATACCAAAAAATACCATTTTGAAAACTTATTCTACTTCAGAGAAGAACCAACGTCAGCTTGATGGAAATGTTGGAGGGTGAGAAAATCAAAAATTTTGGACTGAAATGAATTTTTATTTACGAGTTTTTCTTTTTTTTCTTATTCATACCTAAATGAAAAATTCCCAAAATGAGGTTATATTATAACTTTAAAAATTTTTAAACTCGAACCAAATTTTTCGGTCTAAAAACAATTTTGCTGTGATTGGAGCTGTCCTCTCTGCCGACTCACTCGGTCTAGACCGGATTTTCCTCAACTTTTAGTCCAATCGAGGTCAGAGCAGTAATTTTTTGATTTTTTGCCGAGTAAAAAAAAATAATTTTGAAAAAAATATGATTTTTCAAAATTTTTGATTTTTTTATGCTTTTTCTATTTCATTCTGTGGTGATTACTGAAAATTTCTCTGAAACAAGTGAAATAATTTTGAACCTTTAATCAACTCCCCCTCCATTGCAAAATTTTTGTTGAACTACAGTCTGAATTTCTCAGTGTTCTGATTTCCAATGGTGTGTGTTTCAAAAGTTCATAAAAAACGTCAAATAATATTCAAATTGGTAAAAAAATTTTGTGAAAGCCTCATTTCGTGTATTTGGAGAGATGAGAGAAGAAGAGGAAATAAAAAAGTACAAAATTTGAAAAAATAATTACATGTATGTATCTTTTTTTACCTACTCATTACAAAAAAAAAAACGAAAAGAAAAAAACATTAAAAATATGTACATATGTGCTTATTCAAGACCAATCATAAATCATCATATTTGGTGCCGAACGGCAGGCTATTCCAGAATTCGTAGATTCCTTTATAAAGGTCAGTTTCCATCGTACCATTCAGGCGAATACGAAGGTATTCGATCCTATCTGTCTGCATTGGTTCCCAATGATCCATTATAGATTTGTTAATTCTGACAGGAAGATTTGGATTTCTGAACAAAACAAAGAAGGAACATTATTCATCAATGTCGTCTCCGTGAGAAAACCCTGATCATCTTTGCAAAAACAAACCCAGTTTGAGCAAAGTTCACCCATCTTCTGACTAATTCTTCGCTAAACTTATGATCTTTTTCGGTGAGAGCGTTATCGGACTCTTCTGTGTAGAAAATTAAGTATATATCTTCTCCGTGACAAACTCCTACGAATAATTGACGAAACGAAATTATATTTAAGTGAGTAGAAGATGATATCTTAATGAATAATTTACCTAGATACTCTTCGTAGTAACCGGTGATGTTCTGTCGCCGATAATTCGAATGGTAATCGTACCAGTAGACATATTTAGGGCCTGGATAACTCCTTATAGACTTCATAATCGGTACACCGTATATACCGTGGGTATAGAGCTGTAAAATTTCACACATGAACAATTCTCTAATCAATAAGCATATGCGAATCATGGATTCGTGAATTTAATCGTCACATTCAAACCATATTTCTTACATCGGTCATCTCGTGAGCCGTTTCAGCGCCGATTTCGCGATCACCGAAATAATGTAATCGAAGTATTCGCGAAATATAATCCATATCTTTCAATTTCGTGTCCCATAAGTACCCTAAAGTTATGGGAAACAGCAATTTATAGTACTGGTTAATTTCCGCTGCCAGTTTTCCGTCGTTGTCTAAATAGCCTGTGACAAAAAAATCCTCGAATTAGAAGATAGAATTTAGACGACTATTTTAAAAACTCGCGGTGTCTGCTGGCAAGGAAAATTATAAATGCCGAGAAAATAGCAAGATTTTTAATAATTTCACTAGTATAAAAGCAAAAATTTTCAACAATTTCCTCTTGAATTTTTAAATCAAAGGATTGCCTTTGAATGGGTTTTCAATTTCAATTTTTTATAGAATTTCGTATTCGATTCGCCCGGGCAGGACTTTGGTCTTTTTCTTCTTTTGAGGTATAATATTCAACTTTTTTTCGTAATTTTAATTTTTCATCTGAAATTACCGTTGTATATTTGTCTTCTTGTTTGGCCCTTTCTTTAGAAAATCCTGAGTACGCATTTACCCGCCGAATTCACTTGTACATAGATTATAGATACGTATTACGTACCCTAGATGTCATGATTGGACGAGGCCAAACTCTCAAACTTTATTAGAAATTGATAAATTTTGTGCTTTCTTGAACATTTTTAAAATTATTTTCGGGTAGTGAAATAATTCATGTTCGGCTCTTTTTTGTGTGTAGGTATTTGATTTTTCGATTTTCAAACATTTTCTCCGGTTTCCTCACGTCAAATTATTTTTCCTTCTGACATTTGGAATTTTGATGAATTTATATGGATAAAAATGTCATGAAATTCATTATAAATGTCTATATTTTGCGTTTAAAATTTCCATTTTTGGAAAATTCACACGAATGAAGAGAGTGTGAAATGATTTTTTCCCTAAAATTGTAAAATTTTTGTATTTTGATTTGTTTGCCTTGAATATTGGTAAATAGGCAGAAGAATGTTTTTCCAGAGCTCATCAAAAATTGTTTTCCACCAAATCTATTTGAAATGTCCCGCAAAAATCCTGCCTGTTGATTTCGAGAATTTATCAGACACCTTGAATGTTTTTATTTTGCTCATCAATTTGTATTATTTTCCACTTATAATGATCAACGTTTCATCGGAATGAAATAAATTTCCAAAAAAGTTCTTGAAATCCTCTATAAAAACAAGTATACCTCCAGGGTGTCCATTCTCTGGAAAACCTGGATAATCGTGAAAAGTCAGGTAATTTTGGGATTTTCTCTAGAATTTTTCGAAAATCCAAAAACAGGATAAATCATTTAGAAAACTTTTTCTTCGTCTATTTTATTATAAATTTTTCAAAAAATTTCGTCCTCGCTCCGCTCGAGCCGAAATATTAAATGCTTCTTTTATCAAATTTTATTATTCATCATTTCTGGTTGATAGTAATGTACAATAAAATTGATATTCAAAATGCATGTCATTGTCTATTAAATCATGGATTATTCAAAAATTTCCCTCGCTACTCTCGGGGTAATTTACACGTTTTTTTTTTACAGAATTTCAGGCATCATAGCAGATCACTTTTTTAGGATGTTTGCCACTTTTTTCGACTTTGGTCTTTTTTTCCCTCTCAAAGTCACTTTTTTCGCATTTTCAAGCAAAAATTCAAATTTTTTCGTACAAATTTCTATTTTTCAAAATTCTTTAAGAAAAAAATTAAAAGTTGATAATGATTTTTCCAAAAAAATTGACCCTCGCTTCGCTCGAGCAGTATTTCAATAATTATATTTAAAAATTTGAAAAAATTCTGTTTTTTTAAATCAGTAAAGTAATTGATTTTCGAGTCAATTCCCCATTTGATAGAATAAATCAGTAATTTTGACTAAAATAAATAAATCAAACAATTGAAATATCACAGATTTTCAAATAAATTAATTTCACTGATTCAAAAAGGCACAGTTATACGAAAATTGACTGATTTAGATTTAGAGAGAACATACCTAATACCTATATAGGTCATAATATTAATTGTTTGTTCCAAAAATCTCGTCATTTTTCAATTTTTCTTTGCTCAAATCTGTATAGTTGAATTAATTATGTACATATATCTGCCTCCTAAAGTGCCACTAAAAAAAATTCGATTTTTAGATTACCTAATTTTTTCTTGAATTCTCAATCCTCTTTTTTTTAGCTATAGTGGTGGTGAAATAAAAAACCAGAACTTTTTGCGAATTCCGGAGCATTTTTGGAAACTTTTCAACATTAGAATTCGGTAACACTGTATGTTACAACCGTAATGAAATTATTATTTGTTTATAGTTTTGACGAAGGAATTTAATAAAATTATTCACGTCGTTTCAGTTTATCTTTAAAATGATTGCAGGACACTTCAAAAAAAAATTGTCCCTTCCCCCCATCTAAAAAATTGAAATTTTGGTTACATTTCGCTCATTTTTTGATTACTTTTTGGTTACTTCTTGTTCGAAAAAAGTTACATAACTTTGATAGAATTTCGCTATGATACCTGGAATGAAATTATTCACGCGCTTTGAAATGTTTGTAGAAAAGTACAAAAAAAATGTCCCCCCCCCCAAAAAAAAAAAAACTGTAAAAAAATTCCCCCAAAAATCAAATTTTTATTTTTGGTTGTTTTTGGTTACTTTTGGTCACTTTTTGGTCACTTCTGCTCAAAAAAAGTCACTAGAAGTCACTTTTTTCCTTCGAAATTTCGCTATGATGCCTGAATTTATTTAAAATCTTTAATTTTTGTGGCGATGGGGGTTGGATTGCCTCAAAAATTTTCGGAATTGAATTTGTTTATTTTTTTGGCCCGAAGAGGAGCATCTACAGATCTCGTAAAAAGTAGGTATCTACTGATTTTGATGAAAAAAATTGTTAGATCCCATTCATTTTATATTATTCTGATGAAAAATTTCGGGATGTAAGTACATCACGTGAAAAATTACCCCCCTCCCATTGGATTATGAATATCATATTTAAAAGAATTGGAAAAATTCGAAAAATTGGTCTGGAAAACCTGGAAAATTCAGGGAAAATCATTTTTAAAATATTGTGGACACCCTGGTTAGGGAAGGTATCTTTTTGAAAAAATTTGAAACAAGAAAAATGGCGAGAAAATGCGGAACTCTGATCCAGTAGACACCATGAAACTCGAATCAACTTACCAGCAACTTTATATCCTAATTCTGCGGTAGTCAAACCAATAATCCAAGGTAAATCTGGCGATTGGTATTCGGCAGTGCTAGGAATACGAGTAATAAACGGTTCTTCGGAGTTTTCATTTTCGATAGCGGGTTTAAAAACTGCACCTGGATGCGTATCCCAAACCTTTGTATTTTGCCGAAAATCATTATTATCGCGATAGAGGCAGAAAAGCCATCGTTTTTTACGAACTGAACTGCATAAAGAGATGACTTACATACATATCATTTTCAATGAGAGGAAAAACTGTCGCATCTAAGGTCATAAAACACTGTCGCATATTTTCAGAAGTGCTCACATCCGGACATCCGGCTTTGGTAGCGAATTCTTTTACGATTCCACGGATTACATCGGGCCCATAAAATCCACGCATCGTTGCACCGCTTTGCATAATCACTTTATGGAATAATCCTGTCGTTTGGGTCGTATTAATCTATTCGTTTCGATAAATTCTTCTTATTCAATTGAAAAATGCGTATACCTTTGCTCAAAGGCGACAGGGTATGCAAATGAACGCATTCGGAAGCTGCGCTGTGGCCTTGTAAAGTAACATCGTCAGGATTACCTCCAAAATGATGGATATTTTTTCGAACCCACCTTAAAGCCATTGTTTGATCCTTCAACTGATTATTTCCTGATATCACCGTATCTCCGGTGGTCATAAATCCTGAACAGAGTTCAAATTCGAAATCAAAATTAGGTAAACATATCTAGCTTTGCACAGGGCCGGACCGAATGTGGAGCAGGGCGGAAAAATTGAATTGGTGTCAAGAAATTTTTAAAAGTAATGAATTTTATTTCAAAATATTTTGAAAAACAAAATTAAAAAAATAAATGTTGAAAAATTGTACTTTGAAATCGAAATGGAAAATCAGAAAAAATTACATTTCAGTATGAATTATTTTTTCCGATTTTTTTTACCCTTGCAATATTTCAACTTCGGTATGATCCTGAGTTCAGAGTTGTACAAGTTACATACCTAAAGCTCCTAGTCTGTAATTAGGTTCGATGAGAATTACGTCTCTTTCTAGGATGTACTCGGGTCCAAAGTCCATATTCGTGTACCATTTCAATAAACCTCCGTATATGTACACGATTACTGATAGATTATCCCCTTTTGTAGCATTCTGTAAATATTTGGGTAGGTAGTGTACACTGTACAGGAACAAAATCAATATTGAAATATTCGTGATATGTAGTACCCTACTCCTACACCTAAAATTTTTTATGGGAGTCTTTTTTCATCAGGGGGAACAAAATGAGAGGGCGGCACAGTCAAATTTCGGAAAAAATGTCACATGAAACACCCTACCCTACACCTAAAGCTACTCGAACTTTTCGGTACTCATCTTTTTTCAAAGTAGTTTTGGTTTGTAAGATTGAGTGTTAGCAACTCTCTTCCTGTTCAACCAAATGCAAATTTTCAGTTGATTACATTTTTTTTACGTTGAATTTTTTAAAATCAGAATCCATCGCGGTGTTCCTTATTTTCGCATACATTACTGTGTCCTTAAAGTTGAAAATCATGAAAAATATTTGAATTCAGTGTGTAAAAATTTTCCAGTTGTTGAGATTTTTAGAGAAGTAACTTTTTGATGGTTGGTAATTTTATGCCAAATGGGGGGGGGGGGGTAATTTTTCAAAAATTTCGTCAGTTTTATTTCATACCTTTATCGTAGATTCCGCCAAAATTATACCTGATTCGATCATATTTTCCGCTGATGTCAAACAATTTTATTCCTTACATTTTTGTTTAAAATATTTTGTTAGTCTCTAAAAAGCTAGTTTTTGCACAAAACTGTATATTTTAGCTTGAATGCCATATCATCCCTCGAATGTCCTAAAACAAGGCTTCGAACCCCAAAAATGTAGAAATTCTGATCTTCTATTTTCGAAATTTTCACATTTTTAGCGATTGCAGATTTTTTTGGGCACTTGAGGAGATGATACTGCTCTTAAACGAACCTTTTCGAATTCTTGACGAAATTTTGAAATTTCAAAATGGGTACTCCATGAAAAAAAATGCTTGAAAAATTTTTTGATCTATTTTTTTTTTCATTTTAGGGCTTTTGGGGGCACGATCGATCCATTTTTTTCGAATTTTTTTTGCGAAATTTTGAAATTTCAAAGCCTGTACTCAATTTAAAAAATACTTGAAATTTTTTTAGAAGTATTTTTCGATCTTATTTTTTATTTTTATTTTTTTTTGTAATTTTAGGTTATTTGGGAGTGAGATCCAGTTTTCAAACGAGATATTTTTCGAAGTTTTAATGTTCTACAGAACTTGAAAAATTACCCGAAAATTATTTTTGGAGCTTCCCTCCTTTGCCCACTGATACCTCATCACGATGAGGTGTTGAGAAAAAAATAAAACATCTTAGTAAACCTACCAGAGGAGTATACACGTTCAAATTCAAACAGTCTTCTACCCCCTGGGTTCCATTTGTACCGTACAAAATTTGTAAACAACCATTTGGAACTGCAGAAGCATTGAAGATACCGATCCATGGTTCAGCTTCTTTCGGAGGCTGTAAAATGAATGTCACATCTTGAGGATATTTTCAAAAATCGAAATATTTAATGAACATGTTTCAGACCCATATTTACCTCGAATCTCAACTCCCCGACAGGGGGCTGGGCAAAAGGAATACCGTAAAAAGCATTGAATAGTTTACCTCTTCGTGTCGTTCGATAGGTTCCATTCAGCGTACCCTGATCTATGGTGATGATTAACGCTTCCGCTGAAATAATACGAAATATTCGCACGTAGGTTGATTACATTAGTCGACAAAAAATTGTTTTGCTGTGTGTTTCAGTTCTAATACCTAGAATCAGTATGACACAGAAGTCTTGTCAACGGTAAACACTTCTCAATAACTCAGAACTGAGAAGAGATACGAAAATGGTTCAAACGAAAATGTATTCTTGGTGACGAGGACATTGAAGATCGATAATCAAACTTCTAGTCCCTTCTATAGGGTATCCACAAATTGAGAAACCGGTTTGGGTCAAAAAATGGGGGTCCGGTTTTTTTAAAAATTGAAATCAAGCCTACACACTGACGTGATTAAAATGGTATATGTTTTTTTGGAGCTGGTTTAGAAGTTTTGAACCAGTTGTTAATAATATCCAAAAAAGTGGGGATATGAAAAAAAGTTTGAAACAAAAGTTGTAAAGAATTAAAAAACAATCATTTTTTGTTCCATAATTTTTTCCCCCATCTTGCAATGGAAAGAAGTTGTCGTACAAAAGGTTTGTGTATAAGTTTTCCTCTTTCAGTCATAACTCTTTCTCTATTGCTGGATAAAAAAAAATACAGAACGTGAAATGTCAAGTTTTTAATTTTCTACAACTTTGATTTCAATTTTTTTTTATATCTCCACTTTTTCATAACTGGTTATCGAATTGAAAAAAAAAAAACCACCCAAGAAACTTGGAAAAATTATGTTCATCTGGCACCGGTTTCAAAAAAGTGGAAATATCAAAAAAAGTTTGAAATAAAAGTTGTAGAGAATTGAAATCTGAACATCTCACGTTCTGTAACTCTTTTTACATCCAGCAATGGAGAAGAGTTATGGGTTAAAAAGGATTAAAATTATACTCGAGTTCCTTGTACCATTTCTTTTCGTTGCAAGATGGAAAAAAAATTATGGAACAAATAATGGTCGTTTTTTAATTCTCTACAACTGCGTTGTTTCAAACTTTTTTTCATATCTCCACTTTTTTGGATATTATCCGGACCGCGCGAATCATTTCAGTCGTTCAGCGTTCAACTCTTTTTTACGTCTTATCACCATCTGAAAGAGGGAAACTGGAGAGTGATGAAATAAACAATTCGAATTTCGTTGTCGGTTGAATTCTGAACGGTCGAATTTGCACATAATTATGAATAATATTCAATAATTTGAGTAAATTCGACCGTTTAGAATACAACCGACAAAGAAATTCAAAATTGTTTATTGCATCACTCTCCAGTTTCCCTCTTTCAGATGGTGATAAGACGTAAAAAAGGGTTGAACGCTGAACGACTGAAATGATTCGCGCGGTCCGGATTGACAACAGATTCGAAACTGTTGAACCGGTTCCAATAAAACATATCATATTTTAATCGCGTCAGTGTGTAGACTTTATTTCAATAAAAAAACCGGACCGTCATTTTTTGACCCAAACCAGTTTCTCAATTTGTGGACACTCTATAGGAAAGACTAGAAGTTTGATTATCGATCTTTAATGTCCTCGTCGCCAAGAATGCATTGCCGTTTGAACCGTCTTCTCAGTTCTAAGATATTGAGAAGTGTTTACCATTGACAAGACTTTTATATCATACTGTAGAAAAAAAGTTACATCTTAAACTTTCCTAAATTCTGTGAAAAAATCTCATTTTTTTGGTGCCTAGCTTACCAAAAAGTGATATTTCTGAGCAAACTAAGCGTCCCACGACAAAAACGATGGGAACCAAAATTGTAGAAAATTAAATTTCCTATTTGGTAGAAGATGGTTAGATTTTTCTGGGAGGCAGAGGCGATTAAATTTTGATTATACCTGATTAGGTCAATTTTTAGACTTGCTCACCCCTGGAATTATTCCCCGAGTTTTCGAATTTATTTCCATCTTGAATGCCATTCCTGCTCAGACCTGTTCGTGACTGTGAATTTCTCTCTCGGTAATTTCATTGTACATAATTATGAAAATTTTCGAACCTCGCGTCGATCTTTTTTCTTTTTACAATAGCTCACCTCCAAGACCACGTAGAAAAAATATAAAAAAAAGGAAAATGTTCGTTTTTTAACGCTGTACAACGTTTTTTTGAACCAATTTTTCGAATTTTTCATTGTAGCTGAGCTATTCTGGGGTGAAAATGCAACACTTTCTACAGAAGGTCAACCCCCCCTCCCAATTTGAGATAATTTTCAAAATTGATTTTTTTCTGAAGGCTCTAGCTCCCCTCCATGACGTCCTGGGAAAAAATGGTGAATAAAAAAATCGTTTGTTTTTAAATTATATATAATGTTTGTCTCAACTTTTTTTTTTGTAGGGGCGTAATTTCGAAAGTTATAGCCAAAAAACCAAAATTTGAACCCCCTCGCCCTCCAAAAGGGGGACAAAATATTCCCCAATCTTAGGGAAAGTCAGGTATGTTGAAATACACCCCCATACAAAGCTTATACGAACTTTCCCGTTTCCTGGAATTTTTTGGGGGGTTTCGGCTTTTTTAAAGCTAAATCGTCCGTACTATTTGTAGGATTTGGTTTATTTTAAAATTATGGAAGGAAAAATTCAATAAGGCTGAGCGCAGCGAGACCGAAGTTTTTGAAAAATTTTGATAAAACCCATTACAAACTACCAAAAAATCATAATTAAGTAAGTGCGGTTTGTTCCATTCGTAATAAATTTATCTTCTTTCTTGTTTTCATCAAAAAATAGAAATGATTTTTTTATTACTTATTTTACTTACTTATGCTACAAAATTTCCAAACATTTTTTAAATTTGGCCGAATTACCTGAAATTTTAGAAATTTTGCCGAAATTGCCGACTGGAAATCGGCTGAGGGGAACTCCCCCCCCCTATTCCCCCCCATCGCGCTGCCCCTGCTGGGAGTCATAGTTTTCAAGATATTTTCGAGTAAAGTTGAGGTTGGGCAGCCAAAAATTAATTAATTTATTGTTTTTTTCCCAATTGCCTCCTCAAATGTTCAACTTCACTTTAAAATACCTTGAAAACTATGCCTCCAAGAAAAATTTAACCGCTTCTACTGCGCGGTTTGTTCCATTTGATTCGCCATAAAACTTCCTATAATACTAGACAAACAAAAAAATTTGTTTTTTTTTCTTAAACTCGTGTTCATTGTTCTTAGAAACCCTTATTTTTTGACATCCCCTCTCCCCACAAAAGCAAACTTTGGTCAAAAAAATAATTTTTCCTTTCATTAGTTAGGTACATAAAAGCAACCAAAATTTGGCAATCAAAACCCGGACACAAAAATCGTGTCGACCTGTGTTATACAAGAAGTAACGAGAGTTAGATAGGTATGACTTACCCGAAAGTGTTAAAAATACAACCACTAGACACTTGTGCATCTTGCATAATTACTTTGTAAAATTATAATTTCATCTACTGGTGTACTAAAAAACACATTCGTTATCTTTATACACTGAAAATAATATAATCACGTATATAAATAGGAAAATCTTTCCATGTTGCAAGATAATTATACATAATGCATAATGCATAATACCGAACTGTAGATGTATCTTCTTGTTTTTTTGTTGTTGGCCTCCATTCCAAGTGGTGGGGAAATTTTACTTTTATAACCTACTACATAACCTTGGTTTATTCGTGCTCTGCCAGAAGACCGATCGAAGAATCATCTGAGTATATTTTTCAACTTTGTTCTTCATTTCGTATCGTCGATAAAGTTCGTATTACGATCTCTCGATCTGTGCTGGCGATCGGCATTCATAATCGGGCCTGCCTATTCTCACACGGAATGAACAACAAAATGTAAATCGTTCGTTCGAATCGCAACTTTGTAACCTATCCAGTATTCAAGATAGCAGGGATGAAGAGCTAGCTAAATGCTAAAAGTTTAAAGCGAAAAACTGAAAGTCGAAAGTTTTAAAGTTTTAAAAATAGCAAGCTAAAAGCAAGTCGAAAGCTTTTTCTTACACATTTATTTTTGGGCTTTCGACTTGAAAATTTGAAACCGAAATTAACAATTTTTCAACCAAAAAAATGTTTTTTTCGATTCACAAAATAGTTTTAATTCTTAATTTCATTTTCTCCAGATATTTTCATGTTGTTAGGGTTACTATGATAGAAGCCGCAGTCGACGTTACGGGCAACATACCAATAGGTCCTAACTGTGACCGCGAACTTCCAAAGTCGTATTTGAATAATTACGCGACCACGGTCCATACTGCCAATCGTGTATTTCAACTAGTACTACAACTTATGACAGATACGGACACTCGGATATTTTACAGAACAGAATATTTAAGCGGATAATTAACAAAACAGATAGTTTAGCCGAGCCCAGGCAACCTAACGGTTGCGTCGCGTGGCAGAACCAGGCTCGCGGGCCTACGAACGCAGCCACCTTTCCTAGTGCTGTACAGACGAAGACTGATTCAAGCTACCTGAGCACGGAGGCTCGTAGGGTAGCGAATCCTTTTACCTGGCCTTCATGGTGGTCTCGCTAGACTCGACCCACGCAACACCACGAAAGGGAGGGCCATAGTGACTATAACATATGCCCCTTCGTGCTTTGCTTCACAGCGCAGCACGAAGAAGAGCGCGAACAACAATCACTATGAACGTGGTGGACCCTGCCCCTTCGCGGTGTGCTTCGGGGGGAGCTAGGAGACAGTGCTGTTTGTAAATAGGTCGAAAATTTGAGAAGCTGCTGCTGGTCGCTTGGAAAAAAGTCCAGCGATGTTTTTTTTTTTAATTTTGAAAACGAGAAATTTACCCATTGTGTCGCTAGCCGGGTAATTACGACCCTGAGTTCCACAATGGGCAAATCACTTGGCCAAAAAGGTGCTTCTCGGAGCCATTAGATTAGTATCCCATCAGGTGAAAATAATTTTGATGTTTGACAATTCGAAAAGGTGGGATTCCGGCTCAGAAAATTTTGACAGCAATTTTAAAATGAAGATTTGAAGACCAGTATTGGTAAAAATTTTGATTTTAGAATTTGATCAAAAATGAAGAGAAAAATTTTGTAATGGAAAAGGTTGGCTGATTTTTTGCGAGACTTAATTTGGTTCTAAGGTTCAGGTCGAAAATAGAAAATGAAATTTTGTTGGTTATTTAGAATAAACCATTCTGAATTCAAAAGAATAAATTTTTGATGCTGGTTCTACTCACGCTTCGCTACCATAACATATATGCCTGACATGGAACTGAAAATCTTAATTATATGCATAAGTAGAAAATATAAGTGATATCTTAACCTAGAATGACGAGTAATATTTTACGTAGCTATTGGGTGACAATTTGTGGTTTTGGTGACCAAATTTGGCTATTTTTGGGAGGTTACAGGTTTTTATGGTTGCGAAATTGCATTACGGTATAAAAAATTGATAGCGGGTAGGCGTTTTTGGTTTTGAAGTTTTCCAAATTTATATTGTACGTGTCGTGAGAGTGATTACTTTCGTCATTGTTTAAAGAAAATAAGGCATAAAGGAATAAAAAATAGTAAGTTAATCTAGCTTTAAAGGGGTTGAGGCGTGTAGTTGCTCTGCCCCTTTTGAATGAAATAAAAATTAAAAAGGACCAAAAATGAATATGTATGACTATTTTGGTATTATAAATTTATGGGGGATGCCTGGACTCTTTATTACGAAATTAAAATATAGGGGAATCTGTGCTCTTTTTTTTTTTTAACAATTTTTGAAATTTTTGTCACAGAAGACTTAAGGATAATACATATAAACTATACAATGTGACGTGTCCGGGTAGGTCGTAATCGGTGGTAGGTGGTCGACGATGTTGCAATGTATGTAGATCACGACGAGTGTTAGTAGCATTCTGACTGTACGTCTCATGTATGCCTACTTCGGTGGGGAAGAAAGGGAAAAGAAAAAAAGAATGACTGGCATCGTTTAAGGGGAAAACTTTACGGGTCAATTTTGTACAGGTTTTGTAGCATATGCATTCATGACGCCGGGTTGAAGCGTGTAAAAATTTTGTGTTTGGAAACTTTGTTAAATTATTTACGTTACTACAGTTTTTTTTGAGTATAAATTTTAATTTTGAAGGCACGTATGAAGATTTCATTTTTGGTGAATACCGAAGTATTTTTATTCAGATCATGGAGCATACAGCGTGTCTGAATCAAAGAACTGAACTTGTGACAATACTCCACTCGTTTATGTATTGTATTACTATTGCTGAAATTCATTCTACCTGGTTTATATAAATTTAGGTTATTACTTACGGATGACGTTGAAACGAATAAACAGAGTTAAATGGTAAAAAATCGAGCGAAGTTGCAAATAATACACTGAGACGTGTTAACACTTACGAGGTTATAGATAAACAAGGGTTAATCTGGTTGGTGGTTGGTTTCTGATCTATTTGTTATCGGATGTACCGACGCAGCGACATCTATGTAAAGTAATTATTGCCAGGTATTTTTCTTATCTGCGGATTTTAAGTTATGGAAGCGAGGTAGTTGGGGGAAAAATATGAATATGCTGAATGGCTGAGAATTTTTCTATCTTTGAAAGAGTATTACGGTCCGAAATAGCTGCGTCGTGTGAAATTTAGAATGGCAAGAGTAATGATATTTTAATTAAAAATTTATTTGCAACTATAGCAAGATTTTCTGGCCGGTTTATTCTTTTACTCATTTCCAGCGTCATTGTTGTCTGAGAAGTCGGTCTCGTCACCGGATTCTTGATCAATTTTGATTTGCTTGTATGCTTTGCACAGGTCGTATTTTGTGAAAAATGTTGGGGGTGATTTTGAACGACGTTTACGTGCTAGACGAGTTGGCACGTTTTCTTTTTGTTGCGGGGGTGTTATTACAGCATACGAATTTAGATTTGCTTCGCATTCGTCATAGGTAGGAGGGGAGGCTTCAATTTTCTCTCCGCTTCCATGCCCCTGTCGATGTGCGGGAAGGTCTAAGTCAGGCATTTCTTCGTCAGATGTGTCATTTGCGTTTAAGACACTCCATACGTCATTATCTGACAGGTCTCCGTTGGATTTGAGACCCATTAGATTTTTTGGTTTATTTAGATCCGCGTCTTCGATTTTATGCGAATCATTATTCATATCTGCCAAAATTCGCTGGTACGTGGCTTCCGCTTTATCGTTTCCTAAACCTTGGGTGTCGATGGGAGCCTGTTCTAGGCGTTCTGCCGTGATATTTAATTGGCGCATCGTTATTCTGCCAATTATGAGGGTTGGAATGATGCGTTCGATGATAGGGAACGGCACCTTAATTTTTTCACCATCGATACAGCATGTTATTATCGCTGTTGACGTGGATAGGTAATTAAATTTGGAATACGATGTATAAATTAGCGTTGGCCTTTGGCATTTTACGATTGTGACAATTTCGGGGTGAGTCGTCTTGATACCACGTAGTATGCGTTTAGAAATCATGTTGAAAGGAGTACCAGAGTCCAACATCACTGGTACTGGATTTCTGCCTGCTAATATTACGGGTATCGTGATGGTATATTGGTCGATATCATCTGGACGTGGATTTGTAGGTATTGAGTCAACGCTACTAGAACTGGAGGAAGACTCTCCTAGTTTTAGTTTTGCTGAGTCAGCAACACGTTTCTCTCCTAATGGCTGTACATTGGAGGCTGTGTGCTGGGGATGCTCAGAATACCATTGCACCTCCGCGTCCAGTTTTTTCTGAGAATTTTCACTATCATGTAGCTCGCACGCTACTTTGTTTAAATGTTCACAAAGTTCTTCAAAGGTCTGTTTATTTTCCTCACAGCCATACCCAGGGTACACTGTGGAGTTTTGGTAGTAAATTTTGATATTTAAAATTCTCATTGAGATACGACCCATGATGATTGTCGGTGTTTTGCGTTTGATAACCAGAAAGGGAACTCTTGTTTCCTTTCCGTTTATTTCTCCGGTTATGATGGCTGTTGAAGTCGACACATAATAGTCCAATGTGTTTGTTAGGAATACTTCTGTTTCCTTACACCCTTGAACCCACCTAATTTGGTTTCTGGAATGTCTCATAATTTGTTTTAGGAGGCATTCGGAGATCGCGTTGTAGGGCGTGCCCGTATCAAGATTAGCTTCAATCCAACTGTCGTTGGAGAGCTTGATGGAAATTTTAGGTAGAATTTCGTATAGGTCAGCGCGTACTTCGTCGTCGCTTGGCGCGTCTTCTGGCGCGGGTTCAAGTGGTGTTGGACTTTTATGGTATTCGCTGGGTGGTGGCGCGATTATGACTGTGTCAGCCAGACTGTCCTCGTCTTCACTAGAAATTTTTGCCGTGTATGGTACGAGCGCGGTGCAAGGAGCAATTTCTTGCTCGGCCTCGTCGCTTTTGGGCATCGACGCGTGTTTTTCGATATTTAAAATTGTCATGGTGGTTTTTCCAAGAGAGAAAGTTGGGGTATCGCTGTCGATGATGTAGAAGGGTATTTGGATTTTGGTTCCGTGCACACGTCCTGATATTATCGCTAGAGTGTCTGAAGTAAATACAGTTTTTTCTCCGTACCTGCCAATGGTGGTAATTTTGGGGCTAGGTGCGTAATGTATGCGATCCGGGTGCATGTTTTCAATGTCGTTCGTTAAAGATTTTGTAGCCACATTTAATAAATTTGAAGGTTCTAGTGTGGCGAGTAGAGTTGTTTCATCGATGACAAATTTGATGTAGTCAGTGTTGTCTAGTGACGCAGTCATAATTTTCTCGTCATGTTGCGTTGCAACTTTCTTTACCAATTTCCTGTTTTCTTTCTCTCCCAAATTGGCACGTTCCTCTCCAGGTGCGTGACCGGAGGCTGTGTAAGCTTGGGAGGTGGAGGGAACTGGTTCGTAAACTTGCAGCGCGTTGCCATCTATTTTTATTATTTCTACTGACGGGGACGGAACGAGTCGTTTTCTACTGGATTTGGCGCTATTTTCTCTTCCTCTGCGCCGTTTCAGAGTAATGTTTTCGATTTCAGCGATGTCTGCTGTTTCGTCCAGGTCCATGGCCTCCTTGTCTCCTTTCTTTTTAGGGATAGGGCTGGAGTGCCATTGCTGGTGCGAACTGCTTTGACGATGTTTATTCGCTGTGATACGTGTATCAATTTCTCTTTTTTCTAGTGGTGACTTTGGTCCGTTCGCGTCAAGTAGATTTTGTCTCAGCAGCGTAGTTATGTCTGGGAGAGTATTTTGACTAATAAAGAAGGTACTCGATGTATTTACAAAGAAAAATTTGCTCGCATCTGGGATAATCGCGTCGTGTTCGTTTGTAGCGATTTTTGGTGTCAATTCTTTATAAAAATTCATCATAGACTCATATTTTGTGAAATATTGCATAAAATCGTACCAAATTGATACACGAGTATCTTCAGACAATTTATTATACACATCTCTGAATGCACTGAAGCGTGCTAAAGTTATTGGAGGTTTGTCAGAGAGACGCGGTAATATTATTGGGAAAATTATGAACAATCGTTTTGCTCCTTTCAAAAATATCTGTTCAACAACATCCTTTAAGCTTTTTCTAATTTCTGTTATGGGTTTATCGGAAGGTAGGGTGTTGAATTCCCATTGGCCAATTGATAATATGGCGGTCTCTTTTATTTTCTGAATTTTTGCGATGCGATGTTTTAAATTTTTAAATGAAAATTGCCAAAGTGAAAGGGGTTGTAAATTATTTTCTCCATGAATTTTTCTGTTCAGCGTGTGTATAACTCCGTCGCCTATCAATTCAATATTGTCAAAATCTTTGAATTCGTGTTTTTTATTTTCACACAAATCCTGTGTTTTATCTCTCCTAAACACGAATTTTGGTTTGGAGGCGCGTATGTTTTTATCAAACGTTTTCATACGCTGCTCCATGGCTGCTATGGTGTTGGTCAGCTCTTTTAGGGTGTCTAGGAGTTTCCTCTCCAAGCCTTGATTGCTGGAGGCATCTCTTTTGACTTTTTTCTGAAGCTCAGAAAACGTACTCTGGAGTTTGGTTATTTCCTGGCGATGTTCGTCGGAGCGTGTGAGAAGGTCTTGTATTTGCTCATAATCATCTTCGAGCGCCTTACCCATGTCTGCAACGTCAGTCGTCAGAGCCGTAATTTTTAGTTGAGTTTTTGAAGTTCTTTTTATTGATTCTTGAAGGGTGTTCGCATTTTTTAGTGTCTCTTCTTGAATTCTGCGTAGCGTGTCACGCTGCCCTACTGTCATTTCTTTCATTGTTTTTATGGTTGACAGGGTTTCGATAAGGGCGTTGGTATTTTCATTTATAGTGTCCAAAGATTTCGCCATTAAATTGCAGAGTTGTTTCGTTTTTTTGTTACTTTTGAATTCCAAAATGGTTGAAGGTTTTTCGTTTTCCGTTTTCTCAGCTTCAGTATCTAGAGCTGATTTTTCGTCAGGTGAATATTCAGAATTCGAAGTTGAAGGGAGCGTGTTGGGAGGCGTATTTCTCTCCACAGCAGGCTCTACCTTTTTCCAGAATTTTTCGAATTCGTCATAAATATAGTCGATGTAGCGAAATATTTTGCCTCGATTCCGCCCACACGTTTCTGAATCCGTGTTGGTGTTTAGGTACTCGTCGAGGAGATGGGATATGCAAGCCGCAGTGTCCCCAATTCTCTCCTGCAGTAGGTAGATCTCAAATTCCACGGAATTCGGTTCACCGTACCGCGGAGGCGCTGGGCGGTTTTCACTGTCTTGATTTGCAATCCACTTCTCCTACCCATTGTACCATTATGTGCGCATCCGTGATGACATATGGGGTGCGTCTTGGCGGTAAATCGAAAATAATAGGCATGATGATGTACGCGGTACGAGGTAATTTCACTGCACGAATTGAAAAATTAATATTTACCCAGGTCGTGTGCAAAACTAATACCCGTTGAGATAGTTGAAGGCGTTCGGTGTGGTATCTTACAGTGGCGAGGTATATGGCAATCAGGGAACTGAATGCTGGTACACCGTGGTAGCGAAAAGGTACTGCTGCGTGTTGAATGCGGCGTGGCTTTCAGCTAGAAGTCGGAACTGCGAGATAATAGTCACACGGTGCTCAAGTTGGAAGTGAGCAGCTTGTTGGAATTGGAAGCGAAGTTGGTCGAAGCTTCCAGTCGATTCCAGGTAGAAGGGATGGTCGCGATCATTAGTGGGCGGTGGTATTTACTAATGGATTGTTCGCGAAGTTTCTACCGATCGACTTTTCGCGGAAAAAGGATCGTTTATCTCCTCAGGATCTAAAGAATCCGAGGGCGCGATTTTAAAAAGGGTTTTATTGTGTACAAAAGAAGTGAAAGCGCGAGAAAAACGATCTCGATTGTTTGCTTAAAAGGTTTTTCTTTTGAATACACTCGCGGCACTTAAATTCACAGGTATAAAGGAGCACTTATTGTCTGTGTGTTTGACTAATCTTTTTCAAATCACACTGTGCTAGCCGCCGGATGTTGCTGCATTACAATGCCGTCTGCCCGTTTTCCGTTGCCTGGATTTTCTTTTGGGTGGCCTGGCAATTTTTCCATTGTCGTAATTTTCCAAGTCGCCTGGTGTCTGAGGTCCTGATTGACATTTGGCAGGTAGCACAATGCATTTTCTTTTTGGGAAATAAATCGATTTTTTTAAATGCATTGTTTGCCGAAAATAACCGTTTTAAATTCCAGACTCGACTAATGGATTGCTGGCATTTTCTTTGTATTATTTTCAAAATCGTTTTTCTAAGAAAATCAAGACAATGCATGGGAAATGCTACGTGGAAATATTCTTGTACACGCTACAGACACATTCTTCTACTTAGAAATACGTTGGAATATTGAATTTTGATGTGCATACACGGTGCTTTATGTACCTGGGTACTTTATAGGCCATGAATTTGAAAATTTTGCAACTAAAAGTTGCTTTAGGATAATTTTGAAGTCTGTAATTATTTATTTATTTTTCACGTTACGTGGGTTGCCTATTTATGGTTGTTTTATTTAGAAAAATTACGTTAACGTATTTATTATTTATCTCCATTTGATTTGGTTAGGCATTTTGAGAATTTTATGTTTATTTTTTATGGAATCAGAAGGGTGTAACGTGTTTTTATTATTCGAAAATAGGTTGAGTTGGGAGATTTTTGAAATTTACTTGGATACAGTGCCCCAGTTAGCATTGATTTTGAGTCGAAAATGTGTGTAAATTTGTATGAAATTATTATTGGACGCGTCCCCGCATCATTTTATATTTATTTTTAATTTTGGAGTCGAATTTTCAAAGTATTTATGCACGTCGGGGTCGTGTCGTTTTACGTTAATTTTATGTGAGAATTTTTCTTCACTGTACCCTGGTTACGCCTCAGTTCTATATTTTACGAGAGAAAGTGATTTTGTTTTCACTGAGAAAATTCCTCGACACAGGCCACATACTCCTATATTCTAGGCTTCTATGTTGAATAAATGTTCACCAGGAATATACAATTTTAACGGTCCCCGCATTATCGCAACAAGTGCTAGCAAGATTTTTTGTATATACATGGGAAAATTACTTCAATCAATTTTCGAGAATTTACGCTGATATGTGTAGTGACATTCATCTGTCCACGCATCCGCGAATTCAAGGAAATTTTAAACCATTTGAATTACTAGAAATATCTGTACAAAGGAAATTCACAGGGATGGTCGAATTTATCTAAGACGTTTTATTCTAGGCTTTTTTGTTGAATAAATGTTCACCAGGAATATACAACTTTACTGGTCCATGCATTATCGCAACAAGTGCTAGCATGATTTTTTGTATACACATGGGAAAATTACTTCAATCAATTTCGAAGAATTTACACTGACACGTGTGCCACGACTTGCTCCTAGAGTCCAAGTCCACGCATCCGCGAATTCTAGGAAATTTTCAAGCTGCTAGAATTAATTTTGATGTTTATTATTATTAAGTCGAAAATCGAGTTTCTAGCCTTCATTCGTGCAAGTATTTCCACATACCACCACATCCTATCTCTGAACTAAAATGCCATGCTACGTGTGTTTTACCATTATTTGTGAAAGTCAGAATTATTAGAAGAATTTAAGTTTCCAAAAAGTGAGATTTTTCTCTTTTCTCTCATTTCCATGAGGATTTTTTGGGCTATTTCTCGCCTGATTTTTACGCGGCTGGGTCGCATTGTTTTTTACTTATTATTTATGCGCCATTTTTTATGCTTATTTTGTGGATATGTAGCTGCAAATTTTTTATACCAGCGATTTTGAGGGTTTGGGAGGGTTCTTGAAAAATGCATAGCAATCTGAAATATGCTTATTTTGAATTTTTTTTGCTTGTTTGGGGCCGTCAAAATTGGGCGTTTTAATTTACAGCTACGTGGAAATTAATTATTATTGAAGCATATGGCACATTTTATTCACGTTTAAATTAATTTGATTTGAAAAAAGTTTAGGTCCAAGATGTAGGAAAAATTTATTTTATTCATTTTTGGATGTTAATTTTTTCGAAACGTGTCCTACACTTGGTATTAGCTTATAATTACGTTAATCTACTTAGCCTATTTAATTTTGAAATGATCTTTAGAAAAAATCACGCATCAAAGCTTTACGCTACGCGTCTCAAAACGTAACTTTACACTTGGATTGCAATTTTAGCAAAAATGCATTTTTAATTTTTTAATCACAATATTTGTCAAATTTAGAAGGGAAAAAATAAGCGTTTTATTTTCTACAGCATATATGCCTTATCTTATGCTGCCTGTTGACAAACACAGAGGCGATGCGTGCAGAAATTCAGTGACATGAATTTTACTGATTTGGCCGAAAGAATTTAACTGGGAATTTTGCGATTTTTAGCTCAAAAAGTTGTGATTTTTTACCAAAATTTTGAGATTTAAAATCTCTTTCCTCCTACATAGTAGGGTTTTTAGCCTGCTTTTACTCACGTTACCAGGTGTAACACCAGGACAGGGAAGTTGTTCCATACAGCTTCCGCCAATCCATCTTCTCCGTGGCTACATCCTGGATGGTCCACTCGTCCCCGGCTTTTTGGGACTGGGTCCACGGTGGCTCCGTTTGGGATTGGCTGGTCGGGTAGCTAGTCCTCCAGACGTCCAAAAAGAACACACATAATGGGCGCCAATGTTAGGGTTACTATGATAGAAGCCGCAGTCGACGTTACGGGCAACATACCAATAGGTCCTAACTGTGACCGCGAACTTCCAAAGTCGTATTTGAATAATTACGCGACCACGGTCCATACTGCCAATCGTGTATTTCAACTAGTACTACAACTTATGACAGATACGGACACTCGGATATTTTACAGAACAGAATATTTAAGCGGATAATTAACAAAACAGTATAGTTTAAGGCGCGAGGGCGCCTAGGCAACCTAACAGTTGCGTCGGGGGCGTTGCAGTAACGACTAGGGCTCGGCGGCCTAACGAACGGCAGGCCAGTCCAAAAAAAAAACCCCCTTTCGCTTAGTGCTGTACAGACGAAGACTGATTCAAGCTACCTGAGCACGGAGGCTCGTAGGGTAGCGAATCCTTTTACCTGGCCTTCATGGTGGTCTCGCTAGACTCGACCCACGCAACACCACGAAAGGGAGGGCCATAGTGACTATAACAATGTCTAAAAATTTTTCCTCAAAATATTTTTCAACTTTAAAATTTTTTCATCTAGAATAAAATTTTTACGAACTCTGAAATTTTATCCTCCAATTTTTTTCAGGTATAAAAATTTATCAACTCTGACATTTTTCCAGAAAATACATAGTTTTCATTTTTCAACTCTAGAAATTTTTTCTTAGAAGTTCAATTTTTACAGCTTCTGAAATTTTTTTCTCAAAATTCAATTTTTTTAGCTCATGTTGTTCTCAAATTATTTTCCAGCTCTGAAATTTTTATAATAAAATTTTTGTTTAATAATTTGGGTTGAAAAACATTTTTAAAGAAATTTAATGTGAAAAAAATTCGAAAAAATGTCAAGTTTTTAAAATTTTTAAGATCAAAGAATAGGATTACAGTTGATAGTTTAGATACAAATTAGTAACTGAAAATCGAAGAAATTGAAAAAAATCTTGGAGCTAAAAAAATTTTGAGGAAGAAAGTTTGGTATGGGGAAAAAATTGGACTTGAGAAAATTGATATTATGAGAAAAAATTTCGAAAGCTGAAAAAATTAAAATTTTGAGAAAAAGGTACAGTTAACAGCTGAGATGATCAATGTAGAGGTGAAGGTGATAAAGGAATGACGAAAAAAATGAGCGAGATCGCACATAGTTTTGCAGTATCAATTTTGTTGTTGCATTGCGGTGTGAGAATGACAGACCATACATGATGCAGAGTTACGAAAAAATGAAAAGTGACCAGTATTCGAACGACGATTCAAATGACGAGGTAGCAAACCGAAACAACCCGGCACCTTGCCGGTTATCCTGTTGGCGATAACTCTGCGTATCGCACATTCCAGTGTTCGTACTTTTTTTTTAAAAAAAATGGTATTGTATGTATACCGTTGATTTGGTAAGTTATTTGAAGCTTTAAAACACGCCGTGTTTTCTGGGGTGAGAAATTCGAAATGTTAAGGAATGAGATGATCGTTACTAAAGAAATCTTTACACTTTGATGGCTTTCTTTTAAGCTATTTAACTCAAAAATTGATCCACTCCTTCAAAAACTGTAGCTTTATCAAGTTCCTATAGTCATGTAAACAAAATTTTAAAAAAAATGGCGATAAGAACCAAAATTTCGTAAAAATGGTCTGGTTTTCAATTTCTTTTTCAAAAATCATTATTACTTTTTATTTTACATTACACACAATTACAGGATGATAACAGTTCATCAGTGATGATGAAAATTGAGAACGCATGACAGAATTCGAGATTGATAATGGAATAACTTTTGAAGGAGAGGTCCAATTTTAAAGGTAAATAGCTCAAAAGAAAGGTCATGAACTGCACTTTTCATTTTAATAGTTTCCAAGTAAAATTTTTTTCATTTTCAACGAAAACTATCAATTTAAAAAAATGACAACTCTAATCTGATGAGAAATACATGGACTTAACGTTGTTTCATTTCTGTCTATGGCACAGCCAAAGATTTTGTTTTATTTACAAAAATCATCGTTCGCGCGATCTCGTTCGAATCTGATCAATTGTCGATTCGAAACTTACTCGAGTGTTGAGACTACGATCAGCAGAATTGTGTATCTCGCACCATTACTGTCGAAAATTGATTTTAAAAAAATACAATTTGAATTACGAAAATTTCATCATGTTATTGCTCATTATTGATAAGAAGGGTACCTGATTCTAAAATTTGGTGAAATTAACACAAAAAATTGGCAATCAAGAATACAGAATGTTTCTTAGCTGACCGCACTCCTCCCCACTGGTGATTAGTCAACTTATTCTGAATCGAGCATGTATGTTTGCCTGACCTTTGAAGTTCAGGGGCTGAGTTGTGCTCTTCTGAAAATTCTTTTGGGCAGCATTGAACTAACCAAGTATTCCACTACACAAAATGAAAATAATATCTTTTAGTTCTTTATTAAAAATTTTCTTGTCAACAAATTTTTTTTTAATTTTTATAAAAAAAATTATTTGTGAAATCAAAATAATAATTAAAAAAAAAAGAACATTTCAAACATAAAGTTTGTCCAACGTGCGGGGGAGAGAAAAGTGGGATACCAAAAAATACTATTCTGAAATCGTATTCTATCATGGTGTCCATTCTCTGGAAAACCGGGAAAACCGGGAAAAGTCAGGGAATTTTGGTGGTCTGGAAAAGTCAGGGAATTTTGGAATTTTCTCTGGAATTTTTCCAAAAATTCAAAAAAAAAATGAATCATTCAGAAAAGTGTTTTTTTGCTTATTTTATTATAAATTTTTCAAAAAATTTCGCCCTCGCTCCGCTCGGGCCGGATTATTACATCTTTTATCTGATTTTTTATTCGTAATTTTTTGTTGACCGTAATGTACATACGATAAAATTGATACTGAAAATGCATGTATTTATTCAAAAAAATTTCCCCTCGCTACGCTCGGGGTACTTTAAACTCTTTTTTTCTGCAAAATTTATTTAAAATTTCAAGTTTTTTGGAAACTTATTTTTTACTGAGCTGTACTGAGAAAGAAATGCCATGATGCCCTTCACCACGATGTTGAAACAAAAGGAGCGGGAATAGAACTTACAGAATTCAAAATTATTGGCCATTTTTTGAAAAATATGAATGAGGAAAAAGTGGCGAATTTTCATCTTTTGAAGATATTTTTTCACAAAAATTTTCGCCCTCGCTTCGTTCGGGCTTAACACATTTCTGTGTTTCCATAAAATAATTTATATTTTACCTCCTCATTGACTTTTTTATTTATTGGTACTTAGGTACTAAAAAATGGCAGAGGATTACGTGAATTTATAAATTTGAGGCATGTGTTTTTCATGAGAGGGGGGGGGCGATAAAATGTGAAGAAATTTTTAAATTTTTAGCCCGGAAAAATCCGAATTTTCATTCGCTTAATTTGGTATACATCCTGGCATAATTTTTTTTCATTTTTCAAACTTAATTTTGCGTTGGAATACTTGGTTTTTCCTTTTTAATTTGACATTTTTTCTGTAGGTAATCTATTCAAATTTTCAAATTATTGTGGCGAGGGGGTGTTAGGTGGGCTCAAAAATTTTCAGAATTGAATTTGAATATTTTTTTGGTTCGAAGAGGAGCATCTAAAAATCTCGTAAAAAGTATCTAGTAAATTCGAAAAAAAAATCGTTTGACCGCATGCATTTTATATCATTCTTATGAGAAATTTCGGGATGTAAGTACATCATGTGAAAAATTACCCCCCCCCCCTCCCTCCGTTAACGAATATCATATTTAAAAGGTCTGGAAAAATTTGAAAAATTGGTCTGGAAACCCTGGAAAAGTCAGGGAAAATCATTTCTGAAAATATAGTGGACACCATGTCTATTTCAGAGAAGAACCAACGTCAGCTTGTTGAAAATGCTGGATTGTGAAAAAATCAAAAATTTTGGACTGAAATGAATTTTTTTCACGAGTTTTTCTATTTTTTCTTATTTATAAATTAAAAATTCCTAAAATGAGGTTAGTATAACTTTTAAAAAAATTTCAACTCAAACCAAATTTTTCGGACTGAAAAGCAATTTTGCTGTGAAAGGAGCTGTCCTCTCTTACTCTCGGTATACGCCTGATTTCAGGCATCGGACCGTGGTTACTTTAAAGTAACTTGGTTACTTTTTTCAAGCTCGGTTACTTTTAGTTACTTTTTTGACCAAAAGTTACTTTTTTCGCTCAACTCGCCAAAAAAAAAAAAGCAAAACGAAATTACCGTAACCGAAACGTCAAAATTCGAAATTGATGTATTAGGTACTTTGGTTTTGCCATTTTTTTGAATCTTGGCCAGATTTGAAAACCCCTATCCCCCCTTGGGGTGTTGAGATCCCATCTTGAAAAGTAATTACTTACTTATTTGAAAACATGAAAATTTCTCCTTGCTGTAATTTTTTCAGATTTTTAAATGGTGGCCTACATCTTTTTCTTTTATATTCATCATGAAAGTTGTACTTTAATTATAGAGGTTAAACTTTGAACTTTACAAAATGTGATCATCAATTTTCAATCTCCTTTCAATTCTTTACGAAACTGCAAACAGAATCTTCTTGGACTTAACCAATATTGAGATATGAACATTCAAAGTTGATTCATTTCACAAAAAATCTTAATTGTATGAAAATTACGTGGGCTCTCGGCTCCCCCCCCCCACCTGAAGGATTTTGATCGAGATGACAATTATTCAATTGCACCATCAAGGGGAACCTGTAAATAAATTTTGAGAAAAATAGGAAGACCTAAGTTTGAAACCTGCTCGATTTGACATTGAACACTCCGAAAGAAACAAAAGAAAGCAAAAAAGTAATTAAAGTACTGACTAGATCGCGATCGGTTAAATTGAATTCAAAATACCAAATTACGAGAATATAAAATGAATATTACATTCCGTCATCCCCCACCAAATTGAAATACACTACATACTTCATTTAAATATTAAAGAAAGGTGCCTACTTAATTGCTTAAAATTTTTTTATAACCAATTGGAACCGATTCACAGATTGGTGGTGGTTGTTCTTGTACTGATTAGAAATTTAATCAAATGGTTCCTGTTGGTTGGTGGTGGTTTTTATCTAAAAATATTTATGCCTGTGCTGGTGGTTCTTGTTAATTTATAAGCTTCAAAATTTCTTTTGGTTCTCCCAATTGGGAATTTCTCTTTTTCCCTGCTGAATTGGTTCATTTTGGTCTTTTTTGGGAATATTTCAACGCATCTTGGAACCGGTTCCAATTGGTTCTTGTTCCCATTTGAAGAATCGAAAATTAAGTGGTTCTGGTGGGTTTTGGTTCTGGTGGTTTTGAACACTGTGTTTTACAAAGAAATTAATTGATTTTTGTTCATTTAATAAAGTTCATTCTTAGATTAAATTTTTTTCTCTTCGGTAGTGAAATTACAGAGAAAAATGCAAGTTTGAAAAAAAATGGGCAGGAGGGGGCATTAATAATTTTTTAAAGGCGAAAAATTAAAAAATCGTCCAATTTTTTACGAAAAATTGGTTACTTTTTTACAAAAAATTGGTTACTTTTTTCAGAAAAAAAAGTTACTAAAGTTACTATTTTTTTTCGAAATTTCGGTCCGATGCCTGCTGATTTTCTTCAACTTTTAGTCCATGTAAGGTCAGAGCAAAATTTTTTTGATATTTTGTCGAATAAAAAAAATATTTAAAAAAAAATATGATTTTTCAAATTTTTTGATTTTTTTATGCTTTTTCTAATTCATTCAGTGGTGATTACTGAAAATTTCTCTGAAACAAGTGAAATAATTTTCATTATTTTGAACCTTTAATCAACTCCCCCTCCATTGCAAAATTTTTGTTGAACTACAGTCTGAATTTCTCATCTGATGTCCAATGGTGTGTGTTTCAAAAGTTCATAAAAAACGTCAAAAAATATCCAAATTGGTAGAAAATTTTTTGTGAAAACCTCATTTCGTGTATTTGGAGGGGTGGAAGAAGAGGAAGTACAAAAGTACAAAATTTGAAAAAATAATCACTTGTCTGTATCTTTTTGAACCTATTCATTACAAAAAAAAAGAGAGGAAAAAACATTAAAAATTGTGCTTATTCAAGACCAATCATAATCATCATATTTCGTGCCGAACGGCAGGCTATTCCAGAATTCGTAGATTCCTTTATAAAGGTCAGTTTCCATCGTACCATTCAGGCTAATACGCAGGTATTCGATCCTATCTGTCTGCATAGGTTCCCAATGGTCCATTATTGATTTGTTAATTCTGACAGGAAGATTTGGATTTCTGAACAAAACAAAAAAGGAACATTACTCATCAATGTCGTCTCCATGAGAAAAACCCGATCATCTTTGCAAAGACAAACCCAGTTTGAGCAAAGTTTACCCATCTCTTGACCAATTCTTCGCTAAACTTATGATCTTTTTCGGTGAGAGCTTTATCGGACTCCTCTGTGTAGAAAATTAAGTATACTTCATCTCCGTGACTAACTCCTAAGAAAAATTGACGAAATAAAATGAGGTTTGATTAAGTAGAAAATGATATCTTTGTGAATAATTTACCTAGATACTCTTCGTAGTAACCGATGATGTTCTGTCGCGAATAATTCGATTGGTAATCGTACCAGTAGACATATTTAGGGCCTGGATAACTCCTTATAGCTTTTATGATCGGTACACCGAATATACCGTGGGTATAAAACTACAAAATTTCACATATGAACGATTTTCTTATTAATGAGCACATGCGAATTATTATTCGTGAATTTAATCATCCTATTCAAACCATATTTCTTACATCGGCCATCTCGTGAGCCGTTTCAGCGCCGATTTCGCGATCACCGAAATAGTGTAATCGAAGTATTCGCGAAATATAATCCATATCTTTCAATTTCGTGTCCCATAAGTACCCTAAAGTTATGGGAAACAACAATTTATAGTATTGGTTAATTTCCGCTGCCAGTTTTCCGTCGTTTCCTAAATAGTCTGTGACAAAAATATATTCGAATTAGAAGATAGAATTTATACGACTATTTTAAAAACTCGCGGTGTCTACTGGCAAGAAAAATAGCAAGATTTTTAATAATTTCCCTACATAGTATGAAAAACAAGAATTTTTAACAATTTTCTCTTGAATTTTTTAATCAAAGGATTGTCTTTAAAGGCTTTTTCAACTTCATTTTTTTTTAAATTTCCTTCTTCGGTTCGCCCGGGCAGCCAAAAATATCCAAATTTGGGAAGCGATGACTCAGCCACCTGAGGTCGAGGTGGGCTACAATTTTTGGGGGCAGTACTTCTACACCTACAGAATCTTTTACGTGAATTTG
The DNA here is from genome assembly GCA_033439095.1 of Pseudococcus viburni. Classification (NCBI taxonomy): domain Eukaryota; kingdom Metazoa; phylum Arthropoda; class Insecta; order Hemiptera; family Pseudococcidae; genus Pseudococcus; species Pseudococcus viburni. The sequence continues at coordinate 662,746 of JAVBJF010000164.1, forward strand.
AGTGAAATGGGTGCAAAATAATTTTTTCCCTCATAAGGGGTTCACCCCCCTCAAAAAGTAATAGGGTCTGGGGCAGTGCCAATTTATCACATACTCTGTTCATCATATAGTAGAAGCGTTTACCTGCAGCAATAAAATTGCGATTAACATTTTTTTTTAAAGTGTATTTCTCAAGTACTAAAACGACCGATTTATCGGTTCTTCGAACGTCAGGTATACGTCACCACTTGAAAAAATCTAAAAAAATTCTGAGTCTTGTAAAATAGAGTGAGGAACTTAAAAATAATTGTTTTTATACCACCCGTCAAAACGGTGCTCCCTAGGCGATTTGAAATTTTCAAGGTCAAATTTAAGGTCACGTTAGTGGTCGAAAAAATCTGAAAAAATTTCAGGATACTCCCCTTTAGTACCTCCACCTACGAGCCAAGTTTGAAAAAAATCAATTGAAAACTCGCGGAGATAGAATTTTTAGCTTGAAAATCAGATATTTTGAGACCCCGTCCGGAGGGGGGGGGGGGTGAAAATCCGATTTTGCGCTCCGAAATAATTTTCTACACAGGCAAGTCGAATGGTATAAAAATTTTGTAAAAGTTCCACCAAGGGCCAAGCCAAATAACGCTCAAACCTCACCAGAGCCTTTTGTGCTTACTTGAAATTTTTTTATGTTATTTTCAGGTAATGAAATATAATTTATGCTCGGCTCTTGTTTTATGTGTAGGTAATTAGGTATCAGGGGGCCCGAGCCCCCTTCCCCTTAAGCTCGGCAAGGAGGTTTTTTTATCATAAAAATGTCAAAGAAGAATATGATGTAAAAAAAAAATAGTAACTATTTCTTAAATAAACATATCACTCTTTAAATTTGAATCAGTTGAATTTGTAGAATTTCTGTCTTTTTTAACCAGTAAAATAATTTTCATTGAAAATTGGTAATTTTTCACTGATTTTTCGGTCAAAAACTACTAATTTCTTGGTCAATGTCTCATTTACCAGAAAAAAATCAGTAATTTTTACTGAAAAAAAATCATAAAATGTCTCCATTTTTTAATTTTTCTTTGCTCAAATCTGTAGGTACATATTATTTGCCTACTGAAAATACCCCCAGCCCCACTGAAATAACAGGTTACTTCATTTTTTTATTGAGTTTTAATCCCCTCATTTTTCTAAAATTCTGAGCCCCCCCTTACACAATTTCTGGGTGCGCCTATGGTGGGTAGTATTTGATTTTTCGATTTTCAAACATTTTTTCTGTGGCTTTCTCACGTCAAATTATTTTTCCTTCTGACATTTGGAATTTGGACGAATTTATGTGGATAAAAATGTCATGAAATTCATTCTAAATGTCTTTATTTTACGTTTAAAATTTCCATTTTTTTTAAATTTCACACGAATGAAGAGAGTGTAAAATAATTTTTTCCCTAAAATTTTATAATTTTTGTATTTTTATTTTTTTGCCTTGAATATTGGTAAATAGGGAGAAGAATGTTTCTCCAGAGCTTATCAAGAAAATTTTCATGCAAAATCTATTTGAAAGGTTCCGCAGAAATCCTGCGTGTTGATTTTGAGAATTTATCAGACACCTTGAATGTTTTTATTTTGTTCATCAATTTGCATTATTTTTCTCCTAATGATTAATATTTCATCAGTATGAAATTGTCAAAAAATGTAAACAAGTAGGTACATACGTTAGGGAACGTATCATTTTGAAAAAATTTGAAACAATAATATGGCAAGAAAAATTCCGGAAAATAGCCAGTACATATTTTCATTTCTCAGATCCAGTAGACACCATGAAACTCGAATCAACTTACTAGCAACTTTATATCCTGATTCTGCGGTAGTCATACCAATAATCCAAGGTAAATCTGGCGTTTGGTATTCGGTAGTGCTAGGAATACGAGTAATAAACGGTTCTTTGGAGTTTTCATTTTCGATAGTGGGTTTAAAAACGGCGGCTGGATTCGAATCCCAAACCTATTTGGCCGAAAATCATTAAAATAGGAATAGAGGCGGAAAACCCATCGTTTTTACGAACTGAACTGAATAAAAAGATGACTTACATACATATCCTGTTCAATGAGGGGAAAAACTGTCGCATCTAAGGTCATAAAACACTGGCGCATATTTTCAGAAGTGCTCACGTCCGGACATCCGGCTTTGGTGGCGAATTCCTTTACGATTCCGCGGATTACATCGGGCCCAAAGAATCCACTCATCGTTGCACCGCTTTGCATAATCACTTTATGGAATAATCCTGTCGTTTGGGTCGTATTAATCTATTCGTTTCGATAAATTCTTCTTATTCAATTGAAAAATGCGTATACCTTTGCTCAAAGGCGACAGGGTATGCAAATGAACGCATTCGGAAGCTGCGCTGTGGCCTTGTAAAGTAACATCGTCAGGATTACCTCCAAAATAATGAATATTCTTTTGAACCCACCTTAAAGCCATTGTTTGATCCTTCAACTGATTATTCCCTGGTATCACCGTATCTCCGGTGGTCATAAATCCTGAACAGAGTTCAAATTCGAAGTAAAAATTAGGTAATCGTATATAATTTTGAACAGGGCCGGACCGAGTGTGGAGAAGGGCGGAAAAATTGAATTGGTGTCAAGAAATTTTTAAACGCAATGAATTTTATTTCAAAATTTTTTGAAAAAAATTAAAAAAAAAATAAATGTTGAAAAATTGTACTTTTGAAATCGAAATGGAAAATCAGAAAAAATTACATTCCAGTCTGGATTATTTTTTCGAATTTTTTTTTGCCCTTGCTAGATTTAAACTTCGGTACGATCCTGAGTTCAGAGTTGTACAAGTTGCATACCTAAAGCTCCTAGTCTGTAATTAGGTTCGACGAGAATTACGTCTCTTTCTAGGATATAATCGGGTCCAAATTCCATATTCGTGAACCATTTGAATACACCTCCGAATATGTACACGATTACTGATAAATTATCACCTTTTCTAGCATTCTGTTAAATAATTAGGTAAATAGGTAGGTAGGTACAGGTACATAATCAATATTGAAATATTCGTGATAGTACCTACACCTAGAGCTATTCGAACTTTTCGTTGCTCATCTTTTTTCAAAGTAGTTTTGGTTTGTAAGATCGCGTATTAGTAACTCCCTTCCATTATCAGTTGATAAAAATTTTTTTAACGTTGAATTTTTTAAAATCAGAATTTCATTGCGGTGTTCCTTATTTTCATACATTAATGTGTCCTTATAGTCTACAGTCCAAGTGGCAAAAAGTGCTCTAGAAATCGAAATTAGTGTGCATTTTCGCTGGACAAAAAAATCAGTTGGTTTGTTGTAGGTATGGGTCCCGTTGTCCCAAAAAACCGAATTTTGGATTTTTGCCCCGGCACAATAGGGAGCTGAGGCCTGAAAACCCCCCTTTTTTCCCAATTTTTAAATTTGACTTTGGACAAAAAAATTTTTCACATTCTGGTAGCAGACACTCCCCCGACTCCAAATATATGTCACATCCCTTGGGTCACGGGCACAATGGGGTGCTGAGCCCCCTAATGTGCGAATTTTTGCCAAATTCTATCATTTTTGGCACAATAATGCCTCTGTAGGCGTTATGTGGTAAGCTGGACAAAAAAAATCAAACGCAATGTATTCTTGGGTTCATTCCGCGTCCGATGAGCCAAAGTTTGAGGAAAACTGTGGGCACAATAGGCCGTGGTGGAATTTCAAAGTTTTGAAAACACGCGATTTTCTCCCCCTGTGATTAAAAAATAAGTCATGAAAAAATCTAAAATTTGGGTTGCGACCTATCAAAATGGGTCAAAATTTTACGAGCAGAACGAAATTATTGATGAAAATTAAATTTGAGCAATTTTAACCCATTTTGAGCCCCAAATTGGGTCAATTTTTGAGTATTTTCAAAGAAATGACATGTGACCTATGAAAGTGGGGTAGAATTTCGCCAGAAATTCAACAAAACCATCCAAAATTTTTTTGAGCAACTTTTGAGAATTTTGAGCCTTTGACTTTGTAGATTTTTAGATAGACTTACCTATCAGTTATCAGTATGGATTAGAATTTCATAAAAAAATAGATCGTTCATTTTTTCGCATTTCAATAAAACATTTTGCGCTTAAAATTACTCAAACTTGAAAGTTGTTTTAAAAAGTTTGGGATTACATTTTAAAATCTTTGGCAAAATTCTATCCCTTTTTCGTAGATCACATGTTAATTTTTTGAAATTATTCAAAAATTAATTCTATTTAAGACTCAAAATTCTCAAAAGTAGTTCAAAAAAAATTTGGATGGTATTTTTGAATTTCTGACAAAATTCTAGCCCACTTTCATAAGTCACATGCCAATTTTTTGAAATTATTCGAAAATTGACTCAGTTCAAGGGTCAAAATCCTCAAAAGTTGCTCAAAAAAAATTTGGATGGTTTTGTTGAATTTCTGGCGAAATTCTACCCTACTTTCATAGGTCACGTGTCAATTCTTTGAAAATACTCAAAAATTGACCCAATTTGGGGCTCAAAAGGGTTAAAATTGCTCAAATTTAATTTTCATCAATAATTTCGTTCTGCTCGTAAAATTTTGACCCATTTTGATAGGTCGCAACCCAAATTTTAGATTTTTTCATGACTTATTTTTTAATCACAGGGGGAGAAAATCGCGTGTTTTCAAAACTTTGAAATTCCACCACGGCCTATTGTGCCCACAGTTTTCCTCAAACTTTGGCTCATCGGACGCGGAATGAACCCAAGAATACATTGCGTTTGATTTTTTTTGTCCAGCTTACCACATAACGCCTACAGAGGCATTATTGTGCCAAAAATGATCGAATTTGGCAAAAATTCGCACATTAGGGGGCTCAGCACCCCATTGTGCCCGTGACCCAAGGGATGTGACATATATTTGGAGTCGGGGGAGTGTCTGCTACCAGAATGTGAAAAAAATGTTTGTCCAAAGTCAAATTTGAAAATTGAGAAAAAAGGGGGGTTTTCAGGCCTCAGCTCCCTATTGTGCCGGGGCAAAAATCCAAAATTCGGTTTTTTGAGACTACGGGACCCATACCTACAACAAACCAACTGATATTTTTGTCCAGCGAAAATGCACGCTCAATGAACACTTTTTGCGTCTTGGACTGTAGACTATTAAATTTGAAAATTTTGAAAATATTTGAATTCAGTGTGTAAAAATTTTCCAGTTGTTGAGATTTTTAGAGAAGTAACTTTTTGGTGGTTGGTAATTTTTATGCTAAATAGAGGAGGGAGGGGGAGTAATTTTTCAAAAATTCCGTTAGTTTCATTTTATACCTAACTGTATTTTTCGATTTTTAATTTTTTTTTCCAAAATGTAGCGAATTTGGGAGTTGATTCAACAAACACAACATCGGTGACAAAAATCATGATAACCCAGTTGAATCAGTAACACTTTTTTATGATTCATAACAATGAAAATTTTTCAAATGAAAATGTCATTAAAATGTTACCAGTTTACTTAGAATTAATACTTCACATCTTGGACTACCCATTTTTACTCATTAGATATTATAACAGGACGTGGTTTTGAAAAAGAGTGAGTGGTAAGCTGCAAAATCTATTTTTTGAGTTGAACGAGTTGGAAAAAATTGCTGTTTAAAAAATATATATTTAAAGTGTTCTGTAAATTATTAATTCGAAAAATTCAGCTTGAATGCCAAATCATCCCCCGAATGTCGTAAAAAATACCCCAAACCCCAAAAATGTAGAAATTATGATTTCCTATTTCCGAAATTTTCACATTTTTAGCGATTGCAGCCCTTTTCTGGGAACTTAAGGAAATGATATCGCTCTCAAACAAACCTTTTCGAATTCTTGGCGAAATTTAGACATTCAAAATCAGTACTCTATAAAAAATAGGCGCTCGAAAAATTTTTTGATCATTTTTTTTCATTTTGGAGCTTTTGAGATTACGATCCAGTTTTTTTTCGAATTTTTCATTGCGAAATTTTAAAATTTCAAACCCTGTACTCAATAAAAAAACTGCTTGAAAATTTTTTAGAAGTATCTTTGGATCTTATTTTTTATTTTATATTTTTGTGATTTTAACTTATTTGGGAGTGAGATCCAGTCTTCAAATCAGTTTTTTTCGAAGTTTTTATTTAATGTTCTACAGAACTTGAAAAAAGAACCGAAAATGATTTTTGGAGCTTCCCTCCTTTGCCCACTGATACCACATCACGATGGGGTGTTGAGAAAAAAAATAATATCGTAAACCTACCAGAGGAGTATACACGTTTAAATTCAAGCAGTCTTCTACCCCTTCGGTTTCAGTTGTACCGTCGATAATTTGTAAACAACCATTTGGAACTTCAGAAGCATCGAAGATACCGATCCATGGTTCAGCTTCTTTCGGAGGCTGTAAAATGGATTTCACATCTTGAGGATATTTTCAAAAATCGAAATATTTAATGAACAGTTCCAGACGATCATTTACCTCGAATCTCAACTCCCCAACAGGAGGCTGGGCAAAAGGGATACCGTAAAAAGCGTTGAATAGTTTACCTCTTCGTGTCGTTCGATAGGTTCCATTCAGCGTACCCTGATCTATGCTGACGATTAACGCTTCCGCTGGAATAATATCATACGTAGGTTGATTAGACTAGTCGACAAAAAAATTTTTTTGCTTTGTGTTTTAGTTGTAATACCTAAATTCTGATTCTTAGATATCGAAATACACCAACATACTAATTGGTGGCTTTCAAAGTTTTCTGGGGGGGGGGGGTCGAAAAATAAGGTTTTTCGAGAACAATGAACATGGACTGGAGGAAAAAAAAATTCAAAATTTTGTTGGGCTTAGTCTTATAAGAAATTTCATGGCGAATGGAGTGGGACAACCCGCAGACCTCCATCTCATTTTACAGGCATCATAGCGGGTCGCTTTTTTAGGGTGTTTGTCACTTTTTTCGACTTAAGTCACTTTTGGTTATTTTACACGTCTAAAAGGTCACTTTGGTTACCTTTTCCCCCTCCAAAAGTCACATTTTTCTTTGCACTTTCAGGTAAAAATTCAAATTTTCACGTAGAAATTGATGTTTTTCAAAATTCTTCGAGAAAAAAAATAAAAAAATAGATTTTTGTTAGTTTGTTTGTTGTTTTGACGAAGGAATGTAATAAACAGGGTGTCCATTCTCTGGAAAACCGGAAAAAGTCAGGGAATTTTGGTGGTCTGGAAAATTCGTAGAATTTTGGAATTTTCTCTGGAATTTTTTGACAATCCAAAATAGGAAAAATCATTTAGAAAAGTGTTTCTTTGCTTATTTTATTATAAATTTTTCATAAATATTCGTCCTCGCTTCGACACTTTTCTATGTTTCCATAAACTGATTTTTATATTTTACCTCCTCATTGACTTTTTTATTTATTAGTACAAACTAAAAAATTGGAGGGGTTGCTTGAATTTATAAATTTGAGGCATGTGTTTTTCATTGAGGAGCGGGGATAAAATGTGAAAATTTTTTGGAATTTTTGATTCGCTTGTTTTGGTAGACACCCTGGCATAATTTGTTTCATTTTTTAAAACTTAATTTTGCGTTGGGTGGGTTCAAAAGTTTTCCGAATTGAATTTGAATCTGTTTTTAGACCCGAAGAGGAGCATCTATAAAAGATCTCGTAAAAAGTATCTGGGGATTTTGGAGAAAAAAAATCGTTAGACCCCATGCATTTTAAATCATTTGTACTTATGCAAAATTTCAGGATGTAAGTACCTACATCACGTGAAAAATTACTCCCCCCCCCTCCTCATGTTTACGAATATCATATTCGAAAAGTCTGGAAAATTTTCCGGGGGTATAGTTTTCAAGATATTTTCGAGTAAAGTTGAACATTAGTGGAGGTTTGGCAGCCAAAAATTTATTTATTTATTATTTTTTCCCCAATTGCTTTCACAAATGTTCAATTTATTTTACTTGGAAATACATATCTTGAAAACTATACCTCCTAGAAAAATTTAACCACATTTATCAGATAGAAAATTTTATTTTCTACAATTTTGGTTCTTATCATTTTTTTCGTAGGACGCTTAGTTTGCTTAGAAATGTCACTTTTTGATAGGCAAGGCACAAAAAAAGAGATTTTTTCACAGAATTTAGAAAAGTTAAAGGAGATAGAGGTCTGCGGTTTGTTCCATTCGATTCGGCATAAAATTTCCTATAAGACCAGGCCAAAAAAATTGAAATTTTTTTCCTCAAACTCGTGTTGATTGTTTTCAAAAACCCTTTATTTTTCAACCGCTCACTCCCGAAAGCAAACTTTGGTCAAAAAATTATTTTTCCTTTCATTAGTTACATAAAAGCAACCAAAATCTGGCAATCGGAACTCAGACAGAAAAATCGTGTCGACCTGTGTTATACGAGAAGTAACGAGAGTTAGATAGATATGACTTACCCGAAAGTGTTAAAAATACAATCACTAGACACTTGTACATCTTGCATAATTACGTTGTGAAGTGATAATTTCATCTACCGGTGTACTCAGAAACACATTCGTTATCTTTATAGTCTGAGAATGAAATAATCACGTGTATAAATAGGAAAATCTTTCCATGTGTCAAGATAATTATACGTAATGCATAATGTAGAATTGTAGAGGTAACTCTCGAAGGATTACCTAAGTACCTATATTTTTTTACTTTCTTCTTCATTTCGTGTCTCCGATCAAGTTCATATTACCATCTCGATCTGTGCTGGCGATCGACACTCATATTCAGTCCGAAAAAAATTGAAAATCGTTAGTACCAAAATTGATTTTTAATTGTCGATTTAAAACTTACCCGAGTGTTGAGAATGCGATTAGCAGAATTGTGTATCTCGCACCATTACTTTCGAAAATTGATTTTAAAAAAATACAATTTGAGTTATGTATTCGTTATCTCTTCGGTATATGTATTACGCAATCTCTATTATTGCGTATGAATCGTAGTCGTTCGGAATCGTGAACTTGGGATAAAATTCCATTCAAAATATGTAATTTTAATTTTTAATCAGGTCTCAATTGAACAAAAAAAGGCTTCCGCGCGGGATTCTTGTTAAAATTGATTTTATGATTGATTCTTGTTTTAGATACTAAAACAAATAAACGCTTAGATGCCTATTTTTCCCCACCCCTTTTTCCCAGGGTCCACCCCAACATTTCAAACGCGTGTACCGCCCAATCTATGGGTCGTAATGAAAAAATTTTCAAACAAAAGTTGTTCTTCAACACGTTCCGTACATTTTCATTTCTCATAAAAATCCATTTTGAAGGAACTCCTGCCCCCCAAATTTGAAAAAAACAGTTTTCAGAAAACTTCAAAATCGCGTTTTCTTCATTTTAAGCGAATAGTTTCAGAGATACAGCAAAATTTGTAACCACAAAAAGTATTCAGAATCGAATTTCCTTTCCAGTGAGCTTTATCACGACCATTTTCACCAACTTTTCCCGACATGGTGGATCTCTCCCCCTTCCCCTTATCTGAAAAGTTGAACCCATGAAAAAAAATTGAACGAATTTTGTTCTTCAATATCTAATGCATGATTTCATTTATTATCGAGATTCATTTTAGAGCAAATTTTGCTCGTGGGTCCAACTTTTGTGAAAACGAGGAAGGGGAGAGGTCCACTATGTCGGGAAAATTGGTAAAAATTGTCGTGATACAGCTCATTGGAAAATAAATTCAATTATGAATACTTTTTGTGATTACAAATTTTGTCGTATCTCCGAAACTATTCGTTTAAAATAAAGAACACGTGATTTTGAGGTTTTCTCAAAAACATGTTTTGTTTCCAAATTTGGGGGCAGGAGCAGCTCCAAAATGAATTTTGATGAGTGATGAAAACGTACATTAGGTGCTGAGGAACAACTTTCGTTTGAAAATTTTTTCATTACGACCCATATATTGAGCGGTACACGCGTTTGAAATGTTGGGGGGTGGACCCTAGGAAAAGGGGGAGGGGAAAAAACAGGCATATAAGCTAAATTTATTTTTTTTAGTGTCTAAAACAAGAATCAATCATAAAATCAATTTTAACAAGAATCCCGCGCGGATGTTCAATTGAGACCTGACTATTTACCTATTATAGTTTAAAGTACCTATATTGAATGATGATGGATTTTATGTATGGATCTCGAACAAAATTTACAGTTTTATATGGCTTCATTATTGATAAGTAGACTAGATAAAAACACAAAAAATGGGCACTGATTTGAAAAAATGATGAAATTTTTATTTTAGCTTATTGATGAAATGAAAAGTGAGAGATCTAATACAGTTTGAAATCTAGCGACGTCCATGTTTAGGTATTCGATCTGGGATATTCGTAAGTCGTTTCTCCATCTATTTTTCTATCCTTGCTACAAAAAAATGATCAACGAATGCATTTGATCAAGACTCGTTGAATTTATATTTGCTACCGAACGGTAGACTGGTCCAGAATTCGAATATTCCTTTGTAAAGGTCGGTTTCCATTGTACCATTCAGGCGAATACGAAGGAATTCGATCCTATCTGTCTGCATGGGTTCCCAGTAGCTCATAAAATCTTCGTTAATTCCAACAGGAAGGTTGGGATTTCTGAACCAAACATAAAAATGAAGCAATTAATATTCATCAACGTGGCGATCATGAAAAAAAAAAACATTCTTGCGAACCCAGTTTGAGCGAAGTTCACCCATCTTTTGACCAATTCTTCGCTAAACGCGTGATCTTTATTGGCGAACACTTCGTCAGATTCTTCTGTGTAATAAAGTAAATATATGTCGTCTCCGTGGCAGATTCCTGAGCAACAATTGAACGAAATAAGTTTTTCTGAGATCTTCCCTAATTTTTAATTCATATGGGGGAAAAAATTCCCTATTTTATAGTTTTTCGATGAAGTGATTTTAACCACTGTCGTCTGGCATTTTTTTGAAGTTGTATTCTGGCTTTTTCAAAAAAATTGGAGATTTGAAATTCACTAGTTTTTCTCAGTTTCAATAGACGCGTTTTCAAAAATTGTCCCGAAAAATCTTCAATGGACTAGGAGATCGAAACGATTGCATACCTACTTGCCACCTTTTCTGGATTTTTGTAATTTTGAAAAATGGTAATTTTAAGAAAGTGATCAAAAACATTTATACCAAAAATAGCAATTTTTACAAAAAAAAATTATTTTCATTTTTTAACAAAATAACTCTTTTTATTTCTTTCTCTCTTTTTAGTCCTCTCTTTTTAGTCCAGAGGCAGATTGCATTTTTTTGGACATAAACGGCAAATAACAATAGAGCCGCCGTGAAATTTGGTATGGTGAACAAAGACACCGCTGAGTAATTTTACACAATTCTTCCTAAAAATTATGATATGATCTCTCCTCTTTCATCACAGACAATTGAATATTTTGAAACGAAAAAAAATGTATTCTTCTAATTTTATTGGAAGACTTGAAGGCGATCTCTAATAAAAGTTTCAATTTTTATCGAGGGGGGAGGGAAGGGTATTAAGGAATTTATTAACTTATAGTTTTTCTTCAAAGTCATAAAAGTAGCACATAAAAAGCAAGAATTTTTATTTTCCATAGTTTCAATATGACTGGTCAGCAAATTTTTCATTTTTACCCCCTCCCTCCTCTCCCTGAGATTTTTACCCAAAAATTTTCGTGAGGTGGCTCTCAAAAAATTCATGCAAAAAGTCATTTCAAAAGGTCAAGCTAAGTCAAGCTTTTTGCTCTACAAATTTTGTTAGCCACCATGTTAATCGATTAAACTAGAATTATCCGAAACTCGCAACTTTGAGTTCAAATTCTTATTTTTTGGCAGAAAATTCAATTTTTTCCAGGAAAATTGTAAGTCAAAAAATATGAATTTGATCTAAAATTGCGAATTTTGGAAAATTTTGCTTTAATTGACCAAATAGGTCAACCAATATTGATATTCTGCGAATATAGATGTTGAAGTTCATATGGACCTCTTTTATGGGGTTTTATTCAGCGCTGAAAAATTCCAAAATTTTCTGGAGGCTCCGAAACGTTTTGAAACCGCGTCCAATCGATTCGCGAGGCCGAATATAGGGTATTATATCAAATTTTAGCTTTTTTCGTTGATTGGATCAAATTTTCATATTTTGCAGGTCGATGGGGTAATTTTGAAATTTTGAAATTTCAAAATTTCGCCAAAATTTGAGAAATGAACTTCAGCACCTGAAATTTTGGGTATGGTGATCGTTCATAATGTACTTTCGATTTATTTTTGTTTTGGCTCAAAATTTTACTTCAAGTTGGAATACTTCCCTTGTAAGCAAAATTTTGAAAAAAAAATCGAAGAACATAACTCAGGCCCTGCAGTTCAAAGGTTAGGCAAACGTGCATACTTGGACTCAGAATGAGTAGCCTACTCTCTGGTTGGAAGGAGCACAACCAGCTATGAAACACTCTGTATAACTGGTGTCCACTATTGACCTTCATCCCATTTTTCATGATATTTTTAAAAAACTACTTTTTATGTTTTTTATCCTCAGTGAAAAAAATGGAAGGAATCATATTCGAGAAATTTTTTTCTGAAATGGTTTTAAAATGGACTTTTTTTTACCCTGAAAGATCATTGATAACGATTTTTCACCATTATACTCTCAATTTTGAAATTGAAAATTCCATCAACAGAGAGTACGTCAATGGTGAAAAATCTCAGTCAATGATCTTCTCAGGTAATTGTGTTCATATTAAGATCACTTCAGGGAAAATTTTCCACCAAATTGATGTTTTTTCATTTTTATATAAAAGATTGAAAAAACATGAAAAAATAATTGTTAATGATAGGTATTAGGTATTTCTGAGGAATAGGGTAGAGCTCAATTTGGGCACCAATGATATTTATTTTCAAGTGTAAAACCATTTTCGGAGGTGGCAATAAATGTTAAAATCATTTTATCGAAAAAGTGAAAAATAAGTATTGGAGAATTATTTTTTCCATGAATGGCCAATAAATTAAAGCAGGATGGGAGGGTTATTTGAATTTTTTTTAATTGAAAAAAATAAGTATCTCGCTAATGATGAAATAAATGAAAATAGAATAAGTTTGGATCAGGGAAAAGGTCAATAAATCATAAAATCTTTGTGAATAGTTTATACCTAGATCCTCTTTGTAATAACCGATGATATTCTGTCGGGAATAATTCGATTTGTAATCATACCAGTAGACGTATTTGGGGCCTGGATAACTCCTTATAGCTTTCATAATCGAAATACCAAACATACCGTGTGTGTACAACTGTAAAATTACCAATTCGAATTAAAAATTGTGATTTCGAGAGGTAAAAATCACCTGATCAAAATTATATTTACTTCAGTCATTTCGTGAGACGTTTCAGCGCCTATTTCGCGATCGCCGAAATAGTGTAATCGAAGTATTCGTGAAATGTAATCCACATCTTTCAATTTTGTGTCCCATAAATAAGCTAAAGTTATAGGAAACAATATTTTATAGTGGTGGTTAATTTCCGCTGCCAGTTTCCCATTATTGGCCAAAAAGCCTGCCGAAAATTAAATCAATTTCTGGTTAAAAAAAGAGATTTATTTGAACGTCGACGTAGGACTATTAAAAATACATCAACTGACTAGCAACTTTGTAGCCCGCTTCTCCGGTAGTCAAACCGATAATCCAAGGTATATCTGGCATTTGGTACTCGCCAGTGCTAGGAATACGAGTTAGGAACGGATCTTCCACGTTTTCATCTTCGATAACCGGTTTAAAAACGGCGCCAGGACTAACATCCCAAACCTATTTAACAAAATAACACCAATATTGATAGTACGGACGATTTAACTAAAAAAAAAAACGAAACTCGAAAAAAATTCCTGGAAATGAAAAAGTTCTTATATAAGCTTTGTAGGGGGTGTATTTCAACATATCCGACTTTCCCTAAAATTGGAAAATATTTTGTCCCCTTTTTTAAGAGTGAGGGGGTTCAAATTTTGGTTTTTCGGCTATAACTTTCAAAATTACGTCATTACGAAAAAAAAGTTGGAACAAAAATTGTAGAGAGTTCTAAAACAAACAATTTTTCTATTTGCCATTTTTTTTCAAGACGTTATGGAGGGGAGCTTACAGCCTTCAGAAAAAAATTAATTTTGAAAATTTTCCATTAACGCAAATAATTCCCAAAAATCGGGTTTATCGACTTTTAGGAGCGGTTGTTTTGCATAATACATTCTATTACTATGTAGAATAAGAAAAATGTGCAACCGACCCCTAATCCAGCTTTGGTCCAAACAAACGTTGTAGAGCGTTAAAAGACGAATATTTTCCATTTTTTACATGTTTTCTACGTGTTCTTGGCGGCGAGCTATTCCAAAAAGAAAAAAGATCGACGCGGTCCGGGGTTCGAAAATTTTTCATCAACTTGATAAATTACACGTGTGTTGGTTTGGTTTAAAATCTAGTGAACCAACAGTCCAACAAGTGAGTTTCTGGGATTTTCGTGATCGCCAAATTCGATTTTTATAATCATCTGACCCCGGGACCCAAATTATGCCCCAAAAAGGGGGATTCAAAATTTCGTGAGGATTTTTCGAACGCTGCGTCGATCTTCATTTTTTTTGAAATAGCTCGCCTCCAAGAAGACCACGTAGAAAAAAATCTTAAAGAAGGAAAATGTTCGTCGTTTAACGCTCTGCAACGTTTGTTTTAACCAATTTTTCGAATTTTTCACTGTAGCTGAGCTATTCTTGGGGGAAAATGCAACTTTTTCTACAGGGGGCCCAGGTCCACCCTCCTACTTTGTGAGATGAGGGGTCAGTTGGACATTTTTCTTATTTTACATAGTAATGGGATGTATTATGCCAAAGCGCTGCTCCTAAAAGTCTATTAACCCAATTTTTGGCAATTATTTGCGTTAATGAAAAATTTTCAAAATTGATTCTTTTCTGAAGGCTCTAGCTCCTCTCCATAACGTCTTGCAGGCATCATAGCGTGGTTACTTTTTAGTAACTTGGTTACTTTTTTCGAGACAAGTTACTTTTGGTTACTATTTCCACTTCAAAAGTTACTTTGGTTACTTTTTACCTCTAAAAGTTACTTTTTTCCAAAATTTCTCAAAAAATTTACCTTTTTTTCACAATTTTTCTCTAAAAATTGATTTTTTCAAGCGTAAAGTGTCTGTTAGTTTCGGTTTAGTCGAGTTTTGGAGACTTTTTTGTTTCAAAAAATTTCGCCCTCGCTCCGCTCGGGCAGTACATTAATACCTCTGTTTCTTAAATACACTATCATTCCCTAAATTTGAATCAGTCAAAATTGGTGTATTTTCATTCTCTTGGTTAAGTATAGTGAAATAATTTTCATTAAAAACTAGAGATTTTCACCCATATTTCAGTCAAAACTCCAATTAATTTCCAATTTGTCAAATAAAAATCAGTAATTTTGATTAATATTTCAATGAAAAATCACTGATTTTCATATAAATTTACAGGGTAGGTAGGCTAGATACTCACTTTTTTTTTACTGAATTTTGACACACCCTCATTTTTTTTAAATTCTTCCCCGCCCTTGCATAATGTCTGATTAAGTCCCGGAGTCGAGCAGATTCAATCCAAGCTCAATAAAAAAAATGAAATTTTACCTCAAAAGTGTTCAGAGAAGTGCATTTTATTACTCTTCAAAAATAATTTTTCTTATTTCTTACATTAGAATATAACTTTCTAAATCTACATCAATCAAGTTTTATAAAAACTCTGCCTTTTTGAACCAATAAAATAATTTTCATTGATATTGCAGTCAAAAGTCGTTGATTTCTTAGTCGATTTTCAATTAACCAGAAAAAAATCAGTAATTTTGACTAAACGATCAATGCGAATCACTGATTTTCATTTATATTCATCTCACTGATTCAGATTTAGAGAATTCTTGCAATTTTTCAGTTTTTCTTCGCTTTTATCTGTATTACATTTTTTCATCTGTCCACTGAAATTAACCTGACTTTACGAGCACTACTGTAAAAATAGATTTTGAATTTTGTTACGAATTTTTACCCCCCTCTCACCCCATTTTTCTCCAATTCTCAGCCCCTCCCTTACATAATTTCTGGGAGCGCTTATAAGTTATAATAATTGCATTAAGTACATAGGTACCTACATGTTTTTTTTTTTTTTTTTTTACAAATTTTACCATTAAAAATTGAGTTTTTGGTTACTTTTTGGTAATACATTGGTTACTTTTTTTCCCAAATTGGGTTACTAAAGTTACTTTTTTCCCACCAAATTTCACTATGATGCCTGCGTCTTGGGAAAAAATGGCATATAGAAAAATTGTTTGTTTTTGAATTCTCTACAATTTTTGTTCCAACTTTTTTTTCGTAAGGGCGCAATTTCGGAAGTTATAGCCGAAAAACCAAAATTTGAATCCCCTCGCCCTCAAAATGGAGATAAAATATTCCCCGATTTTAGGGAAAGTCAGGTATGTTGAAATCCCCCCTCCCCCTTCCTTACAAAGCTTATATACGAACTTTTTCATTTCCGGGAATTTTTTTTTTGGGTCAAAACCTAAAATTACCGTGCTGTGAGTGAAAAGAGCAGAAAACTCATTATGAGGTGACTTACAAACATGGTTTGTTCAATTATAGGAAATGCTGTTGCTTCTAAGGTCATAAAACACTGGCGCATATTTTCAGAAGTGCTCATGTCCGGACATCCGGCTTTGGTGGCAAATTCTTTGACGATTCCGCGGATCACATCGGGTCCATAAAATCCACTCATCACAACACCGCTGTGCATAATCACTTTATGGAATAAGCCTATCGTTTAAGGCATATTAATCGACTCAGATTGATAAATCTGTCTTATTGGAGTAAAAAGACCATCAATATACCTTTACTCAAAGGTGACAAGGTATGCAAATGAACGCACATGGAACCTGAGCTGTGACCATGTAAAGTAACATCTTGTGGGTTCCCTCCAAAATAATGGATATTTTGCCGAACCCATTTCAAAGCCATTGTTTGATCCTTGAGCTGGTTATTTCCCGGTATTACCGTATCTCCGGTGGTCATAAATCCTGCACAAAGTTCAAAAATTTCAAAATTACACTAAATCTGGTATTAATTTAGCTCTGATCAGTCGTACAGGTTACATACCCAAAACTCCTAGCCTGTAATTTGGTTCGACGAGAATTACGTCTTTTTCTAGAATATATTCGGGTCCAAATTCCATGTTCGTGAATCTTTTATATACGCCACCGAATATGAAAACGATTACCGACAAATTATCGCCTTTTCGAGCATTCTGTAAATATTTTATGCATCGTACTTGCATGATTAATGAATTTCAGAATATTCAAAAATAATAATGACGCGGAAGGTTTTTTAATTCTTTACATCGGGTCTTTTTCCTGGTGAGATTTGACCAATCTCTCCACCCCTACCTTTCTGTGGATGAGTTTTCTATGTTTCAAAAATTCAATGGATAATTTATATCTTCAATGATATTTTCGCAGATGTAAGGTGGTAATGGTTCGATTTTTAAATTTTTAGAAGTTGTAAGAGGAAAATTTTGAATTCAGATAATTTTTTTTGAATTATTCAGCGTCGAAAAATAAAACTTTCCTGTAGATTTTTTTTACTGATTTGTTCGATATTTTCAATTCAATATTTCTTGGTTTTTTGTATTCTTAAATGTTCAAAAAATTACCAAAAAAATTTGGAAGAGGGGTTGGCATGACTGATTTTTTTTAAAAATTTGGCGTTACCTTAAAATGTAACGTTAGATATTTTTTCAGATCTAAAATCAAAAGCTCATTGGACTTTGTTCAAAAAAAGTTTTTTTATTTTAACAATTCTTCGAGATTGATTCAAAAAGGTAAAAGTTGAGTAATCCTAGTGTACGTTCTGTTTTAATTTATGAAAAAATTGAAAAAGGCAAATCAGTAACTGAAAATCCGTTCCTAGGATAATTTTTGAATGTTATCTCAAAATTCAATTTGAAATTTTTAGCCTCAATGGGTTTTTAACTTAGACCATATAGTATTAATATAGACCGCGCTACTGATAAGCGGCGAGTTCCAACAATATGTTTTTAATTATTTTGCATAAATTGGGCCCATTTCTGCGGGAAAAATCAAGAGAAATTATACCACATCAGCAGTCAGACAATTTGCACCAATCATAAAAAAAAATTGGAGTGAAATGAGAGGATACGACTTCATTTTTGGTTCGAGTTCGGTGCTTTGATCGTATTTTCCGCTATGGACCCAGTATTTATTCGCGTGAATTGAAACCATTGCTGCAAACGAAATTCGGAAAATCGGTAGTCAAACAATTTGTACTATCAATGGAGACTCATAGAAACGATTAGAGCGAAATCAAATGACGCGAGTTCGTTTTTAGATGATTTTCCGCGTTTTCCGCCGTGGACCCAGTTTAATGTTGGAACACCGTAACAACATACGTCTTATGGACCTTAGCGCGGTCTATGTTAATACTATATGGTCTAAGGTTTTTAAAATGATGGAAAAACATTTGTTTTAATTTCGATTTTTTAACGTCTAGTCGTCTCATTCGCTTTTGGGTTCTGAAAAATATGTGTATGTTTGTTATATGTATCTTGAGGTAACACCAAGTTTTGAAAAAAGTCAGGGATACCCATTCACATTTTTTTTGAAAATTATGAAAAAAAAATATAAATGTATCTCAGTATCTGCAAAATATCCATAATCTGTAAAAATTCAATTTTCAACACATAGGGGAATATCCGTTCATTTTCCCGAAAAACATTTCCCCGGATGAAAAAAAAAAACTAAATTTTTTACACGAATCGAATAACCCGAAAAAAATTTCCGAAGCACAAAACCCGAAAATTTATAAAATAAATTTTATTTCGAAATGATATCGCTCGAAGAAAACCGAGTTCATCCTCATTTGACTTGAATATTCTTTGTAGGGCTATACCTACCTGCAATTAAATTCATCGCAGAATTAATCGCAGTCCAAAAGTGCTTGGAAAAATCGTGGGATGATGTTTTTGGAATGAAAATCCATTCCAATGATCATTGCGGCCTCAAACCCAAAAAAATACCTGCGATGAAAATTCATCCCAAATTAATCGTAGTCTAAAAATACTCGAAAAAATCAAGAGATTATTTTTTGGGGATGAAAATCCAATTCAATGATTATCCCTGCCTCAAAAACTGGAAAAATACCTTCAGTCCAAAAATGATCAAAAAAATCGTGGGATGATGTTTTTGGAATAAAAGTCCATTCCAATGATCATTTCGGTCTCAAAAACCAGAAAAATACGTGCGATTAATTCTGCGATGGAAATTCATCCCAAATTAATCGTAGCCCAAAAATGCTTGAAAAAATCGTGGGATGATTTTTTTGAGATGATAATCCATTCCAATGATCATTCCGGCCTCAAAAACTAGAAAAATATGTACCTATACCTACCGATGTTACAGTCTTTACTCTTTGCTGTACTGTCCCATTTAAAAAAAAAAAAACTCATTTGGATCAATAGGTCTAAATCAAAATTCGACTTACTAAAGGAGTATACACGTTCAAATTCAAACAGTCTTCTACCCCTGAGGTATCATTGGCACCATCGGTAATAATTTGCAAACAACCGTTTGGAACAGCTGAAGCGTCGAAGATGCCGGTCCATGGTTCAGCTTTTTTCGGAGGCTGTATAGTGTAGGCGAATAAGGAAATAAAAAAACATTTTTAGCTAGCCAAGATTTTATCGCCAAAAATTGTCGAGGGTGGTCCCCTGACTAACCTCTAAAAAGTCCGCACCCCCTAGACCCCGTGCTAAATTTTTTATGTTGGCTCCACCCCCCTCAAAAATGGGTTTTCCCGAATAACTTCTCAGGATTTGGTTTTACGGCAAAAGTAGCTCAGTACTTTTTTGTTCTACACTCAATTTCCAACATTTTTTGTATGAAAAATTTTTTTGTACGACCAACAGCAGAGGAGATAGAGAGTCCGGAAGGAAGGGGGTTTTGGAAAATATGATATCATTTGAAAACGCGATAATAGGTATAAAATCGTACTACACTGTATATTTTGGGTATGAAAATAGTAGTGTTATGTAAATTGATGGTATTAATACAACTTGACCCACCTTCCCCTCCCTATGTGCCTACCCCACCTTACCCACTTGTTTTTATTTAGCCTTAGTAATATGACTGAAGGGTGGGGAGGGGTGGACACATGGGAGGGGGAGAGGGTAAAAATGCTTCTTGATCATCTTTCCCCCTCCTATATGCCCACCCCTCCCCACTCTTCAGTCATATTACTAAGGCTAAATAAAAACAAGTGGGTAAGGTGGGGTAGGCACATAGGGAGGGGACGGTGGGTCAAGTTGTATTAATACCATCAATTTACATAACACTACTATTTTCATACCCAAAATATACAGTGTAGTACGATTTTATACCTATTATCGCGTTTTCAAATGATATCATATTTTCCAAAACCCCCTTCCTTCCGGACTCTCTATCTCCTCTGCTGTTGGTCGTACAAAAAAATTTTTCATACAAAAAATGTTGGAAATTGAGTGTAGAACAAAAAAGTACTGAGCTACTTTTGCCGTAAAACCAAATCCTGAGAAGTTATTCGGGAAAACCCATTTTTGAGGGGGTGGAGCCAACATAAAAAATTTAGCACGGGGTCTAGGGGGTGCGGACTTTTTAGAGGTTAGTCAGGGGACCACCCTCGACAATTTTTGGCGATAAAATCTTGGCTAGCTAAAAATGTTTTTTTTTTCTTAAAAATTGTGCTTATTCGCCTACACTAGTAAAAAAGATGTGACAGTCGTGAGGATATTTTCAAAAATCAAGATATTCAATGAACAGTTCCAGACGATCATTTACCTCAAATCTCAACTCCCCCACAGGGGGTTGGGCAAAAGGGATACCGTAAAAAGCGTTGATTCGTTTACCATTTCTCGTCGTCCTGTAGGTTCCATTCAGTGTACCTTGATCTATGGTGACGATCAAAGCTTCCGCTGAAATAATGTAAAAAATACTGCACGTAGATTTATTTCGGAATAACGAGAAGTAGGAAAGCAATCTATGAATTACCTGAAAGTGTTATGAACACGAGCACTAGACATTTGAACATCTTGCATAATTACGTTGCGAAATGATAATTTTATGTGAAGTTGAGTTGAGAAACACACTTGTTATCTTTATGGGCCAAAAATAATATGTAGATAATTATTCGAAAAAATCATTCCAAATTTTAAATTATACCACTCGCGGCAATACCTATTCATTTTTGTCTTCTGTTTGTGCCTTTGTGGTGCCAATCGTTGATCATGTTCAGTTTGATACTCTTTCTCGATCTGTGATGGAAATTAACACTCGGATTGCAAAATTTTAACACCAATAAGTACCTACTGATAATTGACTACCGAATTATATTTTCACTCGTTTCAAATTAAAATTCACCGTAGAAAAATGTAAATGCGATTAGCAAACGTGCGCATCTCGCATCATTACCTTCGAAATGCTCGAAGAAAAATACAATACGAATCAGTATCACGCATTTGTTATCATTTCGATATTACGCCAATATGCTGTTATCGTGGATTGGGTTGTTTAAACTCGTGATCAATGAAATTTTATTTACATTTAATTTATACCTAATTGGTCTTGGATTGATAATGATGAACATTTTAATTTTTGTACGTATCTATCTCCAACAGAAATTAGTCTCTGGCTGATACCCTTATTGAGGTAAGAGATACCTAATTTCAGCCCGACGTATACGATGCCCATAAATCGAGAAACCGGTTTGGGTTAAAAAATGGAGGTCCGGTTTTTTTATTGAAATAAAGTCTACGCACTGGCGCGATTAAAATGTGATATGTTTTTTTAAAACCGGTTCAGCGGTTTCGAACCAGTTGTCAATAATATCCAAAAAAATGGAGATATGAAAAAAAGTTTGAAACAAAAGTTGTTGAGAAGTAAAAAATGGACATTTTTTGTTTCATAACTTTTTTCCATCTTGCAATGGAAAGAAGTTGTCGTAGAAAAGGTTTGAGTATAATTTTTTTGTTTTTCAAGTCATAACTCTTTGGCATGGCTAGATGAAAAAAAATTACAGAACGTAAAATATTCAGTTTTCAATTCTCTACAACTTTTATTTCACACTTTTTTTGATATCTCCAATTTTTTGAAACCGGTAGTTTCTTTGAATGATTTTTTTTCCAAGTCGATAACCGGTTATCGAAAAGTAGAGATATCGAAAAAAATTTGAAACAAGAGTTGTAGAGAATTAAAGACTGAATATTTTACGTTCTGTAATTTTTTTTTCATCTAGCAGTGAGGAAGAGTTATGGCATAAAAAGAAAAAATTATACTCAAAGTCTTATACCATAGGTAACTTCTTTCCATTGCAAGATGAAGAAAAAAATTACAGAACGTAAAATTTTCAGTCTTAAAATTCTCTACAACTTTTGTTTCAAACTTTTTTCGATATCTTTACTTTTCGATAACCGGTTATCGACTTGGGGAAAAATCATCCAAAGAAACTACCATTTTCAAAAAATTGGAGTTATAAAAAGTGTGAAATAAAGGTTGTAGAGAATTGAAAACTGAATATTTTACGTTCTGTAATTTTTTTTCATCTAGCCATGCCAAAGAGTTATGACTTGAAAAACAAAAAAATTATACTCAAACCTTTTCTACGACAACTTCTTTCCATTCCAGGATGGAAAAAAAGTTATGAAACAAAAAATGTTCATTTTTTACTTCTCAACAACTTTTGTTTCAAACTTTTTTTCATATCTCCATTTTTTTGGATATTATTGACAACTGGTTCGAAACCGCTGAACCGGTTTCAAAAAACATATCACATTTTAATCGCACCAGTGCGTAGACTTTATTTCAATAAAAAAACCGGACCCCCATTTTTTAACCCAAACCGGTTTCTCGATTTATGGGCATCGTATACGTCGGGCTGAAATTTTGATTATCAATATTCAATGTCCTCGACGCCAAGAACACATTCCCGTTTGAACCGTCTTGATATCTCTTTTCACTTCTGAGATATTGAGAAATGTTTCAATTTACCAAGACTTTTGTGTCATACTGTATGACACCGATTCTTTCACAAAGATTAATTAAAATCTGGGTTCTATTTCATTTTGATCTTTCAAAATCCATTCTCATGAATTTCAGTTATTCTAGAACCTCTTGCTCGGTTTCGATCGTCTCAAATTTATTGAAAGTTTTTCCAAAGGTTTGGAAATTACCTTGGTAAGCTGAAAATAGGAGTATTAGCATATTCTCGAGCAGTTCAACTAGATCATTCGTATTTGTTTTCCTCCTCCTTTCCCCCTCTATAAATCCAATAGCGATCCAGGCTCTGAATTTCGCAAGTAAAGAAATTTTCAGTTGATGAAAAAAAAGTCATTTCGTGTGATCAGAGAAGAGAGAAGGTTTAAATAAGAAATTATTAACGATTGCATTTATTCAAGGCTAATCATAATCATAATATTTGCTACCGAACGGCAGACTGGTCCAGAATTCGTAAATTCCTTTATAAAGATCGGTTTCCATTGTACCGTTTAGGCCAATACGAAGATATTCTATCCTATTCGTTCGCATAGGCAACCAATATCCCATAATATCTTCGTTAATTTCTAAAGGAATGTTCGGATTTCTGAAGAAATTAAAAATGGAGCATTACTCATCGATTTGACGATTACGGGTGATCGTTTTGTACTTTTTTCAAGAAAGGATAGTTAGAAAGTTATATCTAGGTATAGATTTCAAAACGCTTTGGTAAAAATTTTACCCCCGACCCCGTTTCACCTTTAGTTCTCTCCACTTGAACTCAAAAGGTTATTACACGAGTTTCAATTTTTTTTAAGAATTGAAAAAATGCAATTTCCTGAGAAATTTGAAAATAATTTTATTGAAAAAATGAAGAATTGGTGGAAAATTTTGGAAGGTTTCATTTTTTTTTTGAAACTGTTTTTTGTATTTTTTTATGGATATTTTTTTACTCATAAAAATATTATTGTCATTCGTTTCCTATATTTCCCGCACTGAAAAAAGTGATTTTTTTTAAGGAATAGAGGTTCCTGGAAATCATATAATGATTCCCCTAAATATTTTCCGGTGCGTTGGGAAAAGGCGCGCCTTTTCCCAACGCACCGGAAAATATCACATTTTTTCAAGTTTTTGAAATATTCAGTAAAAATCGAAAAATTGTTTTAAACATTTTTCCTGAAATGATTTTACTCGGTAGAAATATTTTAGCTCATAAAAATTATCACCGGAGATTTTCCATCGCCCTCCCCTTGTCCATCAGGTCCTTTTTTCAAAATTAATAGTATATTACGTAACAGGAGCGGAAAGTAACCGATTAACGAGTGCGAAAGTTTAAGGAGCGAGTCGAAGCCGAGTGACTTGAATCGTAATTAAAAATGTTATGAAGTTACGTGTGTTTTTTTTCGAAAATTGGGAAAGGTGTAGAAAATAGTCGCTATTTTGATGATTTTTATCGGTTAAAATGAGCGGTGTTTTTTAAGGACCTTTGAAAAAAAAGTCAGGATAAAAAATAGGTTTCAGTACATCCGCAATACTAGTCGAATCTCTTTTTTGAGAAAAAATATCAAATTTTCAGAATTATTATAGGGGAGGATGCTGGGAAAGGATGTGTAAGTATGGAAAAAGGTGAGTGAAATTCTTACCTGGTTGTTTTGAATTCTACACATAACTTTCAAGCCGCCCCCCCCTACTATAACTTTCGAAAAAAAAGTCCCAAACGATCAACCCTTGGTGACGACTGTGAAAAAAATTGTTTATATTCACGAACCCGGTTTGAACGAAGTTTACCCATCTTTTAACTAATTCTTCGCTGAACATGTGATCTCTATCGGTGAGCACTTTATCTGACTCTGTTGTGTAGAAAAGTAAATATATGTCGTCTCCGTGGCAAATCCCTGCAAGGTGACACAACTGATGGTTTAGAAATAGGTTAGTTTCAGGAAAACATCGATAAATCTCTAGATCAATATTAATATTTTACCCAGATCCTCTTCGTACCAGGAGTAACCAGCAACATTCTGTTGCGAATAATTTGATTTGTAATCGTACCAATAGACGTATTTAGGGCCTGGATAACTCCTAATGGCTTTTATAATCGAAATACCGAATAAACCGTGCGTATAAAGCTGTAAAATTTACCAATCTTTGGTACATACAATAATTTTACTATTGGATATGCGTTCATGAGGTGGATCATCAATGATTTTTTTTTGGCGAAACGTTTGTGAGGTAACGTCAAAAAGGCACTGTATAAATTTAGGGTCGTTGAATTAAACTTTTTGGTTCCCAAATATGAGCTTTCAAAGGCTCTGGTGCAATAGGGGGGTCATTTGGCCTCAAGTGGAACTTTGTAAAAATTCTTATGCCATTCGATTTGTATTGGTAGAAGATGATTTTAGAGCGCATGAGCGAATTTTTATCTCACCCCTGGGGGGCTGGGGGCCCAAAATACGCGTTTTTCAAGCTAAAAACTTCTAAAAATTCTCTCTCCGCGAGTTTTCAACCGATTTTTTTCAAACCTGGCACATAGGTAGAGGTACTAGAGGGGAGTGCTCTGAAATTTTTTCAGATTTTTTCGACCACTTTAATGACCTTGAATCTGACTTTGAAAATTTCAAATCGCCCTGGGGAGCACAGCTTTGGTGCTGTCTCAAAAAATTTTTCAAATTAAAATTTCCCAATGTATTTCACACTCCGGAGAATTTTTTCAGATTTTTTCAACTGGTGGAAAGTGGTCAAACATTCAAAAAACTGGTGTAATTCATCATTTTTTTTGCCTAAAATGATTGTCTTTCATCAATTTTTCATTTTTTATAGTTTCCTGCTAAAAATATTATTATTTACTCGCTGTGTCCCATTTCGACCTTTATTCATTAATTTCTTACGACTATGATGTTTTGAGCGAATTTAATGCTTACTACACCATTGCAGTAGTCCAATGTAGTTCCTGCGGTTAGCTCAGGCATACTGTACTTTTTGAACCCGAGTTGAAACGTGATTTTTATATTAGTGTGACCCATAAGGAAATTTTTAAGTAGTAAAGTCATTAAAAATTTCACTTATGGGGTGAGCGTGGGGGAGTTTTGGGAGAGGGTTACCACGATTTTTCCACAAAAAAGGGTCGGGGTAAGTTTGGTGACATTTTCATATAATTCGACCCTCTTGAACTCTAATCTGCGATTAGTTTTCCGATCAAAAGAGTAGAACTCGCTAAATCGTACAATTTGTGTCGCGAAAAGTGGCCGATTTTGAGAAAAAACAAGTAAAATAGCGATTGTTTTCATTAGAATTTGAAACCAGTTTGTAATAGAATCCAAACCTTCTAAATTCAAATTTGTTATTGGTTTCCAGATAGAAAGTGAAATCAAGTGAAATACCTTCTTGATTGTCGATTTTTGGAGGCGAAAAACAGTTGAGATTTTCAATTTTCTCGAACCTATCGAAAGCCGACCAAGGATTCTTAAAGTAGGAAGTTCCTCGAGTAGAAATTAACTCAACTCCTGTAACTCTTGGAAACGTTCATGGTATAATTTCGACTGAATAACACATTTCTATTCTCTAAAAAAAATAATGATGACTACACCCCGGGAACTTTTTTATAAAATGCGCGCTTAAATATTTTAATTGGACCCATATCGATGCGTCAAACGTTCAAACTTAAGAAAATTAAAGAGTTGAAAATGCTCCAAGAAATTTTTTAGCTACATGCGGCGGCCCTCTCCCAAAACTCCCCCACGCTCACCCCATAAGTGAAATTTTTAATGACTTTACTACTTAAAAATTTCCTTATGGGTCACACTAATATAAAAATCACGTTTCAACTCGGGTTCAAAAAGTACAGTATGCCTGAGCTAACCGCAGGAACTACATTGGACTACTGCAATGGTGTAGTAAGCATTAAATTCGCTCAAAACATCATAGTCGTAAGAAATTAATGAATAAAGGTCGAAATGGGACACAGCGAGTAAATAATAATATTTTTAGCAGGAAACTATAAAAAATGAAAAATTGATGAAAGACAATCATTTTAGGCAAAAAAAATGATGAATTACACCAGTTTTTTGAATGTTTGACCACTTTCCACCAGTTGAAAAAATCTGAAAAAATTCTCCGGAGTGTGAAATACATTGGGAAATTTTAATTTGAAAAATTTTTTGAGACAGCACCAAAGCTGTGCTCCCCAGGGCGATTTGAAATTTTCAAAGTCAGATTCAAGGTCATTAAAGTGGTCGAAAAAATCTGAAAAAATTTCAGAGCACTCCCCACTAGTACCTCTACCTATGTGCCAAGTTTGAAAAAAATCGGTTGAAAACTCGCGGAGAGAGCATTTTTAGAAGTTTTTAGCTTGAAAACGCGTATTTTGGGCCCCCAGCCCCCCAGGGGTGAGATAAAAATTCGCTCATGCGCTCTAAAATCATCTTCTACCAATACAAATCGAATGGCATAAGAATTTTTACAAAGTTCCACTTGAGGCCAAATGACCCCCCTATTGCACCAGAGCCTTTTTAAATTTTCAAAAAATTGAAGAAAAATAATTTTATTTTGCTTTTTTATTCATAGTCGTATTGTAACCAATGAAGATTTTTAAAAATTCTTCAATTTTTTTTTGTTTTTCATTGATCTTAATGCGACGAATTTTGTATCAACAGAAAATCAAAAAAAAATCGTGTTGTTTGGTAGTTTTAAAAATTAAAAGTTTCTTTTGGATGGTGAAAAAAATCAGGTCAAAGACCCAAAAATTTTACCCTACTTTTCGACGTCAAAGTGTAACTTTCATCGGGTACACCTCTTAATTTTCCGAAAAAATGTAATGAACGACCCAACCTAGTACATAATAATTACACGATAAATCCTAATTCGTGGATTTATAAATTTACCTACTACACTGAAATCACATTTGCTTACTTCGGTCATCTCATGAGAAGTTTCGGCGCCAATTACGCGATCTCCGAAGTAATGTAATCGAAGTATTCGCGATATATAATCCAAATGTTTCAATTTTGTGTTCCATAAATATTCTAAAGTTATAGGAAATAATAACTTGTAATGCAGATTAATTTCAGCTGCCAGTTTTCCTTCGTTACTCAAGTATCCTGCGAAAAATTCACTCGAAATGAAAGTACTTACTATTAGTTGAGAGTTTGTAATAAATTCGTAAAAATCCGTATCAACCGACTAGCAACAGCATAGCTCGCTTCAGCTGTAGTTAAACCAATAATCCAAGGCATATCTGGAGTATGGTACTCGGCAGTGCTTGGAATACGAGTTATAAACGGTTCTTGGGAATTTTCATCTTCGATCGTGGGTTTAAAAACGGAAATAGGATACTTTTCCCAAACCTGTTTGACAAAAACTCCTCAAAATTCAGTGGCCAAGGCACAGTGTTCAACGAATATCCGGATATCCGAATATTGAAAAAATATTCGGATTTAGCGAATATCCGGATATCCGATCTTTCCCGAACGTATACACGAAGGGGGCCCGAATGCGTTATCAGCAGCGAGCGAAATTCGTAGGGGTACAACATTTAACCCACACGACAAGTGACACCATCGTCAATTGACCGAAAAGGGGACGTCACAAGGGTCACGACCAATCGCATTCGTAAATAAATATCCGGATATTTTTTCCGAATATCCGGATATCCGAATATATTCGTCATATCCGGATATTCGTTGAACACTGCCAAGGCAGAAACGTGACGAAGCAGTGTGTAGTGGAAGTGTTAGTCTCGAAGTTTCGTGGCCTATTTTACAGAAATTTCTTAATTTTTAATCAAAAATTTTATAATTTGATGAAGTGACTTTCCACGTAATTAGAAATACCAATATCGATTCATTAAAAAACAAGGGAACCTTCTTTACAGCCTATACCATGCAGTAATTTTCCCCTCAAATCGTCAACCCGAGTGGAAAATTAAAATTGAAATTCTGGAAAGTATTAGAATAAATATTGCCCGAGCGAAGCGAAGGCGAAATTTTTTGTAAATTTTCATTTTGTTTTCCCAACCGGCAAAATATTCTGAAGCAGGTGAGTTAGAAAAATTAAATTGAGAAATATTTCTCAGTTTCTTACCTTAATTCCCAACTTTACCGTTTTCACCATAAAATTTCTAACTTTTCGTCAAAATAATCATTTTTTCGTTCAGATTCTCAACGTTTCGCTAAAATTTCCAAGGTTAAAATTTGCTTGGGGCGGTGAGACAACCCTCCGAAATACCTTTATCATTTTAACGAAAAGAGCAGAACTCAGAAGTTACTTACATACATCGTTTGTTCAATTATAGGAAATAGTTTCGCGTCCACGGTCATGAGACACTGTTGTATATTTTCGGAAGTGCTCACATCCGGACACCCGGCTTTGGTAGCAAATTCTTTGACGATTCCTCGGATCACATCAGACCCATAAAATCTATCCATCTCTGCTCCACTATGCATGATCATCTTATGAAATAAACCTATTGTTTTTGTCTTTTTGAGTGATCTGATTTGATAAATTTGTCGTATTCTAGTAAAAATACCATCAATTTACCTTTACTCAAAGGCGACATGGTGTGCAAATGGACGCATATGGATGATGAGCTGTGACCTTGTAACGTAACGTCTTGAGGATTTCCTCCGAAATAACGGATATTCTTTTGAACCCATCTCAAAGCCATTGTTTGATCCTTCAACTGGTGATTTCCAGAGATAACCGTATCTCCGGTGGTCATAAATCCTATACGGAGTTCAAAATCAGAATAAAAACAAACTTGATCATATCTATCTAGAGTTACACAAATTGCATACCTAAAGCTCCTAGTCTGTAATTAGGTTCGACGAGAATTACGTCTCTTTCTAAGATATATTCGGGTCCAAAATCCATGTTTGTGTACCATTTAAACACGCCACCAAATATGTATACGATTACTGGTAAATTATTGCCTTTTCGAGCATTCTGCAATTATTTTCAATACATATGAAAACCTTAATTCCAAAAAGTGCTTAATCCAAAAATGTTTTTTTTGGGAAATCAAATAAAAATGTTCCCAGGCCCATAATTTTTTGAAAAAGCTGATGAATCATATCTTAAACTGTAGCAACGGTTCCTCTAGGTAATCTCATTAAAATAATTCTCACCACTGCGACTCTGTCTGTGTGAGAGGCTGATGAAATTTGGACTAAGTACTTTTTGAAATAGTAACGATTTTTGTCAAATATTTATGGCGAAATCTCAGGCCTAAACATAATGTAGTGATATTATTCTTTCCTGGACTAAGTCCCTATTGGAACAGTAAGTACTGATTTTTTTTGAAATTTTTGGGGTGAAATCTTGGACCTACATAAATGTAATGAAATTATTATTAATTATTCTTTCCTTTTTGATCATTCAGCAAAAATTCTAAATTGAAACAGAAAAAGCTGTAATTTGGTATATACCCTAATTTTGACCTACCGAATCGATTGGAAGCGGTTTCGGGACGTTTCGGAGCCTCCAGAAGATTTTTGTATTTTTCAACACTTTAGAAAAGCCCATAAAAATGGCCCATCTTCAGTTTACGACTGTATGACGTCCTAAACTGGTGAGAAATTACCTAGATTACTCGATGACATCACTAACTCATTTTTCGTTTTTTTGGACTAGACACTTTTTGAAATTGAGGTCTTCATATGTGACATGATTCATGATATCAATTTTCTATAAAATTTATCCACGTTTTTAAAAGTCAGACAACATGTCAATATGCCTTACGGTCCTGCAAAAAAATATTTACCTCAGCCCAAAAACATAAAACACGTTGATTTTTGAAAAGGGGGCGCAAGGTGTCTACTGGAAAAGCAAAAAAAAACAAGAAATTCCGAAATAAGCAAAAATTTTACTTTGGTAACAAGAAAATCCGAAACAAGCAAGACTTTTCAACATTTTTTTTGTTCTTTGATTTTTTCAAAACAGAATACCTACGATAAAAAGGAGTTTTTTGGGGGGGAAAAATTTGAAACTAGAAAAATGGCATGAAAATGATGGAAATTTTTCAACGATCATTATGAGTAAAAATAATCGCACTGAGAACATTCCACTGAACTTTTTCTTAAATTGTATTTTTAGCAGGGAAATCGAAAGACGCGGAACGTGATTTTTTCAGAAGTAGGTAGCTAGGTACTTATTCCTGGTAAAAGAGGTAGATGCGAGAGGTGCTCAAAAATGGTGTTTTTAGGTTACAAAACGTTTACAAAGACCAGTTTTGATGAAATTATTTCAATTTTCTCAAAATCTCTTAAAAACATTATCAGTCGAATTCTGAAGGAATGTGGAAAGGGGCGAAAGTTTATCATTTTGTCATCTGAACATAACTTTTAAACTACGAGTATGTTTTCGCATTCTACTTTTGAAAAAAATTCCGAAATGATCCCATTGGCCAACTGACCTCGTTGATGCTTTCTGATTTGAAAGGAAGGTATTTCTTAAGAAACTGAAATCTTTGCCATTACCGAACATGCAGAAAAAATTTTAGAGACAGTTTAAAAATGTCAACCTGAGAAATGAACAAATTAAACAATCGAATATGAAATTTTTTGTTTTCAAGTTCTTATTTTCAAAAAAAAAGATCGAGTTCGACACGTGAAACGTGGCGCGGCGTGGTGCGTGGAATGAAGAGGAGCCAACTTGAAAACGGTGTAGAAAATAATTTTTACATTGCGTTTATATGGGAGCGTTTTATTACTTTACAAAGGGTACCCCCGGTTAAGATAGGTGAATCGGCCTAAGAGCTACTTTTTGAAACTAACCATCAGACATTATTAGGGACCCCAAAAAATAATTTTAGGCCGTATTTTCAACCCCCCACCTCACTCCCCTTCACCCCCACCCCCCAAAATGTCGAATTTTCGTCAAAAAATCCTATCTCGGAACCTAATGAACCAAATATTCTGAAATTTATGTGGTGTATACGGGGAGTGGTGACCAACTTTTGAGAATTTTTTCAGATTTTTTTTGCACTGCCTTCTAGCCAAAATCCCACTTTGAAAACTTAAAATCGTTCTAATTTCGAAACTAAAAGACATACATTTTTTCTTTTTGGCACAAATATAGTCCTACATTGGTACAATATAATGATATTTTTTTCAGATTTTTAGCGTTGGGAGAACAGACGAAAAAATGCGGTTTTCTATTCAAAAATGCTCATTTCGACATTCACGCAACCAAAAAATTTTGAAAATATTTTTATGGTATGAATGGGGAGAGGTAACAAATTTTTGAGAATTTTTTATGAATTTTTTTTGCAATGCATTCCAGCCAAAACCTCACCCTCAAACTTTTAAAATTGCTGCAATTCCAAAACTATAAGCCAAACATTCGTTCTACTTTTTGAAACTAACCACCACACATAATTAACATAATTAAGGACTCCAAAAAATTTTATAATGCATATTCCACCTCCCATCTCACTCCGTTTCACCCCTATCCTCCCAATATTTAGTTTTGTCAAAAAATCCCATTTTGGTACCTCAATGAACCAAAATTTTGAAATTCATTGGTATTGTATATGGAGAATGGTAATTGGTTACCAACTTTGAAAATTTTTCAGATTTTCCTGCACCTCGTTGTAGTCAAACCCTCACGCAATAAATTTAAAGTCGTTGAAATTTATATGGTAAGGTATGAGCAGTATGAGGAACAAACTTTTGAGAATTTTTTTTGCAATGTATTCTAGTCTAAAACCCACCCTTCAACTACTAAACAGAAAGAATAATTATATAGGTATCTTTTAGTTTTGAAACTGGAACAATCCAAAGTTTGAGGGTGGGTTTTGGCTAGAATGCACTGCAAAAAAATCGATTTTTTTTTTAAATTGTATTTTGTATGAATGGCGAAATGGGTATTTTTGAATAGAAAAAAAGTATTTTTTCGCCTTTTCTTCCCCTACAATTCTGAAAAAATTAACAGTAGGTATATTTGACCGTGTCGGGAAAAATCAACCTTACATGCGAAAACAAGTTTTCAAAATACGAACTTTTAAAATTAGCGATGCGATACGGCCAGGAAGTGTTTCTTCGCTTGTATAGCCTATCAACTACCTATACTTTTCTGCTGAAATAAGCTACAAATTACCCTAAACAGTTAAACACCATTCCTAGGTACCTACTACCTAGCTACCTACCTACGAGCTCTCAGTTATAGTACATATAACTACGGATTTAGTTGATTTACGATGATTTTTAAATATTTCTTGTATTTTTTTTGTTTGATTTTTTCATAGTCAACTTCACATTCTTGCTCATTATAAATTTATTTCAAACTTTGGGACTTCGGGTGGATTTCCACTCAATTTCGAGGCATCAGAGTATAAAATTCTGGAAACAAGTGAAAATTGAAATTTTGACAACTAAAGTCGGTTCTGCCTGTCACGGTCACATATTGTACCAAAGAAGGACCATATTAGCACCAAAAAGAAAAAATGTATTCTCTCTCATTCTGAATCAGTGAAAAGTCACTGATAAACAGTTAGAATTGCAGCACAGGAAAAATCAGCGAAATTCACTGGTTTTTCAGTTAATTTTCACTGAATTTTCAGCAAATGTTATAAATTTCACTGATTTTCCAGTAAATTTCATGAATTTCACTGATTTGTCAGTGAATTATCACTGATTTTCTCCTGTGCTGCAATTCTGACGATTTCTCAGTGATTTTCGATAATTTTCACTGATCTATAAATGAGAGGGTATATCTTTTACTTTTAAAAGTAGAGCAATTTTAAAGTTTCTAAGTGGGTGGTTGGCTAAAACGCGGTGCAAAAAATCTAAAAAAGTTCTCAATGTTGATTATCATTCCGCATGTACAAAAAAAATTAATTTCAAAATTTTGGTTCACTAAAGTACCAAAATGGGATTTTTTGACAAAACTAAATATTGGGAGGATAGGGGTGAAACGGAGTGAGATGGGAGGTGGAATATGCATTATAAAATTTTTTGGAGTCCTTAATTATGTTAATTATGTGTGGTGGTTAGTTTCAAAAAGTAGAACGAATGTTTGGCTTATAGTTTTGGAATTGCAGCAATTTTAAAAGTTTGAGGGTGAGGTTTTGGCTGGAATGCATTGCAAAAAAAATTCATAAAAAATTCTCAAAAATTTGTTACCTCTCCCCATTCATACCATAAAAATATTTTCAAAATTTTTTGGTTGCGTGAATGTCGAAATGAGCATTTTTGAATAGAAAACCGCATTTTTTCGTCTGTTCTCCCAACGCTAAAAATCTGAAAAAAATATCATTATATTGTACCAATGTAGGACTATATTTGTGCCAAAAAGAAAAAATGTATGTCTTTTAGTTTCGAAATTAGAACGATTTTAAGTTTTCAAAGTGGGATTTTGGCTAGAAGACAGTGCAAAAAAATCTGAAAAAATTCTCAAAAGTTGGTCACCACTCCCCGTATACACCACATAAATTTCAGAATATTTGGTTCATTAGGTTCCGAGATAGGATTTTTTGACGAAAATTCGACATTTTGGGGGGTGGGGGTGAAGGGGAGTGAGGTGGGGGGTTGAAAATACGGCCTAAAATTATTTTTTGGGGTCCCTAATAATGTCTGATGGTTAGTTTCAAAAAGTAGCTCTTAGGCCGATTCACCTATCTTAACCGGAGGTACCCTTTCTCGGAAACGATAACGGATGCGTAATTCTTTATAAGAACTGAATTTAAAGTAAATTAAATTATCTTTAAAAGCTATTTAGACAAAAATTTACACAAAAGTCGTCGTTTTCGAGAAATTTGTAAAAACAAAACGTTCCTACGTAAATGGTATGTAGACGATTTTTTCTACACCGTTTTCAAACGAGCGCACACTGTACGTGTCGAATCCGATCGCCACTTACCAAAGGAGTGTACACGTTCAAATTCAAACAATCTTCTACCCCTTCGGTTTCATTAGTACCGTCGATAATTTGCAAACAACCGTTCGGGACAGCTGAAGCGTCGAAGACACCAGTCCATGATTTGGCTTCTTTCGGAGGCTATCAAAACGACGACGAAAATGTATGGATGTTTTTCAACGAGCTAGATACTTGAATCTTGATCGTTTACCTTGAATCTCAACTCGCCAACAGGAGGTTGGGCAAAAGGGATACCGTAAAAAACATTGAATTGTTTACCTCTTCGTGTCGTTCGATAGGTTCCATTCAAAGTACCTTGATCGATGGTGATTTGTAACGCTTCTGTTAAAATAATTCAAAAATAGGTATTCGTGCGCGGATTGAATATAAAATAACGAGATTCAGACAGATATGACTTACCTGAAAGTGTTATGAACGCGAACACTAAGCACTTGTACATTATACTTCTACACCATCATACATTAAACTGAAAGTAGTTAACAGGGTTTCGCGGAAATCGCCAAAGTCGGTCCCTCTTTGCCGCACTGCGGCGCCTAACGTCATTGGATGAAGCAATCGTCATTTTTATAACATACATAGATACATAGTTAATTGAAGAAGAGTAATATTTTAGCGATACCGACGCATGAGATAGGCGAATCCGCCCCCAAGCTAAAATTCGAAACATATAACCGAGAGAATTTGGTTATTATGGTCTGAATACCTCCCCTCTTCTACCCCTTGTTATGGGGCAAAACGTTACGTTTTTCAGTCTTTCCATTAAGTAAGAATTTTTATTTCCGCGAATTTTCAACCAAATTTTTTCGAACTTGCGTGGGTAGTACACTGTACTGAGGGGTATTAGCGGGTGGTTTGAAAAAAAAATCGAGTTTTCTACATGATGTTTCAGAGAGGCAATTTTGAAACAAAAATCATGTGATTAGTAGGGTGGAGTGAAAAAAAAACTATCTTGGATTTTGACCAAATTTGGTGGGATGGTTTACTTTGAGTGGGAGACTTCCAAAAAATCGAGCCCCCTGGAGGCAAGGGGAGGGGAGCAGGAGGTGCTCAAAGTGCACCTCCTTTTGAAAAAAACGTTGTTTTTTGTGTTTTTTAGTCAATCAAAATTGTGTGAGAAGCCTTCTTAGCATTTAGAAGATGCAATTTGAGTTTACACATCTCCCTAAACCATCGCCATCCTTCTCTGGTCAAACTCAGACTGCTACCAGGGGGTTGAAAAGTTGCAGATTGCAATAAATTCCAAAATTCGGAACTTTTTATATGTATTTGAACTTTTAATTGATTATTTTTTCGCCCGAAAATATTATCTATTTTTTTTTTAATCACTAGAAGTATTTTTGGGAAATTTTCTATGTCAGTGCAGCCAGTTACAAATCGTGGCATATTTTTTTCAGATTTTTTCAGGTGATGGAACACTGAAAAATACGAAAAACACTATTTCTACAACGTTTTTCACTCATAAAATTGTCATTTTTGGCCGAAAATAATTTTTCTTGTATAATTATACCCTAAAATGCGTATTTATACACCACTTGTCTGATTTTCTCGTAATGAAATTATGTTGATGTGTATGAGGTAAAAAGACGATTTTTTAAATGTAGATTTTCCCTGTAAGTACATTTTGCTTTTGCTGTTTCTTTGAACTAGGTCCGAAAATCGCAAAAACCCAAACAGAAATGTTGTTTTGGTAAATTTTTCAAATTTTGAGTGTTTTGTACGGAAAAATGACTAAATGAAGAAAGTAACGTCGGATTCGTGTTTGGCGGGTCAAAATACCTCGATTAACACCCTTTTTGCGATGATTTTGCTCAAAGTCTCAAAATTCACCTTTTTCACTGATTTCAATATTTCATGACAAAAACAGCGAATTTCAAGACTTCAAATAAAACGATCGCGAAAATGGTGTTTATTGGGGTATTTTGACTCGCTAAACACGAATCTGACGTTAGTTTTTTCATTTAGTCATTTCTCTTCGTATAAAACGTTCAAAATTTTGAAAAATCTGCTTAAAAACAATATTTTTGCACAATTTTTTGCGATTTTTGGCCCTCGCGGCATCAAAATCGCCAAAAGTGAATACGTGAGGTGAATTTACGTTAAAAAACACGTTTTTGGGACATTTTCAAAAAGTGCAGTCGCTTTTCACTTATACATAATATGATGTTTTTTACGATTGAAAACTTCGAAAACCCGAAAAAACGTGAGAAGGAGTGCACCAAAATTGTTGAAAAAATTATCTTGAATATATCTCTACTCTCTAACTTTGAATCAGTCAAAATTGACTGATTTAAATAGACAGAATTGAGTCACTGTTGAAATCAGTGAAAAAAATTACCGATTCAATTAGTGAATTTTCATTATCGAATCAGTAAAAATTTAATTGACTGATTCAATCAGTGAATTTTTATTTTTACTGATTCAATAATGAAAATTCACTAATTGAATCGGTAATTTTTCACTGATTGGCAGTAAAATATCACTGATTAACAGGGGAATCATTGAAATTTGACTGATTTTCGGTGAATTAATTTTGTCTATTTCATCAGTCAATTTTGGCATTTTTGACTGATTCAAATTTAGAGAGTACGAGATGTAACTTTGTGCCAAAAAACAGAAAATTTCCTTCGCTTCCGTTGAAATTAAAAATTCTCGAAAATAATGTAATAAAATGGTCGTAACTTCAAAAGGGAGGGGACAAAAAAATTTCCAGATTTTCTTCACATCAAGGACAATTGCATAAAAATCCTTATAGCCCTACTTACGTATCACACACCATTGTAAGAAAACTTGAATAATAATTTTTTTTACGTAATCAGGAAGCCACAAAATGTGGAGATGGTAAAAAATCAATGATTTTCCTAATGGATTGCATTTTGAATATTTTAAAAAGCGGTTTACGACCAATGAATAAGTAAATTTAGTAAGTAGGTACCATTTTTGATTTTTTCTAAATTGGTTGGCTAAAACACATTTTTGGAGACTTTTTACGATATTCTTTAATCCGTTTTTAATATGTAAAACTATCAGTCCTTGGGGCGGATGGCATGTGTTTATTAATTAGGTATATTTTAATTTAATATATTTGTTTTTTCTGATTTCTGCTTACAGGTGAGTTGCTATAAATTTCTTCTCGGGCGTTTTCTGTCTTCGATTCGTGAGTATTTTTAATTTTTTATCGATGTTGAATATTTTGAGAACATGATAAGATTTAGAGAAAGTTGAAAAATTATTTTTTATGAATAGGTTCTGAAATAATGATTTAAAAAAATACTTAATTAGGTACCGTAAAATGACTTTTAATTTTAAAAAAATACTCTCAAAATACACGAATCGAATTCGGCGAAAATTTCACTATGATCGGCCATAAGCATAATATTTGCTATCAATGGGGAAACGTTTCCAAAACGGGTACACTTCTTTGTACAAATCTGTCCCCATCGTGCCGTTGATATTAATCAACAGATATTCTATCCTGTCGGAGATCACCGGTTCCCAGTATTCCATCATCGTTGTATTTATTTTATCTGGGAAATTCGGATTGCTGTCGAAATATTAAGTATAATTTTTTGAAAACTCTTATTAGCTGTGAAAAGGAAAAGTCGAGTTCATTCTACTCACCCAAATATCCATAAGAATCTATTTTATCACCGGCAGTATAATTCACCATATAATCGTACCAATACACGTATTTAGGTCCTAGATATGTATAAATCGCATCCATAATACATAATCCAAAATTATCTTCGGTATACATCTAGAAAACGAGCACCCGATTGGTGATTATTTCCTGTTTTCTTATTTGGTATAAAAGGGTATGATTGGATAAGGGGGTGAATTTGGCCCCAGACGCGTTTGGGCTTCTAAACACCTCGAGTGATGTATATTGACTAGAAAAAAATTTTCACAAAATTTTGGACCTCTACCTCCCTTCCTATCGGAGTTATAGCCATTTTATTGCATTATTTTCAAGAATTTTTAATTTCAACGGAAGTGAAGGAAATTTTTTGTTCTTTGGCACAAAGTAACATCTCGTAGAGTTGTATTTGTGATAATTTTTTCAACAATTTTTTCGCTCTCCTTCACGTTTTTTCGGCTATTTGAAGTATTCGATCGTAAAAAACACCACATAAGCGAAAAGAAGCCACCCTAGAAAAATTACTACAATATACGTTTTTTTATGTACAATTTTGCTGTGTATTTGGTTTTGGCCATTTCTTTGAACTAAGGGCCGAAAATTGCGAAAAACCGTACAGAAATGTTGTAATTTTAGCAGATTTTTCAAATTTTGAGCATTTTATGCAGAAAGAAATGACTAAATGAAAAAACCAATCCCATATTCGTGTTCAGCAGGTCAAAATACCCCGATAAACACCCTTTTCGCGATAGTTTTACTCGAAGCCTCGAAATTCACTTTTTTCGTCATGAAAAATCAATTTTAAAAGTTCAAGCAAAACTATCGCGAAAAGGGTGTTTATCGGGGTATTTTGACCTGCTGAACACGAATATGGGATTGGCTTTTTCATTTAGTCATTTCTTTTTGCATAAAACGCTCAAAATTTGAAAAATCTGCAAAAATTTCAACATTTCTGTACGGTTTTTCGCAATTTTCGGCCCTTAGTTCAAAGAAATGGCCAAAACCAAATACACAGCAAAATAGTGCATAAAAAAACGTATATTGTAGTAATTTTTCTAGGGTGGTCGCTTTTCGTTTATGTGGTGTTTTTTACGATTGAAAACTTCAAATAGCCGAAAAAACGTGAAGGAGTGCACCAAAATTGTTGAAAAAATGATCATAAATACACCTCCACGAGATGTAACTTTATGCCAAAGAACAAAAAATTTCCTTCACTTTCGTTGAAATTAAAAATTCTTGAAAATAATACAATAAAATGGTCATAACTCCGATGGGGTGGGGGTAGAGGTCCAAAATTTTCTGAAAAATTGTTTCCAGTCAACATACATCACTTGAGGTGTTTAGGAGCCCAAACGCGTCTGGGGCCAAATTCACCCCCTTATCCGACCATACCCTTTCATGATAATCGATTTATAACTCACTTGAACCAATTCATTAGCAGTCTGCAGGCCAATATCCTTTTCCCCGAAATAATGGGTCCTCAAAATCTGCGATATGTAATTGAAATCTTGCACTTTGGTGTTCCATAAGAATTGTAACGTAATGGGAAACAGTACTCTGTAAAATTCATTCAAATTATTCGCATTTGAGCCATTGTCCTTCAATAATCCTGCGCAGATATGGTTGAATAAATCATTTTGATTGAGATTACGATGGGTAGTATTTATTCTAATTACCTGATACCGTTGCAGCACCCTCTCCAGTTGTTAATCCGATCATCCAAGGTAATTCTGGCGAATGATAATGTAAATGGCTCGGCATATTTGTAATGAAAGCGCCGTCTACGTAAACGCTTTCAATGGTAGGTCTAAAAGGTGCATCTGGATATTCGTCCCAAACCTATTGAAAGTGATTGAAAATCGTATTCCTTGTGATTTTTTCACGAATTCATCAAGATGTTTTTTATTGTATGATGGAATATTTTTTCGAATTTTGGTGAAAATATGAATCAATTTTGAATTTTAGGTATGAACCTCGGACCCGAGGACTCATCCTTTTTGGGAGGTTCTGAAAGTCTTCAAAGTGAGTTGAAATGGCTAAAATTTGGGTACTTTTCCACAAACATTCCCTATTTTGAGGGTGTTCATCTTCTCAATCACAAAAATGATAGATTCAGACAAATGTTAATAAATACAGAGCTGGAGGGCCAAATGGGGAGGAAGAGAGGCTGCAGTCTCCAAATTTTGAAAATTCACTGAATTGTAATTTTTTCGTTTGAAATTCTGAGATGCGTTGGACTGAATAATTTTGGAATGCGAGGGGACAAAAATGAGGGAGGAGGTAACTGGAGTTTCTTAGTGCTTAGGTCCTACAATATCGATTGAATAAGATATCAAAGTTTTGAGATAATATTCTAGGTATCAAATTTTTCAGATTATCTACTGACATAATGAAATTTTGTTAGACTTGAGAAGAATAAAAAAAATATCAACTCATAATTTTAAATAGATCGAAATAATGACTGTTTGTTGCACTTTTGAAAACTTGAAAAAACTTTAATGAATCAAAATTATGACTTTGCAACTTGGAAAAATTTCTTTAAGTCAAGTTGTGTGTTGAATATCTGTAATTTTCACAAAAAGTCACATTTTCGTAACTTTTCAAAATTTTGTCAGAATTTTTTTTAGCATTTTAAAAATTAGAAAAGAAGAAAAAAAACAAATATCTGATAATTTTATAAAAAGTCATTGGGTAAAACTGAAAAAAATATAACTATCTTGATATTTTAATAAAAAATCATCGAACAAAAGAGCTAGGTATAGGTATTCCAGCGCGAAGTACGAGTATGTAATTACAATTTAAGCCAAAATAAAAATAAACCTAAAACACATTATAAGAAAATCCCATGTCCAAAATTTCAAGTGTCAAGTTCATTTGACAAATTTTGGCGAATTTTAAACTTCAAAATTACCTGATTGCTCTGAAAAATATAAAAATTTGATCTAATCAACAAAAAAAATTGAATTTAGGTATATACGAGTAGGTACCGTTTTATTGACCTTCCCAATCGATTGGAAATGGTTTCGAGACGTTTCGGAGCCTCCAGAAAATTTTAAAATTTTCCTGCTTCAGAGAAAAGCCCATGAAAGTGGTCCTTATCCTCCTTATAAACTTTAGCGCTGTCGGCGTACCTATTTTAAATTTTTCCCAGCAAAATTTTCTCCCAAAAATATGGATTTGAATTGGAAGTTACCAATTTCGAAAAATTGTGCTTTAATTGATCAAATAGGTCACCAATATGGATAATCCGCGATTGTAGATGCTGAAGTCCATATGGATCATTTTTATGGGCTTTTCACCAGTCCAGGAAAATTCCAAAATTTTATGAAGGCTCCAAATTATCTCAAAACGATCCAATCGATTCGGGAGGTCAAAAATAAGGTACAACCAAATTTCAGTTTTTTTATTTGATTAGATCAAATTTTCATATGTCACAATTCGAGAAATAAACTTTAACACCTGAAATTTTGAATTTGTTTTTTTTTATGCACTTTCGATTTATTTTTATTTTAGCTCAAAATTTTACCTCGAATTGAGATTCTTTCCTTGTAAGTAAGTATAGTAAAACATATTCATGATTTAAAATCTGTGCGATTTTTTTTTCAGTTTTAAAACTGCAGCTCCTTCTTCCTTTTTTTTTACTTCTCTCATGCCAAATATTCCCTAGCTCAACATATTTTGAAATCTCGTTACTGACATTACAACAGAAAATGAGCAAAGCCGGTAATTTTAAAAATTTGGACATTCCAGCCCCTTTCTTTCCAATTTTTGTCATTTTTCGTCCCAATTTTATTTTTCTAGGGCGCAGGTAACACATTTTAAAATTTTTTAATCAAGTCACAAAAAAATTGACAAATTGTGACAGTTTTAAAATTTGAAAACCCTAGATCCTTTCCTTTCCCCATTTTGATTCTCTTACATCCAAAATTCATTCACAGGAAAATGAACCATTCTGGAGCAAGTCTCCCAAAAATTCGAAAGTTCGCATTCATATGTACTTACATACATCTTTTCGGGTATGGAAACGAAAAGATCTATATCCATGGTCATGAGACAATCGTACATGTCACGAGAAGAGGCAACACTAGGACATCGGGCTTTCGTAGC
This sequence comes from Pseudococcus viburni, assembly GCA_033439095.1. Lineage (NCBI taxonomy): Eukaryota > Metazoa > Arthropoda > Insecta > Hemiptera > Pseudococcidae > Pseudococcus > Pseudococcus viburni. The sequence goes on from JAVBJF010000164.1 coordinate 705,356, forward strand.
GAATTCTATGGCTATAGCTGGCAACATCGGGCCCCCAGTAGTCCAAAGAACACAATGAAGATCCACTTTGAATAATTACCTGCTGAAATAGCCCTGTACATTCCATCATGAAGTATTACTTGGATTTTGAACGGGATAAACGTTTTCTTCGATGAATTTTACCTTTACTGGCTGGCAAAAGGGTGCGCAAATGAGCGCTTACTGCTCCGGAGCTATGACCACCTAACGTTATTTGGTTTGGATCGCCGCCAAAGTGTGGGGTCGAAAATATGTAGGATTGATTCAACTTGATGGTAGGTATCTACTATCTACATACCATCCAAATATCGTTTCGATGGGGCCGATTCACCATACTTATCTATTGATGCTCTTTGAAAGAAAACGACGAACTGTGTAAGTGTAACAACAGAGAAGCAAAAAATAAAAAAAATAAAACATTTCTTCGGTATCTTTCTCAGTCCTACTTCCATTTAAATATATCACAGCTGCCAATTACTAATTGATAATTTTTTAAAAATTTACTCTCTCTATCCTGTACCATTGATGGAACTTATAAAAGAGATAGGTAAAGTATCCTATTCCTATATTAATGGGAAATTACGAGTATTATTATATTCTCTGTGGGATTTATTTAATTTCTAATATTTTTTGTTGGTTCGTATATTTTCCGTCATTAATTTAACCTGAAATTGAACAAATTGAGATCAAATTTTGCATATGTGTACTGTGCGGCCTGCTGGTCACAGGGGCATTCCTCTGGAGCATTATTAGTTTTTGTAGCCAGAAAGTAGCCGCATAGGAGTCCTGTAGTTAATAGGATGAAAAATTGCTAAATAAACATATTCCCGTATCCAATATTCGAGACGCATAAATTTCCGGCCATTACGTGTGAATTTAAATTAGGTGTCGATTCAGGTGTACTTACCACCTATCTGTATTATTTAGCCTTGAAACTTGTGCATCAGTTTTTAATCTAAAATATGGCTTACCCCTTATTTTTGATTCCCTGTTTAATTTACTTGCTACGATTACATTCGTACGAAATTTGTATATGTAGGTCATTTTTCCAGGGAAATTTAAATCATGGCTACATATTCATTCGTGAATTCGTATTTGTTTGTTGAAAGTTATTTCAGGAATATAGAATCGAAAATTAATGAATTACGCAGGTCAACACGATTTTTGTGTCCAAGTCAGTAATATACCACATATTTATTTTATTGCTCGACAACACTAAAATTTCTCAAAATCTACCTTGAACTTAGATAACAACAGTCGACAAAAAATTTGTTGCTTTGTGTTTCATTTCTAATGTCTGAATTCTGATTCTAGGCATCGAAACACGCAAACATACTCATTCGTGGCTTTCAAAGTTTACTTTGGGGGGTAAGGGGTAGGAAAATAAGGTTTTTCGAGAACAATGAACATGGGATTAAGAAAAACATTTTTCACCAACTCTAGTCTGATAAGAAATTTCACAGCGAATTGAATGGAACAAACCGTGGCCCTCTGTTTCATCATCATCAAATATATAAAGCTACAAACCCCGAAAAATAGGGTAAAAAATGAACGTAGTTTTTCCTATAAGGTAAAAACCTTGGAACATGGATATGTCTATAAATTTGCAACTGGTTGTGTTTTATAATCTGTTACCTGTGACGTTTTTTTTAAAAAAAAATTGACCAATCAGAAATTTTAAAATTTTGAATTGAATTGTTAGTATATGGGCTGCTGAATTTTTATTTCTGATAGATACTTCTCTATTATTATTTATTTCTTCTGACCAAAAATCATTTGTTGAAGGTTTTTGTAAATATTTATTGGTTGTATCTAATGCAGCGGTGTTTGATGATGGTGAAAAAATTTTTAAGTCTTTGTTTTCTTCATTGAATAAAACTGTTGAGGTATGTGTCGGTTTTCCATTTTTTGTTTTTTGTTTTTTTAGATGGTAATTCATTATATAGTAAATAAGGTATGGCTGAATTTTAAATATTTAAAGTTGAGCAAAGAAATTATAACAGATTGGTCATCAAGTGCGGATTACTGTCCAAAAAGAGGTCTTATACTTTTTTCAGAATCATTATTTTAAATATTGTTCAGTTGTCATCATTTCCAATACAAATACCTACTTGTTAAAGAATTGTGATATGAAAGATATGAATCTTAATTCAATCATTTTGTTTGAAAATCATATCATTGTTTGAAGAATTATGATTTGCAATCCCCCCCCCCCCCTCCCCTATTTTAATATAAAATTATTATATATCTAATATTAAATATGTATCTATATATATAATTTTAGTATAAATAATTAATATATAATAAATTTATTGTATAGAATACTATTGATAGATAACTTTATACCCCCAAAAGCAAACTTTGGTCAAAATTTTTTTTTCTCTTCATTAGTTACACAAAAACAACCAAAATTTTGCAATCAAAACCCAGATTCTTTTTGTTAAAAAAATGTCGATGTTTTTTGTTTTTTCGACCAGTCTTAAACACACCTTTTAGGTAGTGTTGATTTTTTTGTTATTGTGGACACATTTGGTAATGGAAAACAATTTCTTTTTTTAAAATAAATTTTCATTAAAATGTCGCCGTGAATACCAGATTTAGTGAAAAAGCACTTAGGTACTTTTTACAAAATAATACATTTTGCTGAAAAAACTCAGTTTAGAAATTTTGAAAAATTTACCAAAAAACAATAAATGGAATTTCATTATTCGCCGGGTTTTATTTTTTTTACGAAGCAATTTAAGTCACTCTGTATACAGACGAGAACATTCAAAATGAATTAAAATTTTTCAAGGGGAAAAAAATAAAAATGCGTGTACCTAACTTAAATTAAGCTTGTATTATAAATAAATTATTCTTCAATAAAACCCTTAAAATACAATTAAAATAATTTATAATAATAAATTTTATATTATAAACTAATGAATTCTAAAAAAAAATATATTTATACTTAATTAAAAAATTGTTCAAACGCAAAATTTTCATCAATTTTTCAATCTCTTTGATAACTCCTAAAATGTTTTTCAAGTTGAAATTTTCTCAGTTATTTTATTTTAACTAAGTAATTATATCTTTTTAAAATTTTTACCGACTTCGAATTTTCTCAAGATCTATGGAAAAAGAACAAATATCCCTAGAAGCTTTATTTTCATATTTAAAACATACCTACTCGACTCGTTTTATTATTAAAAAATTGCTCGTATAATTTTCATTCACAAAAAAGTAACAACCAGTGAATTCATCATCAAACTTCGCAGGCGATTTACTCGAAGTTTTTTGCAATTTTTTGTTCTTTCGCACACCCAGAATTTCATCATACGAAAATTTTTAGCATTTCAAGAGGTAAATATTTACTGTAAAACTAGATAAACTATGACTATCTAACTTAAAACTAAGGTTTTGTATTTTTTTCAAACATTTTTTCAAAAAACTTGAGTTCTCTCAATCCCAAGTACCTACATATGAAGACCTTAATTCCAAAAGGTGCTTAGTCCAAAAAAAGGAAAACTAAGTTAGTGACGTCATCTAGTAGTGTAGGTCTTTCCTCACAAGTGTATGACTTCACACAGCCAAAAAAAGAAAAAACACCGCTATTCGGTATCCGGTACATTTTAAATCTCAATTTTTTTCTCCCAATAAAAAGTGCTTTGTTCATGGCCTCGTTTATGAATTTTAACTTCATGTTTTTCAAAAAAATTTTGATCGAGCAATTAGGAGAAGTTTTGAAGTCTGAAATTAAAAAAAAATTTAAAAAAATGAAACTTGGAATAATTTTGAAAAAATTGAAGTTTATAAAAATCTTACCATTGAAAATTTTTTTTGAAATTCGATACAAATTTTAAAAAACTTTATAATTGAAAAAATTATAATTTAAATTTTTTTGTGTGTTGAAGATTTTTTTTACAGATGATTGAAAAAAAGAACTGATTTTGGAGGCAAAAATGTGGACCTGGGGGGAAATGCACCGAGCCGATTTTGTCCGGGGTTTTTATGTTGATTAGAATACCTTCCTGAGTACTTTGGCTCAAAAAAAATTTTCCCCCACTTTATTCCAAGTGAAATCCTAATTTGACTGGACTATCATAGTCTTTTTCAAAAAGGGTACTGGCGCGGCGGTTAATATAGGCGAATCTGTCCCCGAGCTGAAATTCGAAACTAACCGATGTAATTTAGTTCTTAGGGTCTGAAAACTACGTGGTGAAAATTTTGGCCCCCTACCCTCCTCCTAGCCCGAGGTTACTTTTTTCAGCCTTTCCATTAAAAAACTTTATTTCGATGAGCTTTCAACCAAATTTTTTCAAATTTTCGTGAATTGCACAATATACTGAGGGGTGTTAGTAGGTGGTTTGAAAAAAAAATGATGAGCTTTTCTTTCCAAAAATCGTGTTTGAAAACTTCGAATCGAGTTTTCTGTGTGATGTTTCACAGGTGCAATTCTGAAAAAAATATATGTGCTATTTACTTAGTCCGTATATGCAACGTGACATTAAAAAAAAAAATTTAGGTGGTGGAACATGGTCATTTTTGGCCGAAAAAAATGTTCTCGTGAATTACATACCAAAATACGTATTTATACACCACTTGACCGATTTTCACTTCATTTCATATCTTTTTCGTGATTTTTGTTATTTCAAGTTCAAATAAATACAGCACGAAGCTCAAAATTGAATATCTCACTTTCTTTGCATATGACATTGTCAGACGCAAAAGTTTGCAATAGATTCATGTTCAGCAGCTCAAACTACTTCAATAAATTCCATTTGTATGATCAAAACACTCAAATTTTGAAAATTCGTCACCTCTATTGGGAAGGGGCTATTGTATCATAATTTATTTTTTCAGTGTACTAATAATGCATGTTTCATTTGAAAAGCACAGGGAAAGAATGGATCAACTGTTTCTTCAAAATCACAGTTTTGAGAGCATTTTGAAAATATTTTACCTCAGTTTGAAACTAGAAAGAATGATTTTTTAGATTTCGTTTTGATTCAAACTTACACTTGGAGAACCATTTTCCCTGCTACACACTCACTTTGACGTAGGATCAAAACATGTTCCTATAAAACCTGTTAGATTTCAGTCAACCCGTTCTTTTCCTGTGCTTTTAGTTAACCTTTTCTTCCCCTGAGCTCTTAATTTGAAACAGGTTACTTGATTAGTTGATTAATGATCAATGTTAAGGTGTTTGAGCAGTTTTCATTACATTTCGAGAGGGAAGGTATATGCACACCCCCCCCCCCCCGGCTGAAATTTTATAAAGGTGTTTTCAACATGGTAATCCCAATTCAAAAATGCCAGATTAAAATTTTTGTCATTTCCATGACCCCGTTCCTCCCCTTATAAAAAAATTGTTTTGTGATTGTGCAATTTATTTTTGAAATTTAAAAATTTAGGAAAAGGCGAGAGACGCGGGTCCCCTTTCATCGCTCAGGCTAAAAATATTTTGGTGTAACATCTTAGTCCAGGAATTATAGCAAAATTTTTACGCGAACCTCGGAATAGTTGGGTAAAAGCTGAATTTTACATTATTTGTACATAATAGCCTACCAAACATACTCCTAAAAGTTGCACCCCCCCCAACTCGCCGGCTACCCCCGCAAGAGGTCAATAGCCTTTGCGAATATACCAGGGTGTCTACCGGTCGCGAAAGTCGCGAAAGTCGCGAAAAAGTCGCGAATTTAGATTTAGGTCGCTGAAGTCGCGAAAAAGTCGCGAAATTGACCCAAAATTCATCAAAAGTCGCGAATTTTTCCGAAATTACTTCCATTTTTTTCGCCTTTTACAAAACAGAAAAAGTAAAGTAATTTCACCTTTTTGAACATTTTTTCTAAAAATTTTCGTCCTCGCTTCGCTCGGACTCATAAATTTAAAAAACCCATTCTTAAATTATATACCTCTTCGTCCTCTTCCCTTCTATTTCAGACAATTGAATATTTTGAAGCGGAAAAATATGTTCTTGTGGGAGACGAAGTAGCGATCACGATTGGGAATTTCAAAGGTAATATTGTGTCCATTGTCAGGAAAATCTAAAATAATTGGAGAATTTTGGAATTTTCTAAGGGATGTTTTAAAGGAGAAAACCATTTGGAAATATGTCTTTTTTTGCTGTTTTTTAAATAAATTCTTCGAAAAAATTTCGCCTTCGCTTCGCTCGGGCCAAATCTGCTAATATTTCAGACTTTCCCTGAATTTATTTCTCAATAATCATTTAACAATTTTATCCGTTCTAACATGATTTTTCGTAAAATTTTCACCCTCGCTTCGCTCGGGCAGTAACTACTTCTCTTCTTTACCATGGAATAACTCACTTTTGGAAAATTTTTGTGAAAAATTGTCTTTTTTCAAAATTAAAGACTTATTTTCTTCCGTGTATAAACTTTTTTCTATTATAAATTTGATCTCGTTGATTTTTTGGTGGGGGGGGGGGGTCAAATTGAGAAGTAGATACTAGATACCTTAAAAAAAGGTCGCGAAAAAGTCGCGAAATTTGATTTTTAAAAATTGGTAGACACCCTGATATACGTTTTTTGACCGTAGCGCCGAAAGGAAGGGTCGGAGAGGGAAAAGTGGTGAAATAAAAAATGTTCTACGTGAAATTTCCTACAAACTTGACCGGTTCAGTTGTTCTCAAAATTGCGAGATTCGACGTATAGTGGGGGTTAAACTTTTTCAACTTGGAAAAATTTTTTCAAAAAAATGGCAATTTTTTTTGTAATTTGAAGTTGGGATGGGCTCAAAAATATGCTGTGAAAAGTTACATCCAGCAACTTGTGAGCCACCCCCGTATGAGGTCAATAACCTCTGCGAATATACGTTTTTTGACTGTAGCACCGAAAGGAAGGGTCGGAGAGGAAAAAGTGGTGAAATAAAAAATGTTCTACGTGAAATTTCCTATAAACTTGACCAGATCAGTTGTTCTCAAAATTGCGATATTCAGCTTACAGTGGGGGTTAAACTTTTCCAAATTTGAAAAAAATTGAAAAAATGGGTAATTTTATGTGTTCATACAGGAGTGGCTCACAAGTTGCCAGATGCAACTTTTGACAGCATATTTTTGAGCCCATTCCAATTTAAAATTACAGCTTTACACATAAAATTACCAATTCTTTCAACGATGTAGAATTCAGTAAAACCATCGCCTGATCGAATTTTCCCTTTCGAAATACGAAAATAATGATTTTTGAGTTCACTAAAAAAAATGGGGGAAAATTCCCCAAAATCCAAAATGATCAAAAATTTTTTTTTCATTTTTTCTTTATTTTCGCATACAATACGATGTACAGTTCAGTAAAACCATCGCCTGATCGAATTTTCCCTTCGAAATACGAAAATAATGATGTTTGAGTTCACTAAAAAAAGGGGGAAAATTGTACGTCGTCGATGAATCGCCGATGAGCGCAGATATTTCGGCGAAATGACGCTGGAGTGTGTCAAGGTCACATAGAACTAGAAAAAATCCCGCCGGTCGGTCCTTTAAATTCAAATAAAAAAGAAAAAAAACATGTTCAAAACTTAAAACATGTTTTTTTCAAAACACGTTTTTTGGGCAATGCCCCCTTTTCGTATGCGGCGTCACATATAGTGTCACGAAAATTTGAAAAAATTTGGTTGAAAACTCGCGGAAATAGAATTTTTTAATGGAAAGGCTGAAAAAAAGTAACGTTTTAATCCATAACTCGGGCTAGGAGAGGGGAAGGGGCACGAAATTTTCACCACGAAGTTTTCAGACCCTAAGAACTAAATTCCATCGGTTAGTTTCGAATTTCAGCTCGGGGGAGGGGGAAGATTCGCCTATCTTTACCGCTAGTACCCTTTATAAGCCTGCAATTTTTTTTTTCAATTTCCCCAAAAAAACATGTTTGGACTGAACATCTTTTGGAATTGAGGTCTTCATATACAGGGTTGCTCAGTTAAGGTGTGAAATATTAAAACCACGTATTCTACTTATCATTTGGAGTAAAAAATGTTATATACATGATGGGTCATGAACGCTTCATTACTGAGTTATTCGCCTTTAAAGGGGGCCAAGATTTCACCCAAAATTGGCGATTTTCGCTCTAGCAGTGAAAATTTTCTGGGGTAAGGTGGTGGAAAAAGTGAAAGGAGGTCCATAGAAACGTATACCATTTTTTTTTTTTTGGTTCATAAGTAAGTGTGTGTTTCTGTACCAGAAAAATGGTCGAACAAGAACAAGAAATCATTTTTTTGAAATTTTATTCACTTTTAGGGGTAGTACTAATACTTATTTAACACCTATTAACCCAAATTTCAGTTTTTTTTAAATTTATTGGATGCTGAGTAATCAATTTATAAAATTTCGACCATCCCACAAAATTACAATAAAAATCGAATTTAATGATTTCTTATGATTCCTCATTATTATAAAAAAAATTTCGCCTAAAATTTTTTTCAAAAAAATCAAAAAAATGGAGGGTATCTCAGCATAATTTATTTTGTGGCAACGCTGTAATTAACTTCTGCGCAAGGAACCCCGACGCTCGTCTCGTTAAACGCAACATTTTACGGGCGTCGCGATACGCAACGTTGCCGAATTTCCAGTTCTTTTGCCGGCAATATCTCAGAAAGAAAGCGTTTTGGGCCCATGTTGAATATGACATTTTTTGTTCGTATTGATAAGTAGAATATGAGGTTTGAATATTTCACACCTTAACTGAGCCACCCTGTATTTATACATCGAAGTAAATGGGCGGCATAAATGAAAATCTCAAATCATCAGGTTCATTTAGTCACTTCCAATCAAATGTTTTATGAGGAGGAGCAATCCACTTGAAAACATCTGCCAATCTGGTTTTAAACTCATCTATCTCTTCTGGAGTAGTAAAATACCAAGATAAAAATGAGTCGAGTGTTGGAATATATTCAATCATACATTCGTAAGTGTCTGGATCAGCATTATTCATATTTGATTTTTTATTGCGTACCATATTATGTAAAACATGTTCGGGCGGTATAGATTGTTTGAATTTTATATTTATGTTTTCGTCATCTTCGCCCATACACCAGAATAAAAATTTGCTCACATCTTCGCCATTAAATACATAAATAGGTCCACGGATGATAAAATGTCTGAGCGTCTCGACAAACTTTTCTTTTTTAATCTTATCCAAATTTTGCTCAAATGATGCGAATGTATCGACAAACTGTACAACCTCGTTGAAAAAGTGACATTGAATACCCCATACCAAATGAGACAACAAAGACGACAAGAAATTTTTTTTGAAATTTGTAGGGAGATCGGGATCATCTGCGTAAACATCGTCGATATAATCGCGCAGCAGTTTCGCCTGCTGAATATCGTACGGGTTGAAAATATTGTAAATATCGAAGAAGTCTGGCTGAAACATTTGTCTATGCAAAACTCTCCAACAGCTCTGGTTGGGACAACAGAAACGAATAAAATCTTTGAGTTCTTCGATATATCCGGTTTGAAAATATGGTTCAATGGCTTCTCTGATATTTTCGTACTTGCAGATGGTGCTTTCCATAAATTGGCGAATTTGCTCTTCGTTCAAGCAGAGTTTCATTATTTTCACGAAATCTGCTCGACAAGTTGACTTGAGCACATTGAGCCAACTATTGCGCCAAAATATTGGTCTCTTTTTCAATGTGGCGTCTGAAAGTACTACGATTAGAAATCGTCTCTCTTTCTCTGGGAAAGGTTCCCACGAAGACTTGATCAATTGGTCGTTATCGAAAAGATATTTTATTGCTGCTTGTTTCAGGCGATCTTCTGCACTCATCCATATTTCGCAACATAGCGTCAATACTTCATCGTTATGGGATGCTTGCTTAATTGAATCATGGGCAGGAGGAAGATTATTCTCAATATTGACAAGGCTTTCAGCTAAATTACAGAAAGAAGTTTCTCCCAGTTTATTTTTAATACACTTCCAGACTGGTAGAATGTACTCACGGCTACCTTCATTCTACATTGCCAAATAAAACCAATTAATGGCGTATCTGGTATCCAGAAACAGGGTTATCTGCTGTTCGTTCATATTTGGTATAACAAACTTGGAATAAAATCCCATTGGAGTTCCCTTCCAACAGAAGTCAGGAGCTTTTTCAAGTTGTTTTTCCGCACTTAGGCGATTCCAGAAGTATTCGAATGCGGATCGACTTCTGATATGATAGCGAAGCATTACTTCTTCAATGGAATTACCATGATTGGGTAACTTATCCATTTCATTTTTCATGCGACACACCCAATAATACAAATACGGGCATTGCTCAAAAATCATGTCATTCAAATCCACCTCGTTCTCGAGTGAAAGCCAAATTTGTCTGATGTCATCCTCAAAGCAGTATACGCAAGCGATCAAGAATTTCTCATTTTGGCTAAAGCGGTCACATTGCAACATTCGTTTGGCTGTCCGATCGTAATGAATGGTTCCATTGAAATCGCAAACGAAATCGTTGAAATCCTTCAAAACAGCGTAGCGATCGTTGTAATAAAACTTGAATATGAAACAGAAATTACACTGCAGCCATTGATCCATTGAGTTCATAAGTATTTTAAGGTATATCTTGATCTGGTGTTTGATCATTGTTGGCAAATTTGATAAGACACCCGGTAATGAAAGAGTCCGATCTAATTTCTCTCTGGAGTAAAATAATTTTTCCATGGCCTTATTTAGTTCATCTTGGTTCAGTTCCGAACGCCATATCTGGACGGCCACATTGCTTAATGAGATTTCCAGAAGGGTTGCTGGGCTGGGATAAACAATGTCGTATACTTTGGACGTGGTTTCGGCCATTTTTGCTGTTATTGATTTCAATGATTTTTAGCCCGGACCAAATCTGAAATCGGAATGTTACACGATTGGTTTCGTATTATCGAGCAGATTCTAATAAGTTGTGGAGCATGATGGGAGAACATTTCACAAAAAAAAACACTACTAGCAACATGCACTATTTTTTAGTACACTGGCAAACTAAAAAATATGGCTATTAGTGATAGAAGCGTGAAAGTTGGTTTGATGACCATTGAGACCAAAACAAAATTTTAGAGAATGGAAGCCTTCTCGAGTTTCTCATAAGGAGCGCGGGGGAGGAAATTTCGGGGCACCGGCCCCCGTTGTACAACGTAGACGAGTAAATGTGATGTTTTTGGGGTCGATGTTTTTCACCCCTGCACAGTGGTCCAGGAGACCCCTCAAAACGCGCGAAATTCAGTATCATAAAAAAAGAGCAATAAAAGTGGGTAAAAAATAGTGTAGGTACATATAGTTTTTTTGGTCGTAGATAACGAATTTGACAGAAAAAAATTGATTCGGGGCAATGGGAAGGGGGTAGGGGAGGTGCTGAAATCGAAATTCACCTAAAATGTCGTGTAATATATCGAAATCTAGGTTTTCGAGGTCGCAGGTTAAGAATATGACAATAAAAAATTTTTTAGAGGTCATGGGGAGAGGGTGGGGGGGTGCTAAAATCAAAATTCACCATAATATCGCGTAGCATATCGAAATCTAGAGTTTCGAGGTCGTAGGTTACGAATCCGATAAAATTTTTTGTGAAAATAAGATGGAAGGGGTGGGGGTGCTGAAATTGGAGTTAAACTGAAATATCGTGTAGTAAATCGAAATCTAAGGTATTTTTGCGATTTTAGTAATATAAATTAGGCGAAAAGTATAAGTGCCACGCCTCAGCACGAAAAATGTTATAGGTGAAGTGGTAGTTTCAAGTGCCCTGAACACGATTTTCCAATTAGTTTTCGCGTCCGTCTGCGTCCGTGTGCATTATAAGCAAAAATGTGTCTTTTTCAATGATTTTTCCCGTTTGTAGTAGTTTTTTTATCTATCAATGTCATCATCTATATGCCGGGAATGTAAAGGGTTTGTAAATAATGACAATGCTGGAAAAAAATTACTAAAAATGGGGAAAAATCGTTGAAAAAGGCACATTTTTGCTTATAATGCACACGGACGCTGACGGACGCAAAAACTAATTGGAAAATCGTGTTCAGGGCACTTGAAACTACCACTTCACCTAAAACATTTTTCGTGCTGAGGCGTGGCACTTATACTTTTCGCCTAATTTATATTACTAAAATCGCAAAAATACCTTAGATTTCGATTTACTACACGATATTTCAGTTTAACTCCAATTTCAGCACCCCCACCCCCACCCCTTCCTTTTTATTTTCACAAAAAATTTTTGTCGGATTCGTAACCTACGACCTCGAAACCCAAGATTTCGATATGCTACGCGATATTATAGTTAATTTTGATTTGAGCACCTCCCCCACCCCCTCCCCATGACCTCTAAAAAATTTTTTATTGTCATATTCTTAATCTACGACCTCGAAAACCTAGGTTTCGATATATTACACGACATTTTAGGTGAATTTCGATTTCAGCACCTCCCCTACCCCCTTCCCATTGCCCCGAATCAATTTTTTTCTGTCACCACTATTTTTTACCCTCTTTTATTGCTCTTTTTTTATGATACTGAATTTCGCGCGTTTTGAGGGGTCTCCTGGACCACTGTGCCCTGTATCAAATGATGGAAATACGAAGTTGAAAATGTCGTTTTTGAATCCTTACGACGCGACGCACGGACGCAAAGAAAAGTTTCGTATCACCAATAATAAGCAATAACATCGTGTTTAAAATACTTTTTCTTTCCACAACCTCGATTTTTTATATGCAGTATTCAATAACCTCCCTTATAATTAAAGGTAGTAGTCAGGTCTCAATCGTACAAAAAAAGGCTTCCGCACGAAAGGCTCTGCTGTGATTTGAGGGACATTTGCCCCTTGGTGGAACTTTGACAAAATTTTTATGCCATTCGACTTGCCTATGTAGAAGATGATTTTAGAGCGCAAAAACGAATTTTTATCACACCCCCGGGGTCGGGGGCCTCAAAATACGTGATTTTCACGCTAAAAATTCTATCTCCGCGAGTTTTCAACCGATTTTTTTCAAACTTGGCATGTAGGCAGAGGTACTTGAGGGGAGTACCCTGAAATTTTTTCAGATTTTCTCGACCACTACAATGACCTTAAATTTGACCTTGAAAGTTTAAAATCGCCCTGTGGACATCGTTTTGGCGGGTGGTATTAAAAAAAAATTATTTTCATGTTTCTCACTCTATTTTACACTACTTAGGATTTTTTCAGATTTTTTCGAGTGGTGGCTTAGGCGTGGCGTTCAAAAACCCGATAAATCGGTCGTTTTACCTAGTACTTGAGAAATACACTTTGAAAAAAGACAAACATATTAATCGCAATTTTATAGCTGGAAAAGCTTTTGTATGATGTCCAGAGTCGTTGATAAATTCGCATCGCCCCAGCCCCAATTGCTTTTTGAGAGGGGGGGGGGCTCATGAATGAAAAAATTGTTTTGCACCGATTTCGCTCAAATTCACGTAAATGGTTCTGTAAGTGTAGAAGTACTCCCCAAAAAATTTTAGCCCCCCTCGACCTCAGGGAGCTGAGCCATCGCTTCCCAAAGTTGGACATTTTTGGTTAAAATGACAAAAAATCGAGTTTTTCGACTATAAAACCGCTCCAAAATTCTAATTTTGAAAAACTTGGTATTTTCTGCATATTTTAAGGTGACGAATTCGACTAGCCCATCAAATTTTTCATTCGAATGGTTTACACCCCCTCCTCATCACGGCCCGTTTGAAAGTGTACAGATCGTGGGTTTTTCAGAAAAAAGTGACCTCGTAATTTTTTTTTTATGAAATTCAGCTCGCGACACCACAGGGGGCTAGTGGAAATGTATCTACCTAACTTAAATTTTCAATTGGATGAATGAAAAATATTCAGATACCAAACTGAAATTTTGGGAAGCAATGGCTAAACCTCTCTCCTAAGTTGCGAGAGCCAAAAAATTTTTGAGGAATATTTCTTTGTAATTTTTCAAAAAACTGCTCAGATTTGAGAAATAATGGGTCAGCCCCCTGATGTGTCGGGAGCTGATGTTTGTAAACAAATATTTTTGTACCGTGATAAGTTGCCATGTAAAGTTGACCAATATCGATACGAAAAAAATCAGTTTTTGAAACGGGCTCCCTCACTTCTCCCCCCTCCCCTTCCCAGGAAAAAGAACGAGAGGTAGGTGCGGTGCGTTTTTACCACACATTCGAGACATCATATTGAACATTTTGAATCAAAAAATTTTCACTTTCCCGCGAAACGTCATTTTTGGGTAACCTATGTAACGAAGTCATTTTTTTCTGAAAAACCCACGATCTGTACACTTTCAAACGGGCCGTGATGGTGAGGGGATGTAAACCGTTCGAATGAAAAATTTGATGGGCTAGTCGGATTCGTCACCTCAAAATATGCACAGAAAATACCAAGTTTTTCAAAATTAGAATTTTGGAGCGGTTTTATAGTCGAAAAACTCGATTTTTTGTCATTTTAACCAAAAATGTTCAACTTTAGGAAGCGATGGCTCAGCCCTCTGAGGTCGAGGAGGGCTAAAATTTTTTGGAGATTACTTCTACACCTACAGAACCTTTTACGTGAATTTGAGCGAAAACGGTGCAAAACAATTTTTTCATTCATGAGGGGGCCCCCCTCTCAAAAAGCAATTGGGGCTGGGGCGATGCGAATTTATCAATGACTCTGGACATCACACAGAAGCTTTTCCAGCTATAAAATTGCGATTAATATGTTTGTCTTTTTTCAAAGTGTACCTATTTCTCAAGTACTAGGTAAAACGACCGATTTATCGGTTTTTTGAACGCCACGCATAGCCCACCACTCGAAAAAATCTGAAAAAAATCCTAAGTAGTGTAAAATAGAGTGAGAAACATGAAAATAATTTTTTATTTATACCACCCGCCAAAACGATGTCCACAGGGCGATTTTAAACTTTCAAGGTCAAATTTAAGGTCATTGTAGTGGTCGAGAAAATCTGAAGAAATTTCAGGGTACTCCCCTCAAGTACCTCTGCCTACGTGCCAAGTTTGAAAGAAAATCGGTTGAAAACTCGCGGAGATAGAATTTTTAGCGTGAAAATCACGTATTTTGAGGCCCGCACCTCCGGGAGGTGCGGTAACAATTCGTTTTTGCTCTCTAAAATCATCTTCTACATAGGCAAGTCGAATGGCATAAAAATTTTGTCAAAGTTCCACCAAGGGCCAAATGACCCTCAAATCACACCAGAGACTTTTGGAAAAGGAGAACAAGAATGAATATGATATTAAATATTGAGGAAGAATGAAACCCAGAACCAGAACCAGAACAACTTATGAAGAACGAGAACGGGAACCAAAATTTCATCGTTCTCGTAGCACTGCTACAAAAAAAAGAATTTTGGAAAATAAAAAAATTTTAACACTGCAAAAACTTCATCATTTTCTCCTACAAAATTACCCAAATGTAAGATACAACTTTTTTTCTCTTATCCCTCGATATCACCTGCTGTACCGGCATTTTCAGACCAGTACAAAAACTGGTTTTATTGCCCCTTTGAGTAATCATATTTCTCAGCAGGGCCAAATAGTGAATTATAGTAAAGAAATTGATTATTGGCAACATCGCATCGTTTCAAAATGTTCAGAATTTCCGTGAAGTTGCCAAGTTTTTTTTTTTACGAAAATAAAACAAAACTCCGAATAAAATTGTACCAAAAGACAAATTAGCAACTTTGGAAATCAAAAAATTTTTCATTTATTAAATTTTACTCATGGATTTGGGTAATATGCGTACCTACGAATGGAAAATGAAAGCAAAAACAATTACAATTCTAGATATGAGAAGCTGAGCTTTCAGTATTAAAATATTGATGAAACAAAATCAAGAAATTTCAGATTTTGGATGGGTTTTTTCAAAAATTTTCGTCCTCACTTCATTCGGGCGCGATGAATTTACATATTCATTCTGAAAACGATATTCTGAACTCTCTTCCCTTCCATCCCAAACAATTGAATATTGTGAAGTGGAAAAAGTTTGTCATTCTCATTTATGTATCAGGAAACTTAGTTGCGATCTCGAATGAAATTTTCAAGAATTTTTCGATTTCTCTGAAAAGAGGGAAGGTCATCAAGGAATAAATGGTTTTTTCAAAAGCCAAAAAAGTAGCCCGAAAAAAAAACACGAATTCTTGTTTTTTAATTTCAGTAAGACTGGTCGACAAATTTCTCTTTTTTAAAAAATACGAGTCGACAAAAAAAATTCGATTCGGAAAATTTAAAATTTTTTAATAATATTAGTCGGCCAATTTTTCATTTTCGCACCCTTCCCCAAGATTTCTGATCAACTTAGATCTCTGGAAAATTTTTAAAAAAATTTAACGAAGTATTGAAAAGCATGTTTTTTGAATTTGAAGTTCATTTTCGAAGTTATTTCCCATTAAAATCAAAATGGACCTCACAGGTAGGGAAGGAGAGAAAACAAAATTGGAATTTTTTTACTGAGGCATCAAAATGCCCGTTGACTTCCAGAATCCATTTCTGAGGTTGTTTTAACCTATATCCAAAACCACAATGTTCTGGAATGGGGAGGGAGCCAAAATCGAAATTTTTCGACACTATCGAACGAAAAATCTAAATACATGTTTTTTGATCTCTCGAGTCCGTTTTTGATGTAAATTCCACAAGAAAACCAAAAAGAGACCTAGAAAAGAAAATGAAAGGTAAGAATTAAAAAATTTCTCAGCGAAGTATCAAAACGATTTAGTGATGTTAAAGAGGCCCAATTTTTTCTAGAATCATTATCAATTTGAATTTTTTTGATATTTTTTGTTTTTTTCAGCTGCGATTTACAATTATCATTGGTTCGCCTCTGTTTTGGAAAAAGTTCGAAAAATAACTATTCCTATTCCGCGAATCCGAAATCTTTACTTTTGATTGTTGCATTAGGCGCGACTTTGATGTTGCAGTTTCATCATGAATGACTCATCTTCTACTTAAATATACAATTCTAAAAATTAATACTTAATATGTACATGAATAATTCACTCACTGAAAAGATTTCCAAAACGGACTTCCGAGGAGCGTGCTTGAAGTTAAGTCACAAAATATATCAATATTAAATCGCCGTACGTAATACTACGACAATGGATCCAATATTTAGCTTATATCCAGCGTTACGGCTGTAAAATGCACAAAAGGTGGCGCGGGTAAAACAGTAGAGCTTTGTTATTCCCGTACAGCGCAGCTTCGGATTAATCGAAATAAGACACACGAAAATTGTGATTCAAGTGCAATTACGGGTATAACATCTGATAAAAATCATGGAAAAATAACAAAAATAATTTATTTATTCAAAAATGACAAATATTTTTATATTTTGTCAACGTACCTACTCGTATCAGTACCTAATTAATTAGGTAAATGGTTAATCTGTTGGTTCACATCGGCTCCCACCATTTTTGGGGTTGAATTGCACACCAGAGGTGATTTTTTGCAGTTTATTTCGAGTTTCGAAAATGGAATATGCAGGTATAGCCTGAAAGTTATGTATAGACCCCAAAATAGCCTACTAAAAATTTCAGCTTTTTGATACGAATCTTATGCCTTCTGCTTGTCTCTGAAAAATTCAACCGCATGAAAAAAAAAAATTGAAAATTATTCTTTTAATTTTTTTGTAAAGAATATATAGAAAATTAATTTAAAGAAAAATTAAAATGAAATGATTTCACTGTAACTATCGTTTCGGAAATTTTCCAAATTCTTTCCTCGCGAATTTTCAATTGATTTTTTTCAAACTTGGCAAGTAGGTAGAGGTACTCGGGGAGTACCCTGAAATTTTTTCAGATTTTTTCGACCACTATAATGACCTTAAATTTGACCTTGAAAATTTCAAATCGCTTTGGCGGGTGGTATGAAAAAAAATTATTCTTATGTTTTCCATTTTTTTTACCACTTAGAATTTTTTCAGATTCTTATGAAAGAAAAAATTCTTTTGCACCGATTTTGCTCAAATTCACGTAAAGGGTTCTGTAAGTGTAGAAGTACTTCCCCAAAAAATTTAGCCTCCCTCGACCTCAGGGGGCTGAGTCATCACTTCCCAAAGTTGGACATTTTCGGTTAAAATGACAAAAAAATGAGTTTTTTGATTATAAATCCCCTCCCCCTCCAAAAAAACCTAATTTTGAAAAACTTTGTATTTTCTGTGTACATTTTGAGATGACGAATCCGACTAGCCCATCAAATTTTTCATTCAAAGTGTTTAACCTCCCTCCCACCCCACGGCCCCTTTTAAAGTGTACAGATCGTGTTTTTTTCAGCAAAAAATTACCTCGTTACATAGGTGACCCAAAAAATGACATTTCGCGAGAAGGTGAAAAATTTTTGATTTAAAATGTTCATGATGACTCGAGTGTGTGGTAAAAACGAACCGCCCCTACCCCTCGTGCTTTTTGCTGGGAGGGGGGGGGAGGAGTAACGCTGAGGAATCCTGTTTCAAATTTATCGGCTTTTTGAACGTCACTTATAGATCACCGTTCGAAAAAATCTGAAAAAATTCTAAGTGGTGTAAAATAGAGTGAGAAACATAAAAATAATTTTTTTTCATACCACCCGCCAAAACGGTACCCCCTGGGCGATTTGAAATTTTCAAGGTCAAATTTGAGGTCCCGTTAGTGGTCGAAAAAATCTGAAAAAATTTCAGGGTACTCCCCTCAAGCACCTCTACCTACGCGCCAATTTTGAAAAAAATCGGTAGAAAACTTGCGAAAATAGAATTTTTAACTTGAAAATCACGTATTTTGAGACCCTCGCCTCCGGGGGAGTGATAAAAATTAGTTTTTACGCTCTAAAATCGTCTTTCACATAGGCAAGTCGAATGGCATAAAATTTTTGGCAAAGTTCCACCAAGGGCCAAATGACCCCCAAACAACACCAAAGCCTTTGTAATTTTTTAAAAAAAGTGTCCTTTCAATTTATTTTTGTGTCAGCCCAAAATTCTACTGCCAGTTTGGATACTCCCTTTTGTAAACACGAAATAATTACTTAGGTGTTATCATAAATGCACAAATTTCGTTCGATTTTAAATTTGGATTTCTTTTTTATCTTTCCATAGATGGAAGATTTTCAAAATTTTCTCAGAGGTGAAGCTCGAGTTCCTTTTTAGGATTACTATTGGTATTTCAGCTCTTAGTTTGTAATATAACCATGGCCGGACCGAAAGGGGGGCAGGGGGCAAGCTGCCCCCCACCATGTTTGAAAATTTCAATTTAGTCGGAAAATTCTAGTTTCAGTCGGAAATTTGAAACTTATCACAAAAATCGAGATTTTTGAATTTTCCGACTGAGGTCATTATTTTTCCGACTCAAGTCAGTAAAATTTGAAGTTTGAAAATATTGAAACATGTATTCGATATCAATTACACAGGTCGACATGGAAAATGCTTTTTGAGATTTGATGGGTGATTTTCATAGTAAAATAGTGAAAAAATTCCATCACGCAAGGGTTTTTTACAATTTGACTTTTGACACTTCAAGTTGATTTTCTGAGAAAAGGAAGAGTTATACGAAAAAAATGAATAGTGCATAAAGTGTAGAACGTCAAATTTCCTATCTGTGAAGTCCGATTTGTTTTTTTCTTGAGAGGCTCAACTTTCAAGATATTTTAGCTCAAAGCTCAAAGTTAAATTTTTTTAAATTGAAAATATCTCAAAAACTGAGCCTCTTAAGGAAAAACTAATCGGACTTTACTGGTAGAAAATTTGACGCTCTAATTTCCTCGTGATTTTCTCAACCTAGACACCTTGTCAGTAACGTGACTACATTTTTAAACAAATGGGAGATGTAAACTTTCTCGTAAGCTGAACATGAAGAAGAAAAATAGCAAAAAACGTCATTTTCAAGAGTCTCGTACACTTTTTAATTTTAATTTTACAGCTGTGAAATTTTGACAGGTTGATCAGCTCGACTAGGTCTTTAAAATGGCATATCGATCATCAAAATCGGTGCAATAGTTTTTGATTTCGAGAGATCTTGAAAAAATCATAATTCTCATCTGAGTTGAAAATTCTCAAACTTTTAGAGCTGCCATTCTAATGATGACAAAGTTGTAATTTTTTATAGTCGAAAAATGAATGATGAAGACGACCTTTTTCTGAAGTTTAGCTTGCATTTAATTTTGAAAAAATTAAAGTCTGAGAGTGGAATTTTTTAAATAAAATTTACTCAAAAGTTTCCCCAATTATAGCAGTTTTTTTTCAATTTTCATGCATCGTAGCACCTTCAATTTTCGACCTAGGCGAAAATTGTATATGACCTTTTTCGTAGAACTTTTTCTAAGAAACAAGAAAGGTTTTATACACAATTCGCCCAAACTGAAAATTGAAAGAGTTGAAAATTTCCAAATTTCAAAGCATTGTAGCGCCTCCATTTTTCGACTTGGGCAAAAATTTTATATTACTTTTTTTGTAGATCTTTTCACGTGCAACAAGAAAGATTCTATATATTTTTCACCTAAATTGAAAATTAAAAGAGTTACGGCACTTTGAAAATTTCCAAAAATCCGTGACTCATGACTTTGAAGCCATGGCGGCACTGGTAAACGTGCTTCAATCGGGTCGTAACCAAGCTTAAATATGTTTAAGAGGTAAAAGTAAAAAATTTAGAGGGTATACGCCTCGAAATTTCAACTTTGATTTTTCCTGGGACACCCTAGTGGACACACAAGAGGAAGAAGGTTAAAAATGCTTCTTGAAGCATTTCTGACGCTCCACCCGCAGAAGGGAGGAAGACAAACGAAAATTATACCAGCACAAAAGAGCACAGACCAAGCACAATCGATTGACCCCACACTCGCCCCTCAATTTTGAATGGGCGGGGCACCATTTCAGGCGCACCGCCCATAGAAGGGAGGGAGCACATACGAAAATATTGTAAGCACAAATGAGCACAAATCTAGCACAATCGATTGACCCCACACGCATCCCTTAATCTTGGATGGACGGAATACCATTTATGTTGCCCCGCCCATTTATTTTCATGGAAAGGGGGTGAGCACAAACGAAAATAATATCAGCACAAAAGAGCACAAACCTAGCACAACCGATTGACCCCATTCCCACCCCTCCACTTCAAATGGGGAGGGGTGGGTGAAATGGTGCTCATTTGTCTGATTTTTTGCATTGGTAGTTTTAAAAAAAAAAACAAAAAACATTTTATTGGATTAGCCTACTTGTTACAAAAAATACTTAATTACGTAAAATGACTTTTCATTTTAAAAAAATACTCTCAAAATACACGAATCGAATTCGGTGAAAATTTCACTAGAAATTGCCAAGTTGAAAAATAATTTCTCCATTTTCGGATTTCACAAAGATCAAAACGTGTGAAAATTGAAAATAGCAATATGTATTAATTTCAGTTTCTTCCTCGTAGAAATTCTGTTTCTGGTATAAAATTACAGGTTAGAGTCGTCCATAAGCATAATATTTGCTACCAATGGGAAGACTTTTCCAAAACGGGTACACTTCTCTGTACAAATCTGTTCCCATTGTGCCGTTGATATTAATCAACAGATATTCTATCCTTTCGGTAGTAACCGGTTCCCAGTATTCCATCATCGTTGTATTTATTTTATCCGGAAAATTCGGATTGCTGTCGAAATGATATGAATTATTCACTTGGGTATGGATATTAGGGTGGATCGAAAAAAAAACATATCTTGGATTTCGACCAAATTTGATGAGGTGGTTTATTTTGAGTGGGAGAGTTCACAAAAAAAAATTGAGCCCCGAGGGAAAGGGGAGGGGAGCAGGAGGGGCTCAAAGTGCACCTCCTTTTGAGAAAAAACGCTGTTTTTTGCGTTTTTTAGCCAACCGAAGTTGTGTCAGAAGCCTTAGTAAGACTTGAAAGATGCGATTTGAGTTTCTACATCTCCCTAAACCATCGGCGTCCTTCTTCGATCAAAACTCTGACTGCTACCAGGGGGTTGAAAAGTTGCAGATTGCAATATTTCAATAATATGACATTTTCACTAAGCTGGAATGATTTTTTTTTCATCGAGTAAGTAAACAAAACATTTTTTCAACCACTGAAAGTGAATTTTGAAAAAAAAATTGAAAATTTTATACACCAGTGCAGCCAACAGGAAATCATGAAATTCCAAAATATGGAATTTATATCGATTTTGAATTGATTATGTTTTCGCCTGAAAATATTATGTATTTTTTTTTTCAATCACTGAAAACAATTTATTACTGATTGCACTGACATACAAGTTTTTGAAATATGCTAATTTTAGTGATTGAAGAAAAATAAATAACATTTTCAGGCGAAAAAATTATCAATTCAAAGTCGATATGAATTTCGTATTTTGGAATTTTGTGATTTGCTGTTGGCTGCATTGATGTATAAAATTTTCAAATTTTATTTTAAAATTCACTTTCAGTGGTTGAAAAAAAATTTTTGTTCAATTACTTACTCGATGAAAAAAAAAATCATTTCAACCTAGTGAAAATGTCATATTATTGGAATATTGCAATTTGCAACTTTTCAACCCCCTGGTAGCAGTCTGAGTTCTGATCGAAGAAGAATGGCGATAGGTTCGGGAGATGTGGAAGCTCAAATTGCATCTTTTAAGTACTTAGAAGGCTTCTTACACAATTTTGATTGACTAAAAAACACAAAAAACATCGTTTCTTTTCAAAAGGAGGTGCACTTTGAGCACCCCCTGCTCCCCTCCCCTTGCCCCTAGGGAGCTAAAAAAAATTTTGGGAGGTTTCCCACTCAAAGTAAACCATCGAACCAAATTTGGTCAAAATCCAAGATTCGTTTTTTTATTACTCCACCCTAATTGATATACGAGTAATTTTCACATTGACGAGTAAAAATGAAAAAGTAAAAATAAATTCTGACGTGATTAGGTACTTACCTAGTTTGAATATAATTAACCCATCTTTTGACCATCTCTTGGCTAAACATGATATCTTGATCGGTAAGCACGTTGATGGATTTCTCAGTGAGGAATAACAAATTAACCTCGTCGCTATGGCAAACACCTTTTGCCGAGAAAAAATATCATATCCAAGTATAATTTTTTGAAAACTCTTATTAGCTGTGAAAAGGAAAAGTCGCGTTCATTCCACTCACCCAAATATCCATAAGAATCTATTTTATCGCCGGCCGTATAATTCGCCATATAATCATACCAATATACGTATTTAGGTCCTGGATATGTATGAATCGCATCCATAATACATAATCCGAAATTACCTTCGGTATACATCTGGAAAACGAACACTTGATTGGTGATTATTTCCTGTATTGGTATGAAAGGGTATGACCGGATAAGGGGTGAATTTGGCCCCAGGTGCGTTTGGGCTCCTAAACACCTCAAGTGATGTTTGTTGGCTAGAAAAAATTTTCATAAAATTTTGGACTTCCACTCCCTCCCTCGCCTTCCTATCGGAGTTATGGTCATTTTATTGCATCATTTTCAAAAAATTTTAATTTCAACCTAAGTGAAGGAAATTTTTTGTTCTTTGGCATAAGGTTACACCTCGTGGAGGTGTATTTATGATAATTTTTTCAACAATTTTGGTGCACTCCTTCACGTGTTTTCGGCTATTTGAAGTTTTCAATCGTAAAAAACACCACATAAGCAAAGAGCAACCACCCTGGAAAAATTACTAAAATATACCTACGTTTTATGTAGAATTTTTCTGTCTATTTGGTTTTGGCCATTTCTCTGAACTAAGGGCCATAAATTGCAAAAAACCGTACAGAAATGTTGCCATTTTAGCAGATTTTTCAAATTTTGAGCGTTTTATGCAGAAAGAACTGACTAAAATGAAAAAACCAATCCCATATTCGTGTTCAGCAGGTCACAATACCACGATAAACACCCTATTCGCGATAGTTTAGCTTGAAGTTTTAAAATTCCCTTTTTTTCACTGATTTTTCATCAAAAAGGGTGTTTATCGGGTATTTTGACCTGCTGAACATGAACATGAGATTGGTTTTTTCATTCGGTGATTTTTTCCTGGAAAATTCACCATTTTCAAGTTAGAATTAGGTCTCTGTGAAAGAATTTCAAAAAATTTCTGTTCGAGTTCTGGTCGTGCAATATTGTAACATAGCTGTAACTCTTTGGCACTATTTAATGTCGAAGAAATGGAGGTACGCGAAGAAAATAAATTCACCATCATTCCTCTCGGACGGGTTCTGTAACAGCTAAAAGAGGAATAAGTATACTTAAGTTATGCATGCATATCTGCGAAATGTGACTCAAAAAATTGATATCGAAAAAATATCAATTTCTGACTAATTTTGGGTCGTAGAACACGAATATGGGATTAATTATTGTCTATTGTAATTTTCTTGCCCAAGAGATCTTATCCAAACTTGAAAATGGCGAATTTTCCGGGAAAAAATCACCGAATGAAAAAACCAATCTCATATTCATGTTCAGCAGGTCAAAATACCCCGTTAAAACACTTTTTTCGCGATCGTTTCACTCGAAGCCTCGAAATTCACTTTTTTCACCATGAAAAATCAGTGAAAAAAGGGAATTTTGAAACTTTAAGCAAAACTATCGCGAAAAAGGTGTTATCGGGGTATTTTGACCTGCTGAACACGAATATGGGATTGTTTTTTTCATTTAGTCATTTCTTTCTGCATAAAACGCTCAAAATTTGAAAAATCAGCTAAAATGACAACATTTCTGTACAGGTTTTTGCAATTTTCGGCCCTTAATTCAAAAAAATGGCCAAAACCAAATACACAGAAAAATTCTACATAAAAAAAAAGTATATTTTAGAAATTTTTCCAGGGTGGTTGCTCTTCGCTTTTGTGGTGTTTTTTACAATTGAAAACTTGAAATATCCGAAAAAACGCACCAAAATTGTTGAAAAAATTATCATAAATACACCTCTACGAGATATTACTTTGTGCCAAAGAAAAAAAAATTCCTTCACTTCGGTTAAAATTAAAAATTCTTGAAAATAATGCAATAAAATGACCATAACTCCGATGGGGGGGGGGGAGGGTAGAAGTCCAAAATTTTATTTAAAAAATTTCCAGTCAACAAACATCATTTGAGGTGTTTAGGAGCCCATACGCACCTGGGGCCAAATTCACCCCTTATCCGGCCATACCCTTTCATGATAATCGATTTATAACTCACTTGAACCAATTCATCAGCTGTCTTCAGACCGATATCCTTTTTTTCGAAATAACGCGTCCTCAAAATCTGCGATATGTAATTTAAATCTTGCTCCTTGGTGTTCCATAAGTATTGTAATGTAATGGGAAACAGTACTTTGTAAAATTCATTCAAAATATTCGCATTTGAGCTATTGTCCTTTAATAATCCTGCGCAAATATTGTTGAAAAAATCATTTTCATTGAGATTACGATCGGTAATAAGTATTTATTCTAATTACCAACCTGATACCGTTGCAGCACCTTCTCCGGTTGTTAATCCGATCATCCAAGGTAATTCTGGAGAATGATAATGTAAATGGCTCGGCATATTTGTAATAAAAGCGTCATCTACGTAAACGCTTTCGATGGTAGGTCTAAAAGGTGCATTTGGATATTCGTCCCAAACCTATTGAAAGTGATTTAAATTAAAATCGTATTCCAGACGTTAGCTACCTTAGTATAGATTGTAATTCTTTCACTAATTCATCGGGGTGTGTTCTATCACACGATGGAACATTTTTTCGAATTTTGGTGAAAATATATAGGACGCAATTTTGAATTTTAGAGATGAACTTCGAACCCGAAGGCTCATCCTTTGAGAGGTTCGGAAGGTCTTCAAAGAAGATTGAAATGGCCTAAATGTGTGTACTTTTCCACAAATATTCGCTATTTTAAAAGTTTTCATTTTTTAAATCGCAAACATGATAGATTCATAGAAATGTTGATATACGGAAGGTTGGAGGGCTAAAATGGGAAGGAGGAAGGTCCGCACTTCCGCAGTTTCGAAATTTTGAAAATTCACTGGCCCATTCAATGTCAATTCGAGCAGGTTTTGACCTTGGGTCTTCCGATTGCGCTCAAATTTTTTTTACGGGTTCCCCTCGATGGTCTAATGAAGGAATCACCGTAATTTCGATCCTAATCCTGAGGGGGGGGGGGGGGCTTCGTAATTTTCGCACAATTGGAATTTTTTGCAAAATGGCACAACTTTGAAGGCTCATATCGCAGATTAGTCTAGTCAAAAATGAATCTATTGGTGCGGTTTTGTAGAGAATTGAAAGGAGATTCAAAATTGGTAATCACATTTTGAAAAGTTCAAAGCTGAGCTTTTGTGATGAAAGCTCAACTTTTATGATAAAAACAAAATATGAAAGTTACCATTTAAAAATCTGAAAAAATTACGGTAGATAGCTATTTTTGCCTTTTTTCAACCGAAAAATTTTCAAGATGAGATCTCTAGACTCCTGGGGACACAGGGGTCCTCAATTTTGGTCCAAATTCAAAAAAATTGCAAAAATGAAGTAACACATTGATTTCTACTGATTCGAAGGCGCTGAGTTCGAATATGTGCTCAGTTTTTTCATCTGACTCCATTGAACCCCCTATCAACCCTCTTAAAAAGGTCAAAATTCAAAAAATTCATAAATAACGCGTGACATGTCGTTTGTTGGGTTTTTGGGGGCACTGAGTTCGAATATTTCCTCATTTTTTGGATTCGACCGCTTAGTACCCCCTAACCTTCCACATTTTGAGAAACCCGTGCAAAAGAATAAAAATGTCGTGCGGCATATCAATTTCTACAAATTTGAGGGTGCTGAGCTCGATTATCAACTTACAATTCCGACCAGCCTCCACGTGCCCTTTAATGAACCCCAATTCATCATACTTTTTGTGGTTTAAATCTTCATTCTTATTTTTAAAAAATGCCATCATTTCTAGTAGTCTACAGTCCAAGAGGCAAAAAGTGCTCTAGAAATTGAAATTAGTGTGCATTTTCGCTGGACAAAAAAATCAGTTTGTTTATTGTAGGTATGGGTTCCGTAGTCCCAAAAACCCGAATTTTGGATTTTTGCCCCGGAACAATAAGGAGCTGAGGCCTGAAAACCCCCCTTTTTTCTCAATTTTTAAATTTGACTTTGGACAAAAATTTTTTTCACATTCTGGTAGCAGACACTCCCCTGACTCCAAATATATGTCACATCCCTTGGGTCACGGGCACAATGGGGTGCTGGGCCCCCCAATGTGCGATTTTTTTGCCAAATTCGATCATTTTTGGCACAATAATGCCTCTATAGGCGTTATGCGGTATGCTGGACAAAAAAAAAATCAAACGCAATGTATTCTTGGGTTCATTTCGCTTCCAATGAGCCAAAGTTTGAGGAAAACTGTGGGCACAATAGGCCGTCGTGGAATTTCAAAGTTTTGAAAACACGCGATTTTCTCCCTTCTTTGTTAAAAAAATAAGTCATGAAAAAAATCTAAAACTTGGGTTGCGACATATCAAAATGGGTTAAAATTTCGCGAGCAGAACGAAATTATTGATGAAAATTAAATTTGAGCAATTTTAACCCATTTCGAGCCCCAAACCGGTTCAATTTTTGAGTATTTTCAAAGGCTTGACATGTGACCTATGAACGTGGGGTAGAATTTCGCTTGAAATTCAACAAAACCATACAATTTTTTTTGAGCAACTTTTGAGAATTTTGAGCCTTAAATTGAGTCAATTTTTGATTAATTTCAAAAAATTGACATGTGACCTATGAAAGTGGGGTAGAATTTTGCCAGAAATTCAAAAATATCATCCAAAACTTTTTTTCAGCAACTTTTGAGAATTTTGAGCCTCAAATTGAATCAATTTTTGAGTATTTTCAAAGAATTGACATATAAGTGTAACCTATGAAAGTAGGGTAGAATTTCGCCAGAAATTCAAAAAATGAACCATCGCTGAGGGGGTCCTCCAAAATTCGAAAGTTCGTATTCATACTTACATACATCTTTTCGGGTATGGAAACAAAAAGATCTGTATCCATGGTTATGAAACAGTCGTACATGTCACGAGAAGAGGCAACACTAGGACATCCGGCTTTCGTAGCGAATTCTATGGCTATAGCTCGGGCAACATCGGGCCCCCAGTAGCCCAAAGAACACAATGAAGATCCACTTTGAATAATTACCTGCTGAAATAGCCCTATACATTTCATCATGATGTATTATTTGGGTTTTGAACGGGATAAACGTTTTCTTCGGTGAATTTTACCTTTGCTGGCTGGCGAAAGGGTGTGCAAATGAGCGCTAACTGCTCCGGAGCTATGACCACCTAACGTTATTTGGTTAGGATCTCCTCCGAAGTAATGTATATTGTCGCGAGTCCATTTTAGAGCTAGGAGTTGATCTTTGAGGCCGAAATTCCCAGGAATTACTGTATCTCCAGTGCTTAGAAATCCTACCAGAATCCAAATCGAGTTGAGATTTTAATCGAGGATAATTAGAGTCGAAAATTTCCTCGAGATGTATTTTCACTTGTTTACCTACCTAGAGGACCCGATCTGTAATTGGCCATAACGATGATTAAATTTCTGGCCATCATGTATTGCGGTCCATGATCCATATTCGTATTCGATTTAAAAATACCACCGTAGATGTAAAACAGCACCGATAAATTATCTCCTTTTCGAGCTTTCTGCGAAAAAAAAATCGCACATCGGAGTAAATATTTGATTATTAATCACCTCGCGATTTTCTCATAAGCGCACCCAGAAATTATTCAAAAGAGGGGGTAAAAATTCGAGAAAAAATAGAGGGGGAGGTCAATTTTCAATGAAAAAGTTGAGTATAGTCAGGGTATTTTCAGTAGGCTGATAATGCATAAACAGATTTGAGCAAAGAAAAATTGAAAAATTGAAAAATTGGGAATTGATTGAGAATCAGAGAATTTTGACTGAAAGATCGGTGCGAAATCATTAATTTTCAATGAAATCATTTCATTGATTCTCAAAGGCAGAATTTCATCAAAGAGTGATTCTGATTTAGAGTAAATGATTATTCCAGAAGGGTGAAATTTTTTTCAAACCTTTTCGGGCGAATCAAGAGCACAATTTAAGACATTCGAATTTGTAACTACGATTCGCGCATGTGCGGGTTGCATACAGTGACGTACCGAATGCATTTTCCATGGGGGGGGGAGAAGAGGTGAAAATCCCAACTCAAATTCTCAAAATTCCCAACTACATATAGCCGATATCAGAATTCCGGAGGGGGGGTGTAAAATTCAAATTTGCGAACCAATCCAATTTTTTTCAAACTTTCCCGACTGATTTCTTAAAATTTACATGTAGGTACTGATTTTTCCCCAAGTCGCGAGGTTTTTTAATTTTTTTTGCTCGTTTTCATCATTTTTGCGAACTTTTGAAGTTTTTACAACCCATTACTATAAGACCCTTTTTGAGATAAGAAATCTGAATAAATTTTTCATTGGTTAGGTGCTCCAAACAATTTTTTTTTTAACCTACAAGCAATGTCATTGTAGTTGAAAAAACATACGAAATAGTTTATTTGCCTTCAGCGAAGAAAGGGTGGAGTTTCGAAGAAAAATTACAATTTTACATCAATAAAATTTTGTAATTTCAATGTAAAGAACAGGGAGATGGATTTGGCCCGAGCGAAGCGAGGGCGAAAATTTTAGAAAACCTCAAATTGAATGTGCAATAAAATAATGTTTTGGAAAAATAAACTTTAATGAAAAATCGACTGTTTCTACTTTGAAATGATTAAAGCAGAAATATATCATGGCCGAGCGTAGCGAGGCCGAAGCTTTTGAAAAATTGGATTTTCAAATATCAAAAATAAGTTTTAAGGAGAATAAGAACAATGAAATTAATTGGAATAATTTTGAAGAAAAGTGCGAAAAAATCTCTTTTAATTACAAGTACAACTATAAAATTTTTTTGGTTGACAAGTAAAAATATTTAAATTGCAAGGTAATTAATAATTTTTTTTCCAAAAAAGCATTTATTACAACAACGGTTTAATAATTCTTCGCTGGGAAAATGATCAATTTTCAGTTGGAAAAGGTTGGGAAAATGGCTAATTTTCCCAACTAAAAAGTAAAAATTTTGTTGATTTCCGCCTGTTAAAATAGGTAACCATTTTATTTATTCATTTTTCATTAAAAAAATAAATACTAATCGTCCCAACTGACATTTTTACTCATCACTTGGGAGAACGACCAATTTTGAGTTGAAAAAATAACCAATTTTGAGTTGTGAAAATTACCAATTTTGAATTGGGAAAACTACCAATTTTGAGTTGGGAAATTTACCATTTTCGAGTTGGGAAAATTACCAATTTTGAGTTGGAACAAGTGAAAATTTTGTTGATTTCCAACTTTTGAAATAACTATTTTATTTATTATTTTTCATCAAAAAAATTAATCCCAACTGTCCACTGATGTGTTGAAATGTTCAATTTTCCCAACTCACAAGTAAAAAATTTCCTCGGGGGGAGCTCCCCCCTCCCCCTATCGGTACGTCACTGGTTGCATACTCTCTTCCGAACGGTTTGGTGCACTGTTATCACTATTTTTTGATTTTTTCTAAATAACTTAAAAAGGAAGCAATTTTGGATCTTTTTTATAATAACTTGATTAAAAGAGGGTGAAATAAGCTTTCGATTGATATAATTACTTTTTGATTTCATGCAACTTTGAATTTTCGTAAATTTCGATGAAACATTTTCCATCAGAATTTACGAAAATTCAAAGTAGCATGAAATCAAAAAGTAATTATATCAATCGAAAACTTATTTCATCCTCTTCCAATTAAGTTATTATGAAAAAGATCCAAAATTGCTTCTTTTCCAAGTTATTTAGAAAAAATTAAAAAACAGTGATAAAAGGGCACCAAACCGTTCGACAGAGAGTATGCAGCAACCCGCACATGCGCGAATGCCCTATTTAATTCCATACTAAATTTTTCGACTCCAATATGACACCTTTCAAAATTATTTTTTCATGCTTAATTTTCTTGAGACATTTTTTCGTCAAACTGAACCTAATGAATAGTGTTGGGAATTGGGATATCGTGGGAAATTTCCCATATCGTGGGAATTTCTAAGTGAAAAAGCAAGAGGTGGGGAAAAGGGAAATTGTGGGAAATTTGATCGAAAAAGAGAGAAAAAATGGAAAATTTGCCCAATGGAGCGGAAAAATACAAATTTTTGTGAATTTTTTAGTACATAGGAATTTGGTTTCGGTTTCATATCAAAAAGGGGGGGGGAAATGGGAAATTCGCCTAATCTAGCGAAAAAAAAGGAAAAGTTTCAAATTTTTCAAATTTTTTGGTATTTCACAAGAATTTGGTTTTGTAGCGAAAGTCTGACCCTTACCCTAACAACTTTTCTTATGATGAAATAAAATTTATTTTTAAAAAAATTGAAAGGAAAACGTAAGAAATTTGAGAAATGATGAAAAAAAGAGGGGGAAATCGTGGGAAATCTGAGAATTGATGAAAAAAGAGGAGAAAAACGTGAGAAATTTATGAATTTATGAATAAAAGAAGGGAAAAAGGTGGGAAATTCATGATTTTTTGTAGGAAAATGAGGGAAATTGTAGGTTTTGATTTGGGAAAAATTGCAATTTCAATATCTCTACACTCAGGGAGTAATACCACTAGATTTGGAAAAAAATGGCAACGATACATCTCAATTTACAATCTTTAAACCTGTACATCACTCCTAGCAAAGCAACCCCCCCCCCAGCTTATGGATCTTTTTACTTCTTTTTTCAAAAATCCAGCATACCAGTGGCGTAAACACATTCAAATTGAGGCAATCTTCGCTTCCTTTGGTTCCATTTTCATCGTCAGCTAATTCCAAGCATCCGATTGGGGTTCGAGTAGCATCCAAAATACCATCCCATGGCCCAGCAGCAACCGGAGCCTGAAATTAATTCCATATACGAGATTCTAAATTCGATAACGAATTAGCTAGATGCCTACCTGATTGAAAATAATCACTAATTACTTTTAGTCTCAAATTTCCAACTGGAGGCTCACCAAATGGTATACCGTAGAAAGCATTGAATAATTTTCCGCCTCGTGCTTCTATCGTAGTCCCATTCAACGTACCTTGATTCACAGTCACGAGTAATCCTTTTGCTGGAACATGAATTTTGATTTTTCAATGTCTTCAGATCACACAGGCACAAATACGCGAATAAAGTCTCACCTGAAATTATCGCGGAGGCGATTATTACGAAAAATTGAAACATGACTGCTGATACGCGACTTTTTGAACAATCTACATCTTTTAAAGTCCATATTCGAACTAAAAACGTTATCTGGGATGCATAGGTATTACGTTAACGAACTCATGCTATATGTGATAAAATATATTACTCTTTTTTTATCATAATAAGTACACATAGTAATCATTATTTACCAGTTGAAGATAAAAAGAGGTGAAATTCTTAACTGCGAATTAATTAGGCATAATTTACACCTATAAATTTTATTATCAAAGGTCATCGTTATTTCTAATAGTTTTACAACTCCTCAGTCAGTACAAAGATAACCTATGCCTAGTTCGTTATGAATTGATTTTTTTCAAAAACGATGCTTGCGTGATTTTTCGTACAATTAAATCAAAGCATCGATGCGGTGGTAGCAATATCAATTTCATCACCTTCTATTGGTATCCGAGGCCGGAAAATTATACGGGAAATAAAAAAGGGAAAAATGTTGATATCCAAGATAAACACCACCGTTACATAATTACTTACGTGTGATGTAGGTACACGTCAAGTGTTTCTGATAACACCGAAAATTATCTAATGAACAATAAATTGATAATTTATTGAGGTAATACAGAAGAATTTCTCGTAACAAGTGTTTTCATATCCCGTTATGTTTTCTGGTTGTTCGATTTTCCGCTGAATAAAGTTCGTAAAAGACGTAAGCACCGATGAGGAAATCAAAGAGGCATCTTAATAAACGACTGAATCTTTCCTGTTTAACTATTGCGATTCATCAATTCCCTAGCAACTCAATTTTGGTCCAAGTCCATATCATTTTCAAATATTTTTTTATTTGGAATAAAAAATTTTCTCAACACTAAAATTTCTCCCTCCAATTTTTTTCTGTATAAAATTTTTTTGTTTGGAATAAAAATTTATTTCAACAATGAGATTTCTTCCTTCAGCTTTTTTTCTCTGGCCTACAATTTAAAAAAAATTTAGATCCGAGGAAAAAATTGGAGGGAGAAATTTCAACGTTGGGAAAAATTTTACTCAAAATGAAAAAATTAATGACCTGAGAAAAAATGGAAGAAGAAATTTCAGTGTTGAGAAAAATTTTACTCAAAATGAAAAAATTGTTGACCTGAAAAAAAATGGAGGGAGAAACTTGAGTGTGAGGAAAAATTTTAGACACTGAGAAAAAATTTGAGGGCGAAATTTCAGTGTTAAGAATAAATTTTATTCGAAATAAAAAATGTTAAATTTTGAGAAAAAAAATTATAGGGCGGAAATTAAGCGTCCGTTTGAAAAACAACCATGTCCAAAAATGTAATTTTGCAGCAGAGTGAGGTAATATGCATAAAACGTTTCCACGACTGAAAATTAGGTTCGGCGAATGTTAATTAGTCTCAAAATGTGGACTAAGGACCTACAGAGCCGGTTTGACCATTCAATACCTCTCCCGTTCTCAAAAATTGAAATGAAAAATTTATAAGTGTGTTTTTAAATCACAGGTCTTCAAAATTTTCGAACTTTCTGTTTAATAAACAATCATAGTCCAATAGGTTGATTCTGATTGGCTGTGAATGATCAATCAGAATCAAACAAGTGAACTATGGTTGCTTTTTAAACAAAAAGTTCGAAAACCTTTGATTTAAAAACACAAAAAAGTGTTGAAATTTTTTTTAAATTCAAAATAAATAACACTAAGTATATCGTTTTTTCGTAAAATTTTATTTTCGAAATTGTAATAAAAAAAATTTCTAAATGGACTTTGGTTGTTTTTTAAACGGATGCTTCAATTTCTCCCTCTAATTTTTTCTCGAGGTCTAAATTTTTTTTATTTTGAATATAATTTTTTCTCAACACTGAAATTTCTTCCTCCGATTTTTTCTCATGTCTGCAATTTTCTTATTCCGAATAAAATTTTTCTCAGCATTGAAATTTCTCCTTCCAATGTTTTCCTCAGGTCTAATGTTTTTTCAACTAAAAAAATTATTGAATTAGAAAAATTGGAAGGAGAAAGTTCAGTGTTGAGAAAAAATTTCATTCGAAATAAAAAAAAAAATAGGGTTGAAAAATGCAGGGTGTTCCATGAATCGGCTGCCAAAATTATTTTAATTATTTTTTTGAATTTAACTGGGTACTTAACTACTTACCAATAAAAAAAAATTAAATAAATATGTTGCCGATCTTGAAAATTGAATTGGCAAATGCTGCTTCTAAAAAAATCACGTTAAAATTTTTTTTCAACCATGGGAATAAATTGTACTTACTTTGAAAACTGAACAAATTTTCACTCTCCGACTTTGTGCCCAACTTTTAAATTGAAGAGGCTAGAAAAAATTGTTCAAAAATTTTTTTTTAAATAAACTAATCAAATGAATGGAAAGTACGTTGAAAACTCAAGAAAATTTTGTCCTGAAGACTTTTTTCCTATAACATCAAAAATAAAGGGACTAAGGGTCATTCAAAATCGAGAAAATTTGAAAATTTTTTGAAGCCCATTCATTTTGGGTACTCTGTAGCCCCCTTCATTTTCTATGCTAGGCAAAGAGTCTTCAGAACGATTTTTTTTCAGTTTTCAACGTACTTCCATTCCCTTGATTGGTTAATTTTTTTAGAAAATTTTTTGAATAATTTTTTTTTCCAGCCCCTTCAATTTTAAAGTTAGGCAAAAAGTCATAGAGTGAAAATTTGTTCAGTTTTTAAAGTATTATCCATTCGCGTGGTTGAAAAATTTTAACGTGATTTTTTGAGAAGCAGCATTTTCCCCTTCAATTTTCAAGATCGGCAACATGTTCATCGCACTGTCAGGTTTTTTATTAGTACATGTATCGATAAAAAAAATGAATGGCAGACGATTTATGGAACACCATGTATTTGAAAATGACATGGACTTTGAAAAAAATCGAGTTGCTTGGTACCTAATTGATGGATTGCATGAGTCAAACAGAAAAGATTCAGTTGAGTACCGTTTTTCCAAACTGAGCTAACTTCAAAAACCGTGCATGAGGAAAGGGCCTTAGGTGCCATTTTTTTTCCAGAAAGGGCCCTAGGTGTAATTTTTTTCCCAGAAAAAATTGCACTCAAGGCCCTTTCTGAAAAAAATGGCACCTAAGGCCCTTTCCTCATGCACGGTTTTTGAAGTTAGCTCAGTTTGGAAAAACGGTACTCAGTTGTTTATTACCTAAAGGAACGTCGAAAAAAAAAAAAAAATGGCTCTTCGATTTCCTCATTGGTGCTCACAAACTGGACTCGTACGAAAAAGTACAATCAGAATGATATTTTTGTAAATTTTTCGAGCTCGAACCCACTTTTTCGACTAGAAATACAATTTTGTCATTGTCGGAAGGTACTGCTCTAGTTACCCCACCTTCGTTCGGTCCAGCTTTGGGTGCAATGAAAATAAATGCCGAAAAAAAAGTTTTTATTAACAATCGTCACAAAATCCCCCGGTCTTTCGATTTTTTGGCAATATTAAAATAAAATCCTCTAGGCGTTTTATCAGATTTGTTTTTAAATGGACAAAAACCCTAGTCAAACGATCCTCTTTTAAATTGGGTGTCCTTTTTTTAACGAACGTTTTTTTATGCAAATATTCAATATTATCAGTTTCCACGGGTTTCCATATTTCATTTCCAGGGTTTCCATTGGGATTACTGGAATGAAAATTTGTTTAATATCGATAAGAAGTTGAACGAATAAAATATGTACATATTTCTTAGATTTCTTAGAGCTTTCGGGGAATTTGTTTAAGAGTATGGTTTAAATTTGAACAAGAGTGGGATTTTTAAAAATAAAACATGATAATTCTAATTGAAATT
Organism: Pseudococcus viburni; assembly: GCA_033439095.1. Lineage (NCBI taxonomy): Eukaryota > Metazoa > Arthropoda > Insecta > Hemiptera > Pseudococcidae > Pseudococcus > Pseudococcus viburni. The sequence continues at coordinate 741,298 of JAVBJF010000164.1, forward strand.
TCTGTTTTTCGAATTATTGGCGAATTTTTGAAAGTTGAAAATCGGAATATTTTAAAATTGGCGAGTTATTTTTTCAGTAAAATTGATGAAAATTCGATTTCTGCCTAATACCGTCCTTCCTCCTGATATTGAAATTGAACCATTTTCAGATGGTATGGAGCCTTTAGCCCGATTTTGGTTTTCTCCAGTATTTCAAGTTTCTCCAGAGGACATGAAAATTAATTTGGGGGCTAAAAATAGAGCTTCTGCCTTTTTTTCGAGTGTAATTTGATAAAAGAATATAGGTATTTTTGTTCTGAAGGCTTTGAAACGTCTTGAAACTACTTCCAATCGATTCGGAAGGTAAATAGGGTATATACCAAATTTCAGCTTTTTCGCTGATCAGATCAAATTTTTCAAATTTTTGGGCAAGCGATGAGAGGTTTTAAAATTTCAAAATTCGTAAATTCGAAAAATTTAAATTTTTTAGCGCCTAAAATTTTTAAAATGGTGTTTTTTTTAAAAATTTACTTTCGTTTTATTTTTGTTTTGGTTCAAAAATTTTCTGTAGGTATGTTGGGACACCTTCCTTGTTAGACTTACGTGTGTATGACAAAATTGGTCCAAAATTTCAGCAATACGTCGGACACATGTTTATCTGCGAGTGTCCATCTGTCTTCCAATTTTTCAAAACGGAACAATAAAAAGAGCTCATCAGCGTGGCAAACACCTGCATAATCACACATTTTCATGATTTAATTTTCTGATAGGGTTACGCCTACAGGTAGCAGCGTAGCACAGGTCGACTTGGAAAATGCTGTTTGAAGTTTAATGGGATTATCTCACAGACAAGCCTCTTGAGAAAAAACTAATTTGACTTTAAAGAAAGAATGATATGTTCTACAATTTGTGTTCTATTCATTTTTTTTTTTTTTTTTTTAGAACTCTTTCTTTGCTCAGAAAATCAACTCAAGAGTCAAAAGTTGTATCAAAAAAGGTATAACAAATTCTCAACGAAAAATTCCAATTATAAAAAATCGTGATGTGATGGAGTAAAACTGAAATCATATTCGAACTCAGCACTAAAAGTTTTAGGCCAGAATCACCAATCAGAATCAGTTACGGAGGAAAAAATTGTTGATTTTCTGGCCTTTGATATTTCCATTGTTACAAATGAGAAATGTCGAAAATAACAAAAAATCGTTTTTCTGGAAAAATCAAGCTTACAAAAAAATTATGATTGAAGCATGATTTGTAGAGCGTAAAATTTTCTAGGTGCATGTCACCGGCCCCGCCCATTGAACGGAGGGGGGTGATTCACATATGGGAGGATTGTGCTACGTTTGTGCCGGTTTGTGCCGCTATTCCCGTCGTTTGTGCCGCTCCCCTTCCCCCCTTTTTTTTAAAAAAACTTTTGGGCGGGGCTGGTGACATGGTAGCCCCGCCCATTGAACGGAGGGGGGTGATTCACATATGGGAGGATTGTGCTACGTTTGTGCCGGTTTGTGCCGCTATTTCCATCGTTTGTGCCGCTCCCCTTCCCCCCCTTTTTTTTAAAAAACTTTTGGGCGGGGCTGGTGACATGGTAGCCCCGCCCATTGAACGGAGGGGGGGGTGATTCACATATGGGAGGATTGTGCTACGTTTGTGCCGGTTTGTGCTGCTATTCCCGACGTTTGTGCCGCTCCCCTTCACCCCCTTTTTTTGAAAAAACTTTTGGGCGGGGCCACAGATCTTGGAGACCCCTCAAAATGGTCGAAAGTCAAGCGATGAAAGTTGGTAAAAGTTAGTCTAAGTTCAGTTTTTGAGGTCGTAGATTACAAATTTAATGATCAAAAAATTTTGTAAGTAAAGGGGAGGGGGTGGGGCGTTGCTGAAATTGAAATTCATCAAAAATATCGTGCTGTATATCAAAATCTACGTTTTCGAGGTCGTAGATTACGAATCTGACGATCAAAATTTTTCCCAAGGTAGTGGAATGGTAGGGAGGGGGAGGGGGTGAAATGGAAAGTCATCAAAAAAGTCGTGTTGTATATCATAATCTAGGTTTTCGAGGTCGTAGATTACGAATCTGACGATCAAAATTTTTCCCAAGGTAGTGGGAGGGTAGGGAGGGGAGGGGGGGGGGGGGTGAAATGGAAATTCATCAAAAAAGTCGTGTTGTATATTATCATAATCTAGGTTTTCGAGGTCATAAATTACGAATCTGACGATCAAAATTTTTTCCAAGGTAGTGGGATGGTAGGGGGGGGGGGGATGAAATCGAAATTCATCAAAAAAGTCGTGTTGTATATCATAATCTAGGTTTTCGAGGTCGTAGATTTCGAATCTGACGATACAATTTTTTTCAAGGTGGGGGGAGGGGGGTGAAATCGAAATTCATCAAAAATGTCGTGTTGTATATCATAATCTAGGTTTTCAAGGTCGTAGATTACGAATCAGACGATCAAAATTTTTTCCAAGGTAGAGGGAAGGGAGGGAGGGTGCTGAAGTCGAAATGCATAAAGAACTTTTTCCTGTTTTTTTTTTAATTGAAAGTTTGGAGTTTCTACTATACACTAGCGTCATTGAAAGCTCGTTTCAACGCTTTATGCATCAATGAGAGCTTTTACAAAAAAATCTCTTTCCGGGGCTTATAAAAACCACAAAACAGGAAAAAGTTCTGATGATTTGGGAAGCCTCCAGAGGCAAAATAATTTTTTTGGGCCTTATATAGTACAGGTACCTTATTATAATTTTTTTTTAAACACAAAATTCTATTTCATTTTGGGTGTTCAACGCTATATTTTCTAAAAGAATTTTCAACTCGATTTTTTCAAATTTTATTATTTTTTTCTCAATAATTTTCCAAGTCTACATTCGTTTCTCATCTATTCTTTTCTTAACATTCTGTCATGAAGCTCTGAAATGTTTTCTTACTCTGAACTGGTTTCTCAAACGTTGAATTTTCTCTCAAAATTTTCTCAATTTATTTACACTTGTATTTTTTACAAAAATTTTTCCTACTCGAATTTATTTTTCAAAATTTTTTTAATTCAAAAATTCTTCAAACTGCGATTCTCGGATGTTCTATTTTTTTTGGCCATTTTCATCTGTACAAATTGAAACAAAAAGTAAACAACAGAGAGAAAAATCATTAGGTGTAATAATAGGACATGATGATCAGAATATTAATTCATGTAATACTCGCGGGTGAGAAATGACGCTAATGTTTCGTAACGGCTTTTCAGAAATGGAAAATTTTTAAAAACATTCCATAATTGAGAAAAAAATTGAAAAAGAACTTTATTTCAGTTGAAAAAAAATTTCGAATAAGAAATTTGAGATGAAAATTTTTTGGAATAGTCGTGCTAATAAAATGTTGAGAAAAACGTTCCAAATTCAAAAATTCTAAATTGTAATACGAATTTTGAAAAGAAAAAAGTAGTTTCAAAATTTTTGAAATAAGGTCCAGTGTGGTAAGAGGGTCATTTGCCTGTAGTGGAATTTCATCAAAACTTTTATGTCCATCGCTTTATCTTGGTAGAAGATGATTTTAGAGGCGATGAGCAAATTTTCATTTCACAATTGGAAGGCTGTAGCTCTGGCCCCACACTACGTAATTTCTAAGCTAAAAATTCTATTCCTGAGAACTTTAAACTTTTTTTTCAAACTTTGCACGTAGATGGAGATACGAGGGAGTAAACAACAAGAATAAAACATTTTATTGTCAGATTCGTAATCTACAACCTCAAAAACCTGAATTTCGATATGCTGCACGATATTTTTTATGCATTTCGACTTCAGCACCCTCCCTCCCTTCCCTCTACCTTGGAAAAAATTTTGATCGTCTGATTCGTAATCTACGACCTCGAAAACCTAGATTATGATATACAACACGACATTTTTGATGAATTTCGATTTCACCCCCCACCCCCACCATCCCACTACCTTGGAAAAATTTTGATCGTCAGATTCGTAATTTATGACCTCGAAAACCTAGATTATGATAATATACAACACGACTTTTTTGATGAATTTCCATTTTCACCCCCCCCCACCCTCCCACTACCTTGGGAAAAATTTTTATCGTCAGAATCGTAATCTACGACCTCGAAAACCTACATTATGATATACAACACGACTTTTTTGATGAATTTCGATTTACCCCCCCCCCACCCTCCCTTCCCTCTACCTTGGAAAAAATTTTGATCGTCTGATTCGTAATCTAGGACCTCGAAAACCTAGATTATGATATACAACACGACATTTTTGATGAATTTCGATTTCACCCCCCTCCCCCCACCTTGAAAAAAATTGTATCGTCAGATTCGAAATCTACGACCTCGAAAACCTAGATTATGATATACAACACGACTTTTTTTATGAATTTCGATTTCTCCCCCCCCCCCCCCCCACCATCCCACTACCTTGGAAAAAATTTTGATCGTCAGATTCGTAATTTATGACCTCGAAAACCTAGATTATGATAATATACAACACGACTTTTTTGATGAATTTCCATTCCCCCCCCCCCCCCCCCCCCTCCTACCCTCCCACTACCTTGGGAAAAATTTTGATCGTCAGATTCGTAATCTACGACCTCGAAAACCTAGATTATGATATACAACACGACTTTTTTGATGACTTTCCATTTCACCCCCTCCCCCTCCCTATCATTCCACTACCTTGGGAAAAATTTTGATCGTCAGATTCGTAATCTACGACCTCGAAAACGTAGATTTTGATATACAGCACGATATTTTTGATGAATTTCAATTTCAGCAACGCCCCACCCCCTCCCCTTTACTTTCAAAATTTTTTGATCATTAAATTTGTAATCTACGACCTCAAAAACTGAACTTAGACTAACTTTTACCAACTTTCATCGCTTGACTTTCGACCATTTTGAGGGGTCTCCAAGATCTGTGGCCCCGCCCAAAAGTTTTTTCAAAAAAAGGGGGTGAAGGGGAGCGGCACAAACGTCGGGAATAGCAGCACAAACCGGCACAAACGTAGCACAATCCTCCCATATGTGAATCACCCCCCTCCGTTCAATGGGCGGGGCTACCATGTCACCAGCCCCGCTCAAAAGTTTTTTTAAAAAAAAGGGGGGAAGGGGAGCGGCACAAACGATGGAAATAGCGGCACAAACCGGCACAAACGTAGCACAATCCTCCCATATGTGAATCACCCCCCTCCGTTCAATGGGCGGGGCCGGTGACATGCACCTAAATTTTCTTTCTGTGGAGTCCAATTTTAGTTTTTTCCTTGGAGGCTTCGTTTTTGAAATATTTAAAAAAAAGATTAGTTGAACTTTGACCTTTCAACTAAAATATCTCGAAAACTAAGCCTCCTAAGAAAAAAACTAATTGGACTCTACAGAAGGGAAATTTTACGCTCTACAATTTATGTTCTATTCATTTTTTTCGTTGAACCCTTCCTTTACTCAGAAAATTGACTTCAAGTGTCAAAAGTTATCAAAGTATTAAAAAAATCTTCAACAAAAAATCCAAATTGTGAAAAATCCTTCAGTGATGGAATTTGTTCACTATTTTTTTTTCGTGATCAGCGTGAAAAATACCATACAAATCACCCATCAACTTCAAACAGCATTTCAAAAGTTTAAAAATGTCGACTTGTGTAATATGATTCAAAAATATGTACTTTCTCAGATCACTTCGTCACCACAAAACCGGGGTCTGATACATAGGCGGAGATGGGCTGTGACTTTTGGGGGGCTTGAGCCCCAGTTGAAAAAGAAGAAAAATAAAAATGTTAATTTTCAACCCTCCAAAAATTTTCTACCCTCACTATTACGAGATTTTTACTCAATTTTTTTTCAACATGTAGAATCGATGGAAAAAAATATGGTTCATAGCATCATTTTGAGGATGAATTGTGTAAATTCATTGAGCCCTAGCGAAGCGAGGGCGAAAATTTTTGATGAAAAAGGAATCCAAAAGCTAAATTTTTTCATTTTTTTAAATCAAATTTTACTGTCGAAATGGAGGCGAAATCCTCAACCCTTCATTCTTAATAAATATAAGCATTCATTGAAATCTTCATATGCCCGAGCGAAGCGAGGGCTAAGATTTGAAAAATTGTTGATTTTCAGAAAGAAAATAACTTGTTTTTTAATAATTCATTGTTTGAAAAAATTCCATTTCTTTGGTGTAGAAATTTCGATACCTACGAAATTTAGTTTTGGTATAATGGTGAAAATTCGTGCCTTTTTGTTCAAGTTTGCAGAAAAATTTTTCAAAAAGTTGCCAAATTTCGTTGTAAATTGGCTCATTTTTAGAAATTTTCCTATACAAAATGTACCATTTTAAACGACTTACAAGATTTACTAACTTTTTGAACAAAATTCTTAAAAAGTCAGCAAATTTGCCTATTTACAATAAAATTTTCTCAAAAATGAGACAATTTTCCGACACAAAAACAAAATACCCCATCGTTTTTTACGCTCTACTTACTCTATCTACGAATAACTTTGAAAAAATGTCCCGGAAAACCTCCTGGATTGTTTTCCAAAATTTGAGAGAGTAAATTTTTCCAAATTTGGTTGCCCTAGACCTATATTCATGATCTCCAAATCACTAAAATCATTGCTTTTCATTGATGGTGTCTTGTATTAGAAAACCTACGTTAGATGGTTTGATATCATTCGGTGTCACCAGTCATCTAACGTGGATATAAATTTAGTAACTTGAAAAAAAAACACAGGAAATTCGTCAAATATTGATAGTTTATCCCTTGAAAATTAGGTATTTGCGAATTTTTTTTTGAGTGAAACAAATGCACGAAAATGATTGGGAGGGGCTAATTCAACATTTGGGGTGCTCAAGCCCCCCCATGCCCCCCTATCTCCGCCTATGGGTCTGAAGTCTCCACTTACCTAAATCTTTGGTCAAATTGTACATATCTTGTAACGAATTTGATCCTCTGTGATCGTAATAGTAAACGTATCTGAGACTGTCGCTAGACTGGACCGTTTTTATCAAAGGAAATCCAAACATATTGTCAGTGAAAATCTATAAACAGTTACCGTTGTTAGTTCAAATTAAAACGTACCGTTTTCGTTTTTTTTTATACTCAGGTGTCCTAAAAATATTGATTATTTTACTTGAACGTATTTTAAAGTTTCGTCAGTCGGTACGTCCTCTTCTTCACTATCGGCGTTGAAATAAAAATCAACGATTTTCTGCGTCATTACGTCGATAATTTCTGGTTCAGCGGTCAACGCGTATCCAGTGACTATTGGTAAATAGCGTTCTTTATCGTTGTTAATAATTTTGAGTAATTGGCCGTCGTTTTGTAAATAATCTGAAAAAAATTCTCGATTTTAAGAAGATAGGCGTATATTACATGTGGGATGAGGGTCTGGCTACGTACTCATAACTCGTAATGCACCTTCGCCAGAATTCATTCCGGTGATCCAAGGTACACGAGTGATGAACGCATTTTTGGTCGGTGCAGTAGGCAAAAAAGGATTCTTGGTCACCTCTGATTCGATAGAAGGTCTGAAAAGTGGTACAGGTTCGATATCCCATACCTAAAAAACTCATGCAGTAAAAATACTGTAATTTTTCCCCTCCAAAAAGAACCTCCTAATATTGGAAAAATTTACGTATAATCTGTTCGACATTTTGAACAGTTCTTCAGCTGGGATATTTTGTAGGCATTCCAAAATTTTAATGAAATTGTTGCGATCGTGAGAACATCCGGCGATGACTGTGAACGCTTTTCCAACGTCTTCGTTGTAAACGTCATCGTTCAAAACCCACGGAGCGTATAAGCTACCACTTTGCATAATTGCTTTATGAAATGTTCCTACCAAAATTCAATTTAATTTCTAGAATTGATTTTTATTCTTTTTTATACGTATTTTTTAATTATAATTTTATTCAATTTGAATACCGTTGCTGAGGGGAGAGAACATATGTAAATTTATAGAAGCTGCGCCGGCGTTTTCTCCCATCAGCGTGACTTTATAAGGATCACCTCCAAAAGCTGGGATGTTTCGTCTGATCCATTTTACAGCTAGGGCTTGGTCTTTTAGACCGAAATTACCGCTGATCACGTTGTTATTCATGCCGAAGAAACCTGTAAAAATAATGTACGTGTATTTTCCCTTTCCAAGTTTAAAGTTCAGATTAATGATTAGAGATGAATTTTAGGGCTGATGGAAGAGAAGGTCGATTTGTTCTGTTCCGTTCAGTAAGGAACGAATCATTTTTAAATGAATGAATCGTTCTGGTGTTTTGTTCGAGCAAAAGTGATTTTTTTTGTTCTGTTCTGGTTTCAACGTGATTTCCAAGCTAAAAATTCCATCTCCGCGAGTTTTCAGCAGATTTTTTTCAAACTTTGCTCGTAGGCAAGTGAAGGGGAGTTTCCTGAAAATTTTTCAGATTTTTCCGACCACTTTAATGACCTAGAATTCGACTTTGAAAATTTCAAATCGCCCTGGGGGACACAATTTTCAGATGGGCAGAGAAAAAATTTATTTCAAAACTTTTTCAATTCATTTTACACCTCTCAGAATTTTTTCAGATTTTTTCGAGTGGTGGAAGTTGGTCAAATATTTAAAAACCCGATGTAATTCGTCATTTAGCCGAGTAGTCCGGTCTCAATCGTACAAAAAAGGGCTTCCACGCGAAATTCCTGTTAAAATTGATTTTATGATTGATTCTTGTTCTGGACACTAAAACAAAGAAATTAGGCCTGTATGCCCTCCCCCCCTTTCCCCAGAGTCCACCACCCAACATTTCAAACGCGTGTATTGCCTCATTTATGGGTCGTAATGAAAAAATTTTCAAACAAAAGTTATTCCTCAGCACCTAATGTATATTTTCATTTCTCATCAAAATCCATTTTGGAACAACTCCTGCCCCCCTCCCCCAAATTTGAAAATAAAACATTTTTCAGTATATACTTCAAAATCAAGTTTTCTTCATTTTAAGCGAAAAGCTTCAGAGATACGGCAAAAGGCTCTGGTGTGATTTGGGGGTCATTTGGCCCTTGGTGGAACTTTGACAAAATTTTTATGCCATTCGACTTGCCTATGTAGAAGATGATTTTAGAGCGCAAAAACGAATTTTTACCACACCCCCCGGGGGCGGGGGCCTCAAAATACGTGATTTTCACTCTAAAAATTCTATCTCCGCGAGTTTTCAACCGATTTTTTTCAAATTTGGCATGTAGGCAGAGGTACTTGAGGGGAGTACCCTGAAATTTTTTCAGATTTTTTCGACCACTACAATGACCTTAAATTTGACCTTGAAAGTTTAAAATCGCCCTGGGGGCACCGTTTTGGCGTGTGGTATAAAGAAAAATATATTTTCATGTTTCTCACTCTATTTTACACTACTTAGAATTTTTTTCAATTTTTTTTGAGTGGTGGCCTATGCGTGACGTTCAAAAAACCGATAAATCGGTCGTTTTACCTAGTACTTGAGAAATACACTTTGAAAAAAGACAAACATGTTAATCGCAATTTTATAGCTGGAAAAGCTTCTATATGATGTCCAAAGTCTTTGACAAAGTCGCATCGCCCCAGCCCCTATTGCTTTTTGAGGGGGGAGGGGGTGGGGCCTTATGAAAGAAAAAATTGTTTTGCACCGATTTCGCTCAAATTCACGTAAATGGTTCTGTAGGTGTAGAAGTACTCCCCAAAAATTTTTAGCCCCCCTCGACCTCATGGGGCTGAGCGATCGTTTCCAAAGTTGGACATTTTTGGTTAAGATGACAAAAAAATCGAGTTTTTCGACTATAAAACCGCTCCAAAATTCTAATTTTGAAAAACTTGGTATTTTCTGTGCACATTTTGAGGTGACGAATCCGACTAGCCCATCAAATTTTTCATTCGAATGGTTTACACCCCCCCTCCCCATCACGGCCCGTTTGAAAGTGTACAGATCGTGGGGTTTTCAAAAAAAAATAACTTTGTTACATAGGTGACCCAAAAATGACATTTCGCGAGAAAGTGAAAATTTTTTGATTCAAAATGTTCAATTATGATGTCTCGAGTGTGTGGTAAAAAAGCACCGCACCTACTCCTCGTTCTTTTTGCTGGGGGGATGGGGGGAGTGAGGGAGCCCGTTTCAAAAAATGTTTTTTTTTCGCATCGATTTTGGTCAACTTTACATGTCAACTTATTAAGGTACAAAAATATTTGTTTACGAACATCAGCTCTCGACCCATCAGGGGGTTGAGCCATTATTTCTCAAATCTGAGCAGTTTTTTGAAAAATTACATAGAAATATTCCCCAAAAAATTTTAGGCTCTCGCGACTTAGGAGAAAGGTTTAGCCATTGCTTCCTAAAATTTCAGGTTAGTATCTGAATATTTTTCATTCACCTAATTGAAAATTTAAGTAGGTTGATACAGTTCCACTTGCCCCCTGATGTGTCGCGAGCTGAATTTTGTAAAAAAGATAATACGAGGTCATTTTTTTTCTGAAAACCCCACGATCTGTACACTTTCAAACGGGCAGTGATGAGGAGGGGGTGTAAACCATTCGAATGAAAAATTTGATGGGCTAGTCGGATTCGTTACCTCAAAATGTGCACAGAAAATACAAAGTTTTTCAAAATTAGAATTTTGGAGCGGTTTTATAGTCGAAAAACTCGATTTTTTGTCATCTTAACCAAAAATGTCCAACTTTGGGAAGCGATGGCTCAGCCCCGTGAGGTCGAGGGGGGCTAAAAAATTTTGGGGAGTACTTCTACACCTACAGAACCATTTGCGTGAATTTGAGCGAAATCGGTGCAAAACAATTTTTTCTTTCATAAGGCCCCACCCCCTCCCCCCTCAAAAAGCAATAGGGGCTGGGGCGATGCGACTTTGTCAAAGACTTTGGACATCATATAGAAGCTTTTCCAGCTATAAAATTGCGATTAACATGTTTGTCTTTTTTCAAAGTGTATTTCTCAAGTACTAGGTAAAACGACCGATTTATCGGTTTTTTGAACGTCACGCATAGGCCACCACTCAAAAAAAATTGAAAAAAATTCTAAGTAGTGTAAAATAGAGTGAGAAACATGAACATATATTTTTCTTTATACCACACGCCAAAACGGTGCCCCCAGGGCGATTTTAAACTTTCAAGGTCAAATTTAAGGTCATTGCAGTGGTCGAAAAAATCTGAAAAAATTTCAGGGTACTCCCCTCAAGTACCTCTGCCTACATGCCAAATTTGAAAAAAATCGGTTGAAAACTCGCGGAGATAGAATTTTTAGAGTGAAAATCACGTATTTTGAGGCCCCCGCCCCCGGGGGGTGTGGTAAAAATTCGTTTTTGCGCTCTAAAATCATCTTCTACATAGGCAAGTCGAATGGCATAAAAATTTTGTCAAAGTTCCACCAAGGGCCAAATGACCCCCAAATCACACCAGAGCCTTTGTAACCACGAAAAGTGTTCAGAATGGAACTTTCTTTCCAATGAGCTTTATCACGACCATTTTCACCAACTTTCCCTGACAGGGTGGATCTCTCCCCCCTCCTCCTTACCTCAAAAGTTGGACCTACGAAAAAAAAATTGAACGATTTTTGTTCTTCGATATCTAATGCATAATTTCATTTATTATCGGAATTCATTTTGGAGCAAATTTTGTTCGTGGGTCCAACTTTTGTGAAAACAAGGAAGGGGAGAGGTCCACTCTGTCGGGCAAAGTTGGTGAAAATGGTCGTGATAGAGCTCATTGGAAAGGAAATTCCAGTCTGTACTTTTTGTGATTACAAATTTTGTCGTATCTCCGAAACTATTCGTTTAAAATGAAGAAAACGTGATTTTGAGGTTTTCTCAAAAACAAGTTTTGTTTCCAAATTTGGGGAGCAGGAGTTGCTCCAAAATGAATTTTGGTAAGAAATGAAAATTTTCATCAGGTGCTGAGGAACAACTTTTGTTTGAAAATTTTTTCCTTACGACCCATAGATAAGGTGATACACACGTTTGACATGTTGGGGGTGGGACCCTGGGGAAAGGGGGAGGGGATAAAAAGGTCATACGGGCCTAATTTCTTTGTTTTAGTGTCCAGATCAAGAAACAGTCATAAAATCAATTTTAACAGGAATAGCGCGCGGATGTACGATTGAGACCTGACTACAGAAGAAATAGCACAAAAAATTTATGCATCCAATTTCACAAATGGTTTTGTCCTGATCGGAACGGAACAAAATACCTACTATTTTCAAACAATCTTTTCTGTTCTGATCTTCTTTATTTGTTCAGAGCATCATTTTAGTCAGTTAGGTATTGTTTATTGTTCAGGCAAAACAGAAATGTGTTTTTTTTATTTGTTTATAATATGTATTTATACTGTTCTGTTCTGTTTCACCAGCCCTGGTAAATTTCATTGGATTGAAAAGAAAAAAATGGGGGTACTAAATTCAATTTGATTTTAAATGATTTTTTTTAATTTTTGACGATCGTTATTTTCAACTTACCGAATACTCCCAAACGATAATTCAGCGTTACAAAAACAACATCGAAATCCATAAAATAATGAGGATCGTAAAAACTCCCGGAACCGTATTGAAATCCGCCTCCGTGAATGTTTATAATTACCGGAACTTTCGCAGAACTCACAGATAGGTTCTAAAAATTGACGAAATTTTTTTTTAAGTCATTCAAGTTGATGTGTAAATTACGTTTGAAAGAATTTCACCATTGGTAGCAAGGAAACCATAAAGTAGCAAGAATTTGAATACGCGTAATTTTACTGCAGAGAAAAAATTTTCAACCTTTTCTTCTTTCTTTGGGTTTTTTAATTGGAGGATAAAAAGGGGGTTTTTCAGATAAAAGAAAGAAAGGTGTAAAGAAAAAGTACAGAAAATGGCTGAATTTTTATTTTTTAGATTTAGTAGGTGCCAATGGAAAATTCTCAATTGGTTCTCATCAATTTTTGTTTTTAATGAACTTTTTCACTGATTTTTTAGATTTTTATTGATTTTCTCACCAATTTTAGATTTTTATTAAATCGTTCACTAATTTTTGATTTTTATTGATTTTCACTGCTTTCTGATTTTTTATATTCATTAATTGTTACACTAATTTTTGATTTTTATTAATTTTTTCACTATTTTTTGATTTTTATTGATTTTCTTACACCTTTCTGATTTTTATTGATTCCTTCACTGATTTTTGATTATAATTGAGTTTCTTTTCAATTTTTGATTTTTATTGATTTTCTCACCAATTTTAGATTTTCATTAATTCGTTTCTAATTTTTGATTTTTATTGTTTTCTGATTTTTTAATTCTCATTGATTGTACACTAATTTTTGATTTTTATTAATTTTCTCACTGATTTCTGATTTTTATTAATTCCTTCACTGATTTTTGATTCTCACTGATTTCTGATTTTTATGGATTTTCACTGCTTTCTGATTTTTATTTTCATTGATTGTTACACTAATTATTGATTTTTATTAATTTTCTCACTAATTTCAGATTTTATTGATTTTTACACTGATTTCTGATTTTTATCGATGTTTTTCATCGATTTCTGATTTTTGATTTTAATTCATTTTTTCTTAATTTTTTAATTTTTCCATTAATAAAAATTGTTCCACCAAAACAGATGATTTCCAATGTTTCGAATCCCCCCCCCCCACGGGATTACTCTCAATTAGATATTTTTCAATGTTCTTCGATTGTTTTTCTTGCGGAAAAAAATGAAATTGAAATCCCACAAAAAATGTTTTAATTTATAGTTGATAAAGAAAGGAAAATAGGAGTCAAGAATCACACAAAGTAAGGTCAATTGGGGTAATTGTAAATTTTTCGGAAAATAGAACCGATTTTATGATACTCTTTTTCGTTTTACTCTGCAAGTAAGAAAGCAAAGTGATTGAAATTTTTACCATGTATCAATGAATGTATGAGGAGTAATATGGCGGTTTGTTTTCATCGATTCGATTATTCATTCCGAAATTATGGACTTCGTTTACAATTGGACAAGAATATTTACATTTACCCCACTATGATGGGGTAAATGTAAATGCATACATTGTTCCCCATAAAAACGTATCCCTCGGGTTTTTTTTTGCATAATTTTGAAAAAAATTATACAGATTAAATATTTAAACGCCTGGAAAAACTAACTTGTAAAAAAAAATCAAAACAAAATCAAAACAAAAAAAAAAGATATTTTGTGTTTAAATTTGTGAATCCCATTTAAATAACACGTGTTTACAATTACCCCACACCTCAAAAATTTGATGGGTATTTGTGAATGCTGCAGAAAATTAATTTCTCAGCTTCAAAAATCATAAGTATTGAATTTCATCATTTTTGAATGTCCGTAGAACTAAATTAACGCATCAAACACCAACTTTTTTACTTTTTTCTATTTTTTCTCGAATTTTGAAGATTACGTAGATTGTGTGAAAACCAAAATTTGATATCATGTTTTTTTCATCGCGAAATTTTTCATCTCAGCTGTCACCAAGAACCCGAAGTTCTTTATTATAGTAAGACCAATTATTCAAAGTTTTTATTTTTGGCAACTCCAGCTCGCTAGATGCATTTAAGTATTTACAGCATGACTTGTTTACAATTACCCCATGTTTACAATTACCCCAAATGACCTTACCTGACATGACCTTACTACTCCCTATGTACGAAAATCTTACCACAGGTGTGAAAATATTCAAATATAGGCAATCTTCTTTTCCAACAATTTCGTTATTGACCGTGAATATTTTAGGTTGGATGCAAACTGGACCTGGCACAGATCCATTTATAATGCCAGACCACGATGTAATCAGTACAGGATCCTAAAATAATTTTATTTACATCTAATATATGTGACCTTCCAGGAAGAAACCGACCTTCGGTCCGAAAAAAAATTAAAAAAAAAGTTTCTCAATCAATCCAAAACAAATGATAATCATTGTTTTGGATTGATTGAGAAACTTTTATTTTAAATTTTTTTCGGACCGAAGGTCGGTTTCTTCCTGGAAGGTCACATATGATAATTGATAACTTTATCTCATATCAGTGACCAAATAAAATTTTAATTAAAAAAAAATTGGAATGCCTTAATTCCCCAAAAATATGAAAATTATACCACTTCGAAGCTCTCATTGACGAAATTATCGAATAAAGAGACGTTTATACTTGAAATCTGAGCACTCCTGTTGGTGGCTCGGCATAAGGAATGCCATAAAATCGCTGATAGGGTCTTCCTTCTCTTGATTTTTCCACTGTTCCGTTGATACTTCCGCATTTCAATTTGACCACTTCGCTGTTGGCCAATGTAACGAATGTGAACAACAAAAAGTCGAATAAAACGTGCATTTTCAATGTCGAAAGCTGACTAAAAATTTTTACTAAAATTTATTCGTCGAAATAGATAATTAATTAATTTTTTTTTTAAATGGATACCTAATTATTACGAAAATTTAAACTTTTCAACTGCATCATTTTTTTCCAAAGAAAAATCCTTCGAAAATATGATCCTAATAATTATACCCAACGAAAATTAAATTTGGCGCGTTAATTACTAATTCGAGAAAAAATTGCCAGCGTATGTAATTTATTGAGTTATAATTTCGTTAATTAAAAAATATCGAAGCGGTGTGCTTCCTTCCGGTCTAATGTCGCAACGATCCCCAAAATTCGTATTTCTCTTGTAGCAGATTTTTCTCCATCACCGTAGAATTGCTTTTAATATGCAAATACTCGATTTCACCTTGAGATTTGGTGGGTTTCCACAATTTTTCCTCTGATCGCCCATTCGGATCACTAAAGAAATATCAAAATTAAATCGAATGCAGGTAAAATCAAGCTTGAATCTACTCTCATATTTTTTTACCCTGTGATGGCGAAATTAGTCCAAAAATTTATCAAATTTTCTGATACCAGTTTATCTCCAGGGGTCCATTTGGCTTCCAATATTTCTCTGCGGAAAAGTAAAAACAGCTCGTCAGCGTGAGCAGCACCTGCAGACAAAATTTGAAATAAATTTTAATTATTATTGATACGAGTGTAGATTAGTTGGTGTCAGTGGCGTAGCCAAGGGAGGGTTTTGGGAGTCCGGACCCCTACCCAGGAAGTCGATATTTTTTTAAAATTATTGTTACGTGAAAAAATGCTTTTTTGGGCATTAAAATTCCAATTTTTTCAATGCTCATGAACAAAATTACAATATGAACTATCTGAGGTGACTGTGCAAAAAAATGCTCCTTTTTACTCCCTCCTTCTTCTGGTATTCTAAGCCTCTATCCCACTTTGAACTCTCCCAAAAAAAACTTCCGACGCCTTTGCTCGGGTTTTTTATTATTTTTGGTTTTCAAGGTCAAAATAATTAGCATTGTTTGTTCCAAAACTGCATTTTCATCAAGTCTTTTTCCTAAATATTCTATGCAAATTGCATAAAAACTTTATAAAACCTGTACAGCTTCTAAATATTTATGGAAAAATGATTTAAATTTTGAATTTGATGTTTTTGTAGTGAAAGGAAATTTTGTGAGAAGGAAGTGGGGATGAGCTCAAAATTCCTCAAAAAATTATGGAAATTCTGCCCCCCATGAAAAATTTCTGGCTACGCCACTGGTTGGTGTCCAACTGTCTAATACCCAGATCTACGGTCAAATTGGCTGAATCCTGCCACGAAAATGATCCTCGATGGTCGTAATAATACACGTATTGTCGGTCGCGACCAGATTTCACAGTTTTTACCAAAGGATACAAAAAGGCAAAATCGGTGATCATCTGAAAAAAAAAATCATGTCGGGTGAATTGGCTCGATGAATCGTATCTAATGCTCAATGAAAAAATTCAAATTACATCGACAATCTTCAGAAGTATATTTGATTGATTATTTTTGGTATCGAAATAAAAATCGACGATTTTCTGGGCCGTACTGCCAACAATTTCAGGATCGAGTGAATACAAATAAGGCCATATTATCGGTACGATGGTTTCTCTATCGATTTTTGATATTTTCTCCAAAGATTTTGCATTCACTAAAATATAAATTTGTAGTGTAGTAAATTTTTTTGATATTTCGACTCATTTTTATAAAATAGATACCTACTTGCCACCCTCATGGCTCCTTCGCCCGAATTTATGCCCGTTATCCATGGTACGTTGAATTGATAAGTCGTTTTATCAGGCTGCTGGGGCAAAAATGGATGATTTTTTACTTTCGATTCGACCATAGGTTTGAATAAAACTGCTGAATCGGTACCATTTCGGACCTACCAAAATAGCTGGGGTTACAAATTGAAATTTTTTCAGAATATTAAGAAAATAAAATAATAACTTTTAATCTGTTTCCAAAAGTCATTAAATCTTGAGCTGGTAAATGCTGCAAACATTTCAGAATTCTGACCGAATCATTTCGATAACATCCGGAAACCACCAGAAAAGCTGTAGAAATAGCTTCGGCATGTCCATCGTTGCCAGAAGCCCAAAGAGCAAAAGCGCTGCCACTTTGGATAATGGCTTTTTGAAATAATCCTGCAAAATCCGATCAATTAATAGATTTTTTTGTTTTGTTTTCAGATGATAGATTTCTGGATTGCATACCTTTGCTGAGTGGAGAAAACATGTGTAAATGTACGGAAGCTGCGCCAGCGCTTTCTCCCATCAACGTGATTTTACCGGGATCGCCTCCAAAAGCAGCGATGTTCTGTTTGACCCATTGTAGAGCCAACGATTGATCTTTTAGACCGAAATTACCGCTGATCACGTCGTTATTCAACCCCAAGAAGCCTGGGAGAATCAATTACTGGTAAGATTTTGATGAAAGATAAAATAATTAGGATTTTTTGTGTGAGGACGAGTACCTAAGATACCCAATCTGTAATTGATCGTCACAACGATGACGTTTTTATCCATGAAATATGCGGGATTGTAATCAGCTCCGGAACCGATTAGAAATGATCCTCCGTGAATCCACACGATTACCGGTGTTTTACCAGAAGGTTTAAATAAATCCTGAAAAGAAAGAGCAGGGTTTTGTGCTCGATGTGTTTTTTCTAATGAGAAAACTTTTTCAACCAGCTGGTTCCGGTTTCAACGGTTCAAATATGGAATTCAAAAATTTGACGAGGGGAAGTGTAAAGGGGGTGGTTGAAAATCAAGATCAAATTTTCGTTTTTGAACAAAATTTCTAAAATTGAATTCAGGGACCATTAAATGCTTTAATTGTTACACGAATTTTCTCAGATCTACTTTTAATTTTTTTACTCCAGTTTAAATGTTCTCAAAATTTCCCCCAAAAAATCAACGAAGTTGATCGAACGTTGAAGAAAGTTTATAATTTAACAATTTGAATTATCAATTTTTCAATTTCTTTCTTTGGTTGGTGTTTTTTCAAACCAGGGAAAAATTTTGGAATTGATAAGATTTGAAGAAATCAGACAAATAATTAAGATTTTTAAAGAAGAAAAATATTAAAAATTTGATAGAAATTTTTTTTGACAAAATGATAAAAGTAACTTTTTCATTTTTGAGAAAATCTGAATTTGAAAACCGTAATCAAAAGTCAACAATAAATATGAACTTGAAAAATTTTCGAGTTGAAAAAATATGTTGCTGAAAATTAAAATTCGAAACAGAAAATTTTAAAGTTGAAATTAAATGTTTAGAAAATGGTGATTTGGCCTTGGAAACCGATTTCTACTACTCCCTATCCCAAAAACGTCACCTATTCTGGTAAATAATTTTGTCAACAATTTTGGACCCCTAACTTGAGTATTTCGGGGAGAGGGGCCAAAATGTGCGTTTTCTTTCATAATTTTCTTATTATTTGCCAAAAACAGATACAAATTTCGTGTTTTTTTAGATAGCTTCTGAAAGGTAAGAGGAACCCTGAAAATTGATTTTCAAGATTTTTGGGTAATTTTTCGCCGAGTTACCTCCTTTTGAAAATTTTGAACCCGCTTTTTGTATCTGATGAAGGGTCAAAGGAGCAATTGAATTTTTTCCCTCAAATTAGGTGCCATCTATCCATAGAAATACCACAAACAAATTTTAAATTTTAAAGTGGTGGAAGTTTGTCAAAAAAAGTTGAAACTGACGCCCCGAGAAATAAAAAACGTGTACTCGAGACCCCATTTTAGGCACCCCTCTCCCCAATCTGAGTCAAGATAAGGAAGGCAATTAGGGTGTCGATTTTGCGAAAGTTGAACCTCTTGAGTACGAATATAAAATCAAATAAGTATGCAATTGAAGTCCTCAAGTGTCCAGTACGATTTTTCGCAGTTTGGCCCTTTCTCCCTCAAATACTGGAGCCGAGGGTCTAGAATTGTTGTCAAAATTGAGGTGGTCATTGCTAAACGGAGGTCAAGTTCATTTTTGGTATTTCTGAGTTTATGACGGAAATTGGGGTGTTGAAGTACGGCGGATCGACTGGTGTTGTCAGATTTTCGCTAACGTGTCGGGAACGTGGTATTTGACAACGTCGCACTATCGCGTTGAGAACCAAAAAAGGGGAATATTGAAAGAAAAAAAAAAATTTTTAAATCACTTATTTTTGGGTCAAAATCATGTTATTAAGTGGAAAAAAATTCCTTTTCACTGCGCAGTTTTGACCAAAAAAATGGCAATTTTCAGAAAAAAAAATCATTTTTTGTTTCGTTTCACATTTTTGTCCACAGCTCGAGCGGATCTGGTCTTTTGACATGGGATTAACACTAAAATGATGTAATTGAGTGTAGGAAGAAGTCCCACACGATTTCGAGCCTCAACTCCAAAATTTGGTCACCAGTCACAGCCAAACGGGGGCCAAGTCCAAACCCGTTTTTCGGCCATAACTCTGGTACATTTGAAATTATTTTTCGCGATAGTCTTAAAAATCGTGTCTTGTGGTCCCCTTTCAATGTCCTTGATTTTTAGATTTTGAATAATAGGTACATTTTTTTTTCGTTTTCTGAAAAATTCCAAAAATGGACTTGAACCCCGTTTAGCAATGACCACCGGAATTATTTTCCAGAATAGGTGACCTTTTTAAGATATGAGTGGTCCAAATCGGCTTCCAAGGCCAAAACATCCATACTTAACCAGCTATACCGTTTGTGCTAGGAAGAAAATAATGAATGAGATAATTGAGAAAATTTTCAATCTCTTTTCGAGTTGATTCCGCATCTGGGAGTCTTTCAAGAGTCTCGTTTAAGAACAAACTTCGGTCAACCCTGGTTGTCTCCGAAGTAGAAAAATGAAAGGCTATGTTTTAGTGGGATCTTGCAAAAAAAAAGAAAAAAGAAATCTATATTCGAAATCATCGTTCCAAAAATTGTAGCAAACGAAATTCCACGTGAAATTTCCGCGTAAGTGTAAAAAATTTTCAATTTAGTTGGGAGGGGAGGGGTAAAAAGGAGGAGCAGTAAATGATCAAAACCGTTGAGTTATTTAATTTTTGGACTGGGCGCAATTTTTTGAGCCAAGTTCAAATGCCTGTGGAGAAAGAGGATTATGTCAATAAAATTGAAAAAAATTGGTCTGGAAAACCTAAAAATGATTTTTGAAAAATATTCAATGATTTTGTTTAGTTTATTTCAGTTTGGCGATTTTTGAATAGAATTTGCTGGAAGTGAATTCTCCGACTTGGCTACATGAAAAAAGGGGGAACCAGAATTCCAATACTGTTCAAATTGAATTTTCAAAAATTCGTCGAAACTCACAGGTTGAAGTCGGTATAATCGAAACAATAAATTAATTAATTTGGGCCTTTGAAAATTCAGTTTAAGGATATTTTTTATATGTATGCTCTTTCCATTGAATTGAAGTTTTGTCGAAATCGAAACCGGAAGGTCGAAGAGATTCTTTCATCAGAACACTAAATCCCATTTCACTAACGTACATTTGGTACATAAACATTCAAATACAAGCAGTCTTCTGATTTATTGGCTGGAGGGCCCGTGGTTAGGATTGTTACTGGCTGAATGCATTTCGGAGAAGGTTTGGTGGCATTTCGAACCCCTGACCAAGGTTTGGCTGCAACTGGAGGCTGGTAGAAATATTAATGCTTATGAATTCGATTACCTTTAAAAAAATTCACATTCCTGCAGGGATTTTATATTATGGCATTAAAATTCCATACTTTGAACCTTAATTCTCCTACAGGTGGTTCTGCATAAGGTATGGCTAAGAACTGCTGATATAATCGTCCATTTTTTGTCTTACAAGTTGTCCCGTTGATGGATCCATTCTGCAATTTCAACAATTCGCCATTTAATCGAATAATCAAGGTTAAAAAAACCACGAATTGGACCGTATTATGCATTTTTTCACTTTTCCGTAACATTTCGAGATGAACAACACAAATTCGCGGTTTCGTTTTAAATGAACGAATTATTTTGGAAGTAAAGATGAATGCGTGTTGGGAAACGAGGTCATCGTGACTATTAATATGCAAAATATTAAACAAATAGATAGGCGTACGTACATTTTCCGCTTCGAAATATCGAGATTTATCGCATAGACCGGACAATGAAATTGGTATTGAGGCTCGAAAATGCAAAGTTCGTCTTACTTTTTATTTTGAAAAAATTGCACCGAACTATGTAAATTGAGGAAATGTTGAAGTGTTTGACATAGGTACTCGACTCCTTTTCAAAAGTTTTCAAAATATTTTATGGATGTTTTTAAATATTGGCGAAAACGAATCTACCCGCAGTAAGATAATCCCAATAGGTATGTGACATTTTCAAGTTGAATTTCACTCGTGAATTCCATGGTAACAAGAAAGTAATAAATTACAAATGGAAAATTTCAACGAGTATTGTCTGGCTGCGTAATTGTAAGAATAACAGCGGTTTATTTATGTACATATCTAGTGTTCCTCGTTTTTAATTTTTTACTGGATGAAGATATTGAGTTGAATCCAAAAAATTTAATTTAGCAATTTCTCATGAGGAAAATTCGATTTTTCACCTAAAAGAGAAGTATCTCTACTTAAAGGAAAATTTTGAGTCCAAACAAAAATAAATCGAAAGTACATCATAAAAGATCCCATATCCAAAATTTCAGGTGCTCAAGTTCATTTCTCGAATTTTGGATAATTTCTGAAATTTCAAAATTACCCAGTGAAAAAAGTTCAGGTATGATCAGGTATGATCAGGTATGAGCATGACTGAGCAGGACAGATCATGTATGAATAAAACTTGGATTTTTGAATGATCATTCCTGATCATTCCTGATCATGCCTGATCATGCCTGATCATGCCTGGGCATTCATGACAGAACCCAAACTCATTTTCTCTCCTCCGTCCGCACTAAATGTATTCAGGCATGAGCAGGTTTGACCATGCCTGACCAGTCATGATCATGCCTGATCATTCATGACGGCACCCAAACCCTTTTTTTTCTTCCCTCCGCTACCAACTGCATCAGGCCTGAGCAGGTTTGACCAGGCCTGATCATGCCTGATCATGCCTGGTCATTCATGACGGCACCCAACCCCTTTTTTTTCTTCCCTCCGCTACCAACTGTATCAGGCTTGAGCAGGTTTGACCAGGCCCGATCATGCCTGGTCATTCATGACGGCACCCAAACTCTCATAAAATGTATCTTTCATCTTCTGTCTGCGTTCGCTACTAACTGTATATTTTATTCAGGCGTATGACTTGAATTTCTGCTGACATATATATCTATATATTTTGTCGGAAAATGAGTATAATATTTATAGTAAAAGTATAACGTACTTATTCTTACACGTAAAGTAGGTAGGGTTTTTTTTTTTCAATTTTCACCGAATTGGAAATTTTTTTCGTTTTTTTGTATTATCTTATGTAAAACATAGAAATTTAATTCCTGCCTAGAGAATTTCTATTTCTCTCCTCGGGGGCTTGAGCCTCAATATTTACAATTTAGGTGGGAAAGGGAAATGAAAACCTAGAAAAATTGAAAGTTTTTGCATTTTTTTGCGTGATGTTACAAAATCAATGTTTATGGGGACTTAGAAACCGAATTTGACAATTTTTTTCTCCGGAATGAAAGGTTGGTTGGGGAAAAGGTAAATGGTGGGACGAGACTTGAAAAAATTTTAGTTTTGAAATTTTCCGAGTAAGTTATACAACGAAAGGTATGTTATTGAGGGCGTAGAATACGAATCTGGGCGGGAAATATTTTTCTGTTAGAAATGAAAGGTTGAGGTGAGGGGTGGAAGGTGGAACATGTAAAACTTTAATTTTGCAATTTCTCGAGTGATATTGTCAGAGGGGAGATTGGCCCAACCGCTTAGGTAACACTGATTCTAGTGTACTCGGTACGAGTGTAACGAGAATACCGAGGACCGGCAGTAGCTGTTCACCCGTTGCGCACGCTACCCGCCTATAGTCAATTAGCTTTATTTCTGTAAATCGTGTGATCTGTGTTATTGTGAGAATACATGTGATTTGATCCTGTTAATTCGTGTCTTACTTATTCCGAGGAGTACTTAAGATATATTCGTGCTCATTGACACCCTCCTATGGTAGAGAGGGGGCTCTGTCTCTGACAATATGTCGAAATATATGTTTTCGAGGATGTAGAATAAGAATGTGACAATATTTTCCTGTTTGGGATGAAGGGTTCGAATTTGGCAATTTTTCCGAGTGATATATTGAAATCTATGTTTTCGAGGGCGTAAAATACGAATTCGACATTATTTTTCTATTTGGGATGAACGGTTGACGGTGAGGTGGAAAGTAGGTTGTGGAAAATTCGAATTTTACTATTTTTTGAGTGATGTATCGAAATCTATATTTTCGGGGACGTATAATACGAATTTGACAATATTTTTCTCTTCGAGATGAAGAGTTGGGGTGTAGAGGGAGTAAGGTCTGCAGAATTTGTGAATTTTGAAAATTTTCGAGTAATGTATCAAAACCTATGTTTTCGAGGGCGTGAAATGCGAATTTGGTTATATTTTTCTCTTTGGGATGAAGGATTGGAGTGTAGAGTGGACAAGGACCGAAAAAATTTGAATTTTGCAATTTTTCCTGGTAATACCTACCTGAAAAATTCAGAAAAAATATCACGTTGTATCAGGTACATGAATTTTTTTTTCAGCATCGCCTCTCTGAAATAGCATGCAGAAAACTTGATCTAAAATTTTTAAATACGAGTTTCAGTTGGAAAAAATTCACCCAGTAGAAAATAAGATCCTTGGTCAAAGCAGACATTTTTTCACGAAAAAACTTTGACTTGAGAAGAAGAGGAAAAGAAAACAATTACAAATTTCAAGTCTCGCCCTGTCGTATGTTCCCAAGACAACGCTATTCCTAAATTTTGATTCAGTAAAAATATAAAATTTAAAATTTTCGAACACTCACCCGAAATTTTTATTCCTTTAAGAAAAATATTGCAAATTCGTATTCTACCTTCTCAAAAACCAACATTTCGATATATTACCAGAAAAAAATTTTCAAATTCAAATTTCGTTCGGCCCCACCTCCTCTCCACACCAACCCTTCATCTCAAAAAGATAAATATCGCCAAATTCGTATTTTACGCCATCGAAAACGTAGATTTTAATACATCACTCAGAAAAATGTCAAAACTTAAAATTTTGCAGAAAATTTTGCAGATCTTACTCCCTCTGAATGTCTAAACCCCCAATCCTTCATCTCAAAGAGAAAAATATTGCCAAATTCGTATTCTACACCCTCTAAAACATAGATTTCGATATGTCACTTGAAAAATATCAAAATTTGAATTTTTCAGGTCCTACTTCTCACCCCTAACGCAACTCTTCATTCTTGAGAGAAAAAATTGTCAAATTAATATTCTATGCCTTTGAAAACTTACACTCGAAAAATTACAAAATTCAAATTTTTTAATGTCTCAGCCGCCTCCCTCGCCCTTCTTTCTCCCCAACCCTTCATCCCAAAGCAATTTTTTTTGTCAAATTCGTGTTCTACGCCCTCGAAACCATAGATTTCGACATATCACTCGAAAAATTACAAAATTCAAATTTTTTTATGTCTCAGCCGCCTCCCTCGCCCTTCTTTCTCCCCAACCCTTCATCCCTAAGCAATTTTTTTGTCAAATTCGTCCTCTACGCCCTCGAAACCATAGATTTCGACATATCACTCGAAAAATTACAAAATTCAAATTTTCATCGTTTCACCCCCTCCCACACCCCGTTTCTCGCCAACCCTTCATCCCTAAGCAAAAAATATTGTCAGATTCGTGCTCTACGCCCTCGAAACCATAGATTTCGACATATCACTCGAAAAATTACAAAATTCAAATTTTCATCGTTTCACCCCCTCCCACACCCCGTTTCTCGCCAACCCTTCATCCCTAAGCAAAAAATATTGTCAGATTCGTGCTCTACGCCCTCGAAACCATAGATTTCGACATATCACTCGAAAAATTACAAAATTCAAATTTTCCAGGTCTCATCCCCCTCCCTCACCCCCTTTCGCCTAACCCTTAATCTATAAGCAAAAAATATTGTCAAATTCGATCTCTACGCCCTCGAAACCATAGATTTCGACATATCACTCGAAAAATTACAAAATTCAAATTTTCATGGTTTCACCCCCTCCCACATCCCGTTTCTCGCCAACCCTTCATCCCTAAGCAAAAAATATTGTCAGATTCGTGCTTTACGCCCTCGAAACCATAGATTTCGACATATCACTCGAAAAGTTACAAAATTCGAATTTTCATGGTTTCACCCCCTCCCACATCCCGTTTCTCGCCAACCCTTCATCCCTAAGCAAAAAATATTGTCAGATTCGTGCTCTACGCCCTCGAAACCATAGATTTCGACATATCACTCGAAAAATTACAAAATTCAAATTTTCAAGGTCTCATCCCCCTCCTTCACCCCCTTTCGCCTAACCCTTAATCTATAAGCAAAAAATATTGTCAAATTCGTACTCTACGCCCTCGAAACCATAGATTTTGACATATCACTCGAAAAATTACAAAATTCACATTTTTCGCTCCCACCCCGCCTCCCTCACCCTTCTTTCACCCCAACCCTTCATCCTGAAGTGAAAAATATTGTCAAATTTGTATTCTACGCCCTCGAAAACATAGATTTACATATGTCACTCAAAAAAATTGCAAAATTTTGATTTTTCCAGGTTTTTTCATCCTTTTTTTCTTAAATTTTGATTTTCGGGGCTCCAGCCCCTCAAGGGGTGAAATAAAAATCCGTGATATATGTCCAAAAATTTTATAAAATCGTAATAAACAAAAAAATCGAAAAATTTCCTCAAAAAAATCAAAATTGAGAAAAAAAAATTTTCCTACATCATGTTTAAATACTACTTTTTGGACTTAATAATCAACCCGACATGGTGGCGTACTCCTCTAAACCAAGATTTCCAGGAAAGTAATAAGTAAGTGTGTATTATATAGTAGTAGTGGTAAGTAGAAATGCAAACAGCTGTCTATGCTGTAAAAAGAAGGTAGAACTGGAGAAAAACCTGTGAAATTTTATTTTGTATGTCTTAATGTGACCATGCATGCTCAGGTATGATCATGAATGCTCAGGTATGATCATGAATGCTCATACGCGGTCATAACTCATGAATGATCAGGCATGAGCAGGCATGGTGTTTCAGTCATGCTCATACCTGATCATACCTGAACATTTTTCACTGGGTACCCTATTGCTCTGCAAATTATGAAAATTTGATCTAATCAACAAAAAAAGCAAAAATTACTTTTGACCTAAATAATCGATTGGAAGCGATTTCGAAGTGTTTTGGAGTCTCCAGAAAATTTTGGGATATTCCAGAAAATTTTCTATCAAAAAATATGGATTTGAACTCAGAATCAGGAATTTTGGAAAACTGTGCTTTAATTGATCAAATAGGTCAGCAATATGGGTAATCTGCGATTAGAGGTGCTGAATCTCATACAGACTTAGTGATGGCAAAATGCGCGCATATTCTCGCGCACGCAAAAAACGACAGCTGAAATATGTACAGTGGACCCATACTTAAATATCTACGAGCGCATATTCTGTCTATCTCATTTTTTTGTTAAAAAAAAATGGGTTTCATGAAAAAGTGCAACAAAATCTGTCATTTTTTTCAAACAATGAAGCGAAAAGATTTATCAAAGAGGAGGTGGTCCAAATTCGGTATTTTTAGGATAATTTGATACCCACCCCAATCTCGAACGTCACCTGCAAAACGTCTAAAATATTGATGGTTTTTCAAAAAATATTCACATTTCTTTAATTTTGAGAAGTCAAGAATTTTTTACACACAAGATTAAGATATTGATTAAAAATCGAATACTGAGCCGATTTCAATGTTTAAAGTTGAGTTAGATTAAAAAAGCGGAAATTGGGTAATTCGGCACCCCAATGAAAATTGAGCTCAATCAACATGTGTGAACTGTAAAACTAATTTTTACGGGTGCGATTATAGCAAAGATTCATAATTGGTGGAAAAAAATTTTCGAATTAGGTAAATTGTGATTGAGTTCATTCATTTTTTTCTTTCAAAAGGTGTTTTTTTGTGCTCCATCGAGTATTTCTTTATAAAGATATTACACCTAAATTTGCATAAAATAATGCGATTTAAATTTAATCCCACTTTCGTTAAAAAATGGGAATAAATAAATTATCCAACAATTTGAAAGCGATTTGTGTTTAGAAAAAAAAACTGGAGTACCTACCCAATTTATATCCACTTTTTTTGGACCCCCAAAACTCAGTTGTTTTACAAAAAAGGCAACAGCTCCCCCCAAATTATTATTTTTCGAATCTGATTGACAGGAAATGTTCGCAAAGAATTAGCGTACATTTTAGTCCATTTTCGAAATATTTTGGATGATTTTTTCAAGATATAGGGACCAAAAACGAAATGGGGTACTTTTATTTCTTTAAAATGACATTCTATGTTGAAAATACAACTATACTATAGATCAGCGTTGCCAGACAAGTGTTTAGAGATATCACACGACTTTTTTCATAGAGGAAATTTCTCATTTTTTGGCTTGAGAATATGCGCGCATATTCTCACTGAGAATATTCTCTGTGCCATCACTACAGACTACATATATTTATGGGCTTTCCTCCAAAGCTGGAAAATTTCAAAATTTTCGAAACTACTTGCAATCGATTCGGGTGGTTGAAAATAGGCTATATACCAAATTTGAGCTTTTTTCGTTGATTTGGTCGAATTTTCAAATTTTACAGGGTAGATAATGAGGTAATTTTGAAATTTCAAATATTTGCCAAAATTCGAGAGATGTATTTTAACATCTGAAATTTTGAATATATGGTTTGTTTATGATGTACTTACTTTTGATGTATTTTTGTTTCGGCTCAAAAATTTACTTTGAGTTGGGATACCTCCCCTGCTACTTTTTTCCAATCATTATCTGACCTGGTTTTACCATTTGATAATTT
The DNA here is from genome assembly GCA_033439095.1 of Pseudococcus viburni. Classification (NCBI taxonomy): domain Eukaryota; kingdom Metazoa; phylum Arthropoda; class Insecta; order Hemiptera; family Pseudococcidae; genus Pseudococcus; species Pseudococcus viburni. The sequence goes on from JAVBJF010000164.1 coordinate 769,579, forward strand.
TTTCTCCTCGTATTCTGTAAATAGAATTATGCAAATTTTTCATCGGTTGGTCCTCGAATTTAAAAGGGAGAGGTTTTTTTTTCGTATTTTTGAAATTGTACTTACCATAAGTTGAATCTTCAAAGATTATTTATTTTCTTATAAATGTCAAAAAACGTGATTTCTTCGATACATTATTTTGAGCATAAGCGCACCGAGAAATTATTTAAGGGAGGGGCTCAGAATTCTGGAAAAAATAGGGGGGGGGGTGAAATTTCAATGAAAAAATTCAGTAACTTGTTATTTCCGTGGCGCTGGCGTTGTCAGGGTATTTTCATTAGGTTGATAATTCATAAACGGATTTGAGCCAAGTAAAATTAAAAATAACGGAATTTCAGTTATTTTTTGCTGATTTTTCAATCAGAGGCGTCGTCAAGGGGGGCCGGGGGGCAGGCCTCCCGGAAAAAGTTCTGGCTTCCGCTTGCCCCCCCCCCCAATTCATGTTGTGTTTATAAATTTACGTTACAGTTACATCAAATAGGGATTTTCAAAGCATTAAAACATGAAAAAATGTCTTTTTAAGGCATTTAAAATCCAATTTTTTCAAAACTTTTCCCTCGCTTCGCTCGGGCACAAACAAAATAACACTTTTTTAATTTAATTGAGACGAAAGTGCGGAAGAATGCTCCCTTTTTACCACCTCCCCATTTTTAGCAGGTAAAAAAAGTCAGTCCCCCTTTTGCACTTCGAAAAAGCAGAAAAATTGTCCAACACATGGCCCCTTTTGTGCCCCCCCCCCATTTTCCATTCTGTCGACGCCACTGTTTTCAGTCAAAATTATTGATTTGTTTCTGACAAACTGGGAATAGATTGAGAAATCAGTGATTTTTGACCGAAAGATCAGTGAAAAATCATCAATTTTTGAAAGAGAAGGATTAAAATACTGCCCGAGCGAACGAGGGCGAATTTTTTTTGAAAAATCATGTTTCAAGAGTAAAAAAATTCACTTTTTTTACATTTTTCCAATAAAAAAATCTTCTGTTCGAGCTTAAGGGAGGGGCTCGAGCCCCCTGAGCCCCCCCCCCCTTGGGTGCGCTTATGATTTTGAGTAAAGAATTCGAATTTCTAATTCACTGATTATAAAAAATGAACAAAAATAAATTTTGATGGATTTTTTTTATTGTACTATCAATTGAAATTTCATAAAATTTATTCAAATCTTGTTGTAGTTGGCAGCACTGTCATGAAAAATTTTCAAGTATTGTTTCAAAATTTATTTTTCAAAATCGAAAAATTGTTTGCTTGATTTTGAGGTGTCTGAGAAAGCGATTTGAATTACTTAGGTATGTGTAGATAAAAATCAAACATTTTTCAAATTCTCGATCTAGGTATCTACACTTTCATCCTCCTTGTAGAGAAAAAACTGTGGTATGCAGACCCGGTGAGCAAGAATGCGGGTCTAGAACTACAAAAATTTGCGAACATTTTCTCCCTCTCCCCCCATTCCGCCTCTCAAAAAATGTTTAAAAATAATTTTTCAGCCCTTTTTTATGAGAAGAATTTTGAAAATTTGTTTTTTTATCAACGAAAAAACGTGTTTTTTTTGGCTTTTTAAGCATATTTTCTCAAAAAAGAGTGTAAAATTTGAATTGCGGACTCCTCGCCAATTCATAAGAAAATTTGGACCTGGTGAAAATTCACCTCTGCACCCTCCTTTCGCCACCCCTGGTAGTATCCAATTCTCAAGGGAGGATCAAAATTGATATTGGAATTTTTCAGGAAGTGCATGACCAAAATACCGCAAAGCTGGCATGGCATGGCATTTCCCAAGTGCAGCAAAAATCCACGGTTTTTTCCAACAATTAGTATCAATTTGGAAGCCACCTAGCATCACGCTCCTCTCTCCAAAAGATTTCAAGGCTGAATTTTTTTCAAATAATTGAACTTTTTAAAAAATAATTACATATTCTACGAATGATAATGAAATATTAAAACACAGTGACCGTACCAATTTTTTAATATTTTGTAAACAAATTAAACGAAAACTAAATTCTACACGTTAGTTGGTAATTTTTTTTAAAATTAACACGATATGGGGTAATTTATTGAGAAGAATTCGCTAATTGGAAAAAAAAAACATCGAAGCGTTTCCTTCCGGTCTAATTTTGCAACGAATGCCAAAATTCGTAGTTCTTCTTCAGTAGATTTTTTTCCATTGCTGTGGAATTGCTTTTAATGTGCAAATATTCAATGTCACCTTCGGATTCGGTCGGTTTCCATGATTTTTCCTCAGATTGGCCATTAGGATCACTAGAAAATTGTAAGTATATGTGTATAAGTACCTAGTTGAATCTAAATCTGGCGCGAATGTGGTTTGAATTTCTGTCTCGTTGTTAAAATCGCCAGCTCGATCATTAATTTCTCATATTTACCCTGTGATGGCGAAATTAGTCCAAAATTGTATCAATTTTTCTGATACCAGTTTATCTTCGGGAGTCCATTTGGTTCCCCATTTTTCAGAATAGAAGAGCAAAGAGATTTCGCTGGCGTGTGCAGCTCCTAAAGCCGAAACGAATCTTAGTTAAACAAAGACCCTAACCCAAAAAAATTATCAGAAAATGGAAGTTTCGTGTATAAGCTCAGTAAAGTATGTATTCCACTATGCCCTTACTTCCCTAAAATCGTTAGGTATTTTGTCCTCCTTGGGGGGGGGGGGGAGGAGAGTTCAAATTTAGGTTTTTCGACTATAGTTTTGAAATTACGTACCTACGAAAAATAATTTGAAACAAAAATCACGTCGGTCGACATTTTTAAATTTTTGAAATGCTGTTTGAGGTTTGATGGATGATTTTTATAGTATTTTTCGCGCAGATCACGAAAAAAACAGTGAAAAAATTCCATCACCCAAGGATTTTTCACAATTTGTATTTTTCGTTTAACGGGTTTTCTACTTTTTTTGATAACTTTTGACACTTCAAGTCGATTTTCTGAGAAAAGAAAAGGTTCTACGAAAAAAATGAATGGAACATAAATTGTAGAGCGTCAAATTACCTATCTGTAAAGTCCAATTAGTTTTTTCTTAGGAGGCTTAGTTTTTGAGATATTTCAAATTTTTAAAAAAGTTGAATTTTGAACTTTGAGCTAAAATATTTCGAAAGCTAAGCCTCCTCAGAGAAAACTAATTGTACTCTACAGATAGGAAATTTGACGCTCTACAATTTATGTTCCATTCATTTTTTTCGTAGAACCCTTCCTTTTCTCAGAAAATCTACTTGAAGTGTTGAAAGTTATCAAAAAAAACCAGAAAAACCGTTGGAACGAAAAATTCAAATACTGAAAAATCCTTGGACTACTTTTCTCGTGATCAGCGCGAGATATACTATGAAAAAAACTCATCAAACCTCAAACAGCATTTACCATGTCGACCTGTGGTATAGGATAAAAAAGCAAACAATTTTGTTATTTACCATTTTTCCTAGGACGTCATGGAGGGAGGGGGGAGTTGGGTTTTTTAGGAAAAAATCATATTCGAATTTTGTAAAAATTTTAATTTTGACAATACCCGTCTTCGTGAAGCCCAATTCGAGCCCAAAAGCTAAATAATTTCAAAAATCCGAAACAACATAATTATTTGAATCGTTTTATATCGATTCCATGTCCAAATTTGGAAAAATTTCTAATTTTGAACCCCCTTTTGGGACCCAATTTGAGTCCAGGGGTCAAATTATTATAAAAATCGGGTTCAGCATGTTCGACCATCAGTTCGCTAAATAATACCTAGATTTATTGGCAATTTGACGAAATCCCGTTGCCAAAATGATCTTCCGTGGTCATAATAATACACGTATTGTCGATCAATACCAGATTTTATAGTCTCCACGAAAGGATACAGAAATGAAAAATCAGTGATTATCTGGAAAAAATCGCACACTGGAGTTATAAGTCAGATTTCGAAAAAAAAAAAAAAAATAGTAAAATTACAATTTAATAGAAGTAGAAATGTTTATATTTCGAACGTCTTTTTTCGCAGAGAATTAAGTATTCGATCATTTCGGACGATCGATATTTTAAAATTAGAAATCGACTCCACTTACGTCGACAAACGCCTGAAGTCTATTTGATCCATGGTCCTTGGAACCGAAATAAAAATCGTAAATTTTCTGCACCGTTTCGTCGATAATTTCGGGATCGAGTGAATACATATAGGTCCATAATATCGATCTAATGGATTCCTTAGTGCTTTTCGTAGCATTCTGTAGAGATGCTGCATTCACTGAAACCTTTTTATTTTTATAAAAATAGTCTTGAAATCAGTTCGTCTCGTTCAAATGTCCACCTACTTGCCACTTTGGACACCCCTTCGCCGGAATTTATACCCGTTATCCACGGCACGGTAAATTGATAATTTGTTTTTCGAGGTATCTCGGGAAGAAAAGGTTGATTTTTTACTCTCGATTCGACTATGGGATAGAATCTAGCAGGGAAATTTGTATTATTGCGAACCTATATGAAAAACGCAGCGTTACAAATTGATGGTATTTCGTGAAAAGGTGATGGAAAAACTGACGTGTAAGCTGTTTCCCAATGTGATGAAATCTTGTACTGGTAAATGCTGCAGACATTTCAAAACTCTGGCGGAATCGTTGCGAAAACATCCGGAGATGAGTAGAAACACTTTTGAAATTGTTTCCCCGTACCCCTCTTCAAAAGCGAGATTGAAATAAAATGCACTTCCACTTTGCATAATGGCTTTGTGAAATAATCCTGAAATCATCGTTTGATTGGTTGTTTTTGAACGATTTTTTGTGACTTGAAATTCTTAATGTGGAAAATTGTTGAAAAGGTGGCACTGCGAATAATCTCTGAAAAATATAATTTTCAGACTTCAGGCAAAATTTTTTGTGGAAATGATTTTTACAGTTATTTGAAGCGAAATAACTATTTTTAAACATGTTTTGCTTCAGGGGAAGGGCGAATCAAAGATATTTCCTCAAAATGTGACCAAAAAAAAAAATTGATCGAAGTATTTGAAATGGATTCTTTTAGGGGGAAAAATTGGAAATTTAATTTAGAGGTCTTTGTAACTCGTAGATTCATTTCTGAGGTCATTTATTTTCACTCCAAATCCAAATAAGGGTCCACTGAAGTAAAATTATGTTCCAATAATATATCAAGCGTCGTATCAAAATCTAGGGTTTTTGATCTTCCAAGTTCGTTTTCGGTTTCATTTTATTTTAAAAAAAACAAAAAGAAGCGCAAGAGGGTGAGGGAAGGGGCCAGATGAGATTATTGAGGTTTTTTTGATCCCCTACCCAAACTACGACCTTCTGGGATGGTGTCCTTTAACCAAAAAAAAAAAAGGATCTAAGAGGGTGAGAGAATGGGCTAAAATCAAAAAGATTTTAAAATTATCAATTGAAATATTGGAATTTATGTTTTTTCAACCCCTCGGAATAGATTTATGAGGTAATTTTGACCATGTGTAAAGAGAGAACTGAAATCAAAACATTCCGGTACAAACTCATTTTTTTCACTCCTTTTGGACCTCCTTTTGATTTTCTTCGAGTTTAAATGTGAATGTTAGGGACATTTTCGGCAAAGGTTTTCAATTTTTTAAATATTGTTTCGTTTTAAGCTTGATTGAGAGGGTCAAAATTAACAATTTCCCACAGTGAGATTTTAGATACCTGAAAATAGGGTGTCTAGCAGATCTTGCAAGTACCCAAGGGAAGCAATAAGAAGCACCTGGAATTTTCAAAGTAAGACTGCAAATAGAAAAAGAGATGAAAATGTTCTACATTCAGCTCAAAAGTCCTGCACTTTTTTTGTAAATAAGAATTGTTAAAATTTTCAAACAAATTTTCAAAAAACAATCCTTTTGCTTAATTTGGGGCAGATTGTTCAGTTTTTTAATGAATTTTAAAATCATTCTAGAAATTTTGGCGGGAAGAATTTAATTTCGCCAAAAGTTCAATTTTACGTTAATAAGATTGGATCGAAAAAAAATCTAAATGTCTTGGATTTTGAAAAAAAATGATGAGGTAGTTTATCCAATTTGTTACACCCTAAACTTTTATTTTGCCTTATTTATCTGAACAAAAATATTCACACCTTTACTGAGCGGAGAGAACATGTGGAGATGGGTAGAAGTTGCACCGGCACTTTCCCCCATCAATGTAATTTGATCAGGATCTCCTCCAAAATCAGCGATATTTTCTTTGATCCATTGTAAAGCTAAGGCTTGGTCTTTTAGACCGAAATTTCCACTGATTATGTCGTCATTCAAGCCAAAGAAGCCTGTAAAAATAATCAGTAGATGAGATTTTCATATAAAAAATCTTTTTGATTTTTGATTTTCGATTAATTAAGTCAGCACCTAAGACACCTAATCTGTAATTAATCGTCACAAAGACGACGTCTTTATCCATAAAATAACAGGGATTGTACTCTCCTCCAGAACCGGACAGAAGTGATCCTCCGTGAATATACACGATTACCGGAGTTTTACCCGAAGCTTTAAATAGATCCTAAAATGAAAATGAAAATAAATATAGTACAGTCATTTTAGCTAAAAATGTGCCCTAACCCAAAAAAAAAATAGCAGGAGGGGGAAGTTTCGTATATAAGCTCGCTAAAGTATGTACTTTAATATTCCCGAACTTCCCTAAAATTGGTGCATATTTAGGCCCCCTTTTGGGGGGCGAGGGGTTCAAATTTTGGTTTTTCGGCTATAACTTTCGAAATTCTGCACTTACGAAAAAAAAGTTGAAACAAAAGTTGTAGAGCATAAAAAAACAAACAACTTTGTTATTTACAGTATCTCCCTAAGACGTCATGGGGAGGAGCTGGAGCTTTGTGAAAAAAATCAATTTTAAAAATTTTCCAATAATACAAAAAATCACTAAAAATTGGGTCAATTGACTTTTAGGAGCGGTTCTTTTGCATAGTACATCCCATTACTATGTAGAATAAGTAAAATTTATAACCGACCCCTCATCTCAATGTAGGGGGGTGGACCCTCTGTAAAAAAAGCCGCATTTTCCCTCGAGCGTAGCTCAGCTACAGTGAGAAATTCGAAAAATTGGTTCAAACAAACGTTGTAGAGCGTCAAAAGACGAACATTTTACTTTTTTTACTTTTTTTCTACGTGGTCTTGGGAGTGAGCTAGTGTAAAAAGAAAAAAGAGCGGGGGAGCGTTCAAAACTTTTTTACGAATTTTGAACCCCCTCTTTTGGGGCCTAATTTGGGTCCAGAGGCTGAATTATTATAAAAATCGAGTTCAGCCACTATGAAAACCCCAGAAACCAACTTGTTAGACCATCGGTTCGCTAAATTTTATACCTGGCGTAATTTATGTATTGAATTATTGAAAAATTTTCGAACCCCGTTTTTTTTTCTTTTCGCAATAGCTCACTCCCAAGACCACGTAGAAAAAAAGTAAAAAAAGTAAAATGTTCGTCTTTTGACGCTCTACAACGTTTGTTTGAACCAATTTTTCGAATTTCTCACTGTAGCTGAGCTACGCTCGAGGGAAAATGCGGCTTTTTTTACAGAGGGTCCACCCCCCTACATTGAGATGAGGGGTCGGTTATAAATTTTACTTATTCTACATAGTAATGGGATGTACTATGCAAAAGAACCGCTCCTAAAAGTCAATTGACCCAATTTTTAGTGATTTTTTGTATTATTGGAAAATTTTTAAAATTGATTTTTTTCACAAAGCTCCAGCTCCTCCCCATGACGTCTTAGGGAGATACTGTAAATAACAAAGTTGTTTGTTTTTTAATGCTCTACAACTTTTGTTTCAACTTTTTTTTCGTAAGTGCAGAATTTCGAAAGTTATAGCCGAAAAACCAAAATTTGAACCCCTCGCCCCCCAAAAGGGGGCCTAAATATGCACCAATTTTAGGGAAGTTCGGGAATATTAAAGTACATACTTTACTGAGCTTCTATACGAAACTTCCTTTTTCTGCTAATTTTTTTTGGGTTGAAACCTAAAATGACTGTACTAATATGCAAAAAAATTACTAAAAAATATTTACAGTAGGTATGACACAGATGTCTTGGTCATTTGCAGGAGCGTACTAACCAATAGGCAGAGTAGGCGACGCCTAGGGCGCAAAAATTTTTGGGGGCGCATAATTTGGAAAGGCGTACTTTCTATAATATAAATTATGAATAAAAAAATATACTTTGAAGTTGTGAGAAAAATTATCTCAAATGCAGCATGTCCGAAGACCCAAGCAAGAAACCGGGAAATTTCTTGGTACACCCCAATGTTTATTTGCGCTCAAATTTTAAATTTCGACCCCTTAATTATTGTGAAAATTACTCACAACAGTTGGCAAACTGAATTGAAAACTGGCCCAAAAAAAACACAAATTATTATCAATTTATCATGTTAGTGTAGGCAAATTAGACAAAAAACAACATTTTTCATCAGCAAAGCTTTTATTGCAGAAAACTGTCGAGAGAGGTCCCCTGAGTAACCCGTAAGAGTTACCACTCCCCAGACCCCTTGCTAATTTTTTTATGCGGTTCCACCCCCTAAAAAAGTTTTTCGCTTCTATCTCATTTGGATTTGATTTTTCGGTAAAAATAGTTCAGTGCTTTTTTGTTTTACAGCCAATTTCCAATATTTTTTGTATGAAAATGTTTTTTGTACGACCATTAGCAGAGGAGATAGAGAGTACTGAAGGAAAGGAAGTTTAGAAAATATCCTATCATTTGAAAACGTGAGGATATGTATAAAATCGTTCTAAACTGTGTGTTTCGACCATGAAAATAGTAGTATTATGTAAATTGGTGGTATTAATACTCACTTGACCCCCTCCCCCATCCTATGTGCCCACTCCACCTTACCCATTTGTTTTTATTTAGCAGTGGCAATATGAAGGAGGGGTGAGGTGGGGTGGACACGTTTGAGAGGGAATAGGTTCAAAAATGTATCTCGACCCTCTCCCCTCCTCAAACGTGTCCACCCCACCTCACCCCTCCATCATATTGCCACTGCTAAATAAAAACAAATGGGTAAGGTGGGGTGGGCACATAGGAAAGGGAGAGGGTCAAGTGAGTATTAATACCACCAATTTACATAATACTACTATTTTCATGGTCGAAACACACAGGTTAGAACGATTTTATACCTATCCTCACGTTTTCAAATGATAGGATATTTTCCAAACCCCCTTTCTTCAGTACTCTCTATCTCCTCTGCTAATGGCCGTAAAAAAAAATTATCATACAAAAAATATTGGAAATTGGCTGTAAAACGAAAAAGCACTGAACTATTTTTACCGAAAAATCAAATCCAAATGAGATAGAAGCGAAAAACTGTTTTTAGGGGGTTTCACTCCCATAAAAAAATTAGCAAGGGGTCTGGGGGGGTGGTAACTCTTAGGGATTACTCAGGGGGCCTCTCTCGACAGTTTTCCGCAATAAAAGCTTTGCTGGCCAGAAATGTTGTTTTTTGTCTAATTTGCCTACACTATACTCTCTCAATTATAAATCAGTGAAAATTACCGAAAATTACTGAGAAACACTCAGAATTGCAGCACAGGAGAAAATCAGTGAAATTTTTTTCACTGAAAACAAATCAGTGAAAAAAAAATCACTGGAAATCAGTGAAAATTCACTAAAAACTCAGTAATATTTATGAAATTCACTGAAAAATCTGTGAAATTCTTTGAATAATCAGTGAAAAATCACTGAAAATCAGTGAATTTCACTGATTTTTCCTGTGCTGCAATTCTGACTGTTTATCAGTGATTTTTCACTGATTCGGAATGAGAGAGTATGTAAGTACTTAGTTTAAAAACACAAAAAAAGGGTAAAATTTGGTAAAAAAATTTTAAAAGCACGTGATTTTCAATTCAAATTGATGGAATTTTTTTTAACAACAAACTATTAGAAAACAAATTATTTTTTTTTTAAAAGCCATCATTTTTACAAATCTTGCCCTCGCTTCGCTCGTGCATACGGATGCTAACTCCTATATAAGAGACAGGGCCGGGGGTTGAGGATTTCGACTCCTTTTCAATGATAAAATATTGATTTATAAAATGAAAAAATTTTAGCTTTTGGATTGGTTTTTTTTTCAAAAATTTTCGCCCTCGCTTCGCTCGGGCTCAATGAATTTACTCAATTGGTATGAACCTTCTTCTTTTCCATTGTGAGCACCCCATTTCTGTGAAACCCCTTGAAAAATTGTGAACAAAATAACCCTATCACTAACTCTCTGCTGCGAAGCGCTCTTTTAGTTCTCAAATTTCCGCTTTACTTTACTGTTTCTCGGATAAATTAAAAAAAAAAAGTTACATGTGAACTTTCCTAAATTTTTTCTACCCCCCCCCCATGTTTACCTTTGAATTATTTCAGCTTTGTCTTCAGAGAAAAAATTGGGGGACGTTCGCTTTTGCCCTCGCCTAGGGCGTGAAAAATTCTTAATACGCCTCTGGTCACTTGAAACATTTCTCAATATTTCAGAACTGAAAAGGGATACCATGACGGTTCAAATGGCAATGTATTCCTGGCATCCAGGTAATCAAACGCCCGGCCGGCCTATAGGGTGTCCACAAATTGAGAAAACGGTTTGAGTTGAAAAATGGGGGTTTGGTTTCGAAACTGCTGAACCAATTTCAAAAAACCATACCACATTTTAATCGCGTCAGTGTGTAGACTTTACGTCAATAAAAAAACCGAACTCCCATTTTTTGACCCAAACCGGTTTCTAAATTTGTGCTTAGACCATATAGTATTAACATCGTTTACTTACATTCGGTACGAATACGTTCAAGTAAAGGCAGTCTTCTTGTTTCATAATATGAGGACCCCCATAAGGCTGAATACATCTTGGAGCAGGTTTAGTGGCATCTATCACACCTGACCACGACTTGGCTGCAACTGGAGCCTTCAAATAGATCGAATTTCATCACAGTTGAACTTGGAAGTCGAATTTAGGAGATTTAGCGGTCTAAAATTTCATTACTTGGAGTCTCAGTTTGCCTATGGGTGGTTCTGCGTAAGGAATGGCGTAGAACTGTTGAAATAACCGTCCATTTTTCAACTTGCCAACTGTTCCGTTGATGGCTCCATTTTTCAAGTTCAATAATTCGCCGTTCGATAGAGTTATGAAAATTGATAAAATTAGGAACCAAATCATCTTATACATTTTTTCACTCGTTGAAGATATTTTGAAAGAATTACTTACTAACCGTAGACTGATTTCGATTTCGTCAACGGAATGAAAAAAACCTGATGATTGAAAAGCAGTGTTACGAATGCATAATGAGAGGTCATCGTGATAACTACGCGTACATGATAATAATTAGTAAAAAAAAATAATAACCAATTATATTGGCGTGTACGTATATTTTCCGCTTCGAATAATCAACAGGTGCGTAATCATACAGTTTTTTTACACGTTCATTAAAAAATTGACACCGAATTAGGTATGTCGATATGAAAAAAAAATTCCGATTGCAAGTACAAATTTTTTAAACAGTGATTTTAATTTTTTTGTATTTACTCGAACCGAAAGATCACCAAAAATGAAGAATTTCACGATTGAATTTCACGACGAACAAACTCCATGGAAACAAAGAAAAAAAACAAAAAAAAATACCAATAAGTGTTGGATTGTAGTACGTAAATGTGTTAGAATAATCAAAATTTAATATTTTCAAAGTGTTTGCATAAAATAAACAAAATTCGATTGTCATTTCGAAAGTACCTAAGTAAAGAAGTGGTCAGCGAGAGAGAGATATTTTCATTTTAATGTACCTTAATGTGTTAAAAAACATTCCTCGGATTTTGAAGAAAATTGGTGAAGTATTCCACTTTGAATGGGGAATCTTCCATACAAAAATCCCCCCTCCCGCCATTAGAAGAGTGGCGTGAGGACGGTTCTCAAAATGTGACATTTTTGAAAAAAAATTGTATGTCACTTTTGAATAGTGCCACGTGCACAGTACTCCGGTCACCTCCTGAAAAAGTGTGATTTGAATGTCTACATCTCCCTGATCCATTGATCTAGAAACCAGATAATTTTTTGCCTTCTGCAAGGGGATGAAAAGTTTCAGATTCCAAATGTCAAGATTTCTTGATTTTTATTACGAGCTGAAACATTTTTGTTGGTCCTTTGGATTAAATTTTTATAACATGTTTCCAAAAAATTTCACGTCTCCGTCTGTGCTGCTATAACTACATCATGACATACTTAATTTTTTATCAAATTCAAGTTCTTCATTCACTAATCTGAAAATTGAGCCAATTTTTTTGCCAAGAAAATAGATTTTGAAAAAAAAATTGTATAGGAGTTGGTAGCAGACGATTTTTCAATCAAAACATCATCAAAAAATGGAATAATTTGTATGCTACCTACGGCTACGACATGTAAAAAACTGAACAATATGTATCCATATAATTTAAAGTATAAAGTGCAAAAAAAGAAATTAACATGCTATGAGAGCTTCCCATGTCTGGATTGGAACCCCCACCCACCTCTAAAATATCTCAGTAAAATACAAATCAAATACCAATTTTTGGGGGAAAAATACCACAAAATTCTCTTTCCTTTTTTTAAATGGTGATGGTGTTTTGATTGAAAAATCGTACAAGACATTTGAAGGCTCCGATTACATATGTGAATTCATTTTCGTACTCAGAAGGTTCGAGTTATGCGAAATCGACGTCCATATTCCCAACCTCATATCAACTCAAAATAGGGGGTGAGGGGGCTAAAATGGGGTTTCGAAAGTTCGGGTCCCTCAAAAATGATTTTATATCGATTTTAATGTCAGATATTATCGTAAATCTCATTTTTGGCGAAGAAATTTTTTTTTGCCACTAGAGAACCTACCTACGCGTAAAATGGGTAAAAAAATAAAAAATACGTGTTTTTTATTGCTTGGGGCTTCAGTTTTTTTTTTTTTACGAACTTCCACCACTTCAAAATTTTCAAAATTTTTGTGGTGCACTTATGGATAAATGGCACTCATTTTGAGGAAAAAATTCCATTTCCCCTTTAACCCTCCATTACAAAAGGGGGTTCAAAATTTTCAAAGAGGCACTCAGCAAAAAATCGCCCAAAAATTTTGAAAAAAAATTTCCAGGGTTTCTCTAAACATTCACAAGTTATCCAAAAAAAGGCAACATTTTTACATGTATTTGACGAAAAACGAGAAAATTATGTAAGATTGCGGGTGAGTTTTTGGCTAGAATGCATTGCAAAAAAAAACTGAAAAATTCTCAATAATGAGCCTGTCCGGGTTTGATGGTGAAATTCGCCTTTTCACCAATTGGGCTGAAACTCACTCAAAATGTTAGTCTTGATGTAAAACCTTCCCAAATTTTTTTGGGGCTCGATCTCCCCACCCGAACCCGAATAAAATGGCCTTATATGTCCAAAATTGAAAAATTCATATCTTCAGAGGGGGTTTCCACGTGAATCGCGTGGGAAAAGTTCAGTATTGGTCGGAGTTATGTAATCTCAAAATTCAAGAGCGCTGTGATGCTATCATTATCAATCAAAAACAACAATTCTGGTTGATTTCAACGTGTATTTCCCCAAAATTCTTTTTTTTTCAAAATATTGACTTTAAAAGGAATAAAATTGCATAAAAACCGTCAAAAACACGTTTTTTTGTAGTTTTAATTTTTTTTGATCATGTTCCACCTCCCTCGTGTTCTGAAAAAAATATATGTTATACTTAAGGGTAAGACCAACTTTTAAAAAAAAATTCCAGTTATGGATCCCCCCGATTTTTTTTCTACGAATTTTCAAAATTTTCAAACCCTCCAAACCCTCCTTAAATATGCGTAAAAAAAATTGAAAAAATTCTCACGTATACACCTATCCACTAACTATTTTCTGTGAAGATTTCAAAAATTTTGAATTACCCCCTCCGAAGATATGAATTTTTCAATTTTGGACATATACGGCCATTTTATTCGGGTTGGGGTTGGGGTTGGGGTTGAGTTTGAGGTTGGGGTGGGGGGATCGAGCCAAAAATAAATTTGGGAAGGTTTTATATCAAGAATAACATTTTGGCTGAGTTTCAGCCCAATTGGTGAAAGGGCGAATTTCACCATCAAACCCGGACAGGCTCTTTGTTACCTCTCTCTGTTCATACCATATAAATTTCAAAATTTTTGGTTGCATGAATGACGAAATGGGTAGTTTTGAATAGAAAATCGCATTTTTTTTTGCCTATTCTTCCAAACCAAAAAATCGGAAAAAATTTGCATTATATTGTACCAAGGTAGGACCATATTTGTATGTACCGAAAAGAAAAAATGTATGTCTTTTAGTTTTGAAATTAGAGCGATTTTAAGGTTTTTAAGTAGGGTTTTGGCTAGAAGGCGATGCAAAAAAAGTCTGAAAAAAATCTCAAAAGTTGGTAGCCACTTCCAGAGTATACCACAAAAATTTCAAAATTTTTGGTTCATTAGGTTCCAAAATGTGATTTTTTGAAGAGAAATCTATATTTTGGGGGTGGGGGTGAAACGGAGTTTAGTGGGAGGTGGAAAATGCGCCCTAAAATTATATTTTGGAGTCCTTAATAATTTCTGATGGTTAGTTTCAAAAAGTAGCTCTTGGGCCGATTCACCTATCTTAAGCGGGGTACCCTTTTGGATATGGGGTTCTTTTATCGTGTATTTCCGATTTACAGTGTTTATCGGTTATAAGAACCTTGGAAGGAACTAGAGATTTCGTCACTATAACCGATATGTTGTTATAACCGATATTGCTTTTTTTGATCGATATTTTTATTATTTGGGGGGGGGGGGTATGAATTACGAAATAGTTTCATCCCAACAAACGAATTCTTAGGAGAAAAAAATGAGCTAATTGATCCCAAAATGAAGGGTCAAATGGAGAGGAGCAATTGTAGGCTTCAACCCCTGATAATTAAATACTCTGTTGTACACAAAGAGGAGAAAACGGATACAGATATCAAGGCATGTTTTCAAGGACCAAAGAGGCAAAAGTCTCTATACCTTCCAAAAAAAAATCGATCACAGAGCTCACCAGCCGATCAATTCGAAGAATTGTATTGTAAAATTAACGCCTACCTAAACACCCAAGATTTACAACTAGGGACCAAAGTAAAAACGTTAATATCCGTGACAATCGGTTCCATTCTATTCTCTTTTATTTGTCCATATGTTTTTGTTTGTACATTTGTAACATCCTAGTCTTTATTGGCACGTGTTGGTTTAAAATTCACCAAAAAAAAAAAGGTTTTTAATGCCTTTAGGTTCTTATATCAGATATTTTATGCTGGACGGACCAAAAATCTGGTTCTTAAAAGCGATATGTTCTTATAAGTGATGTTCTTATAAGCGATAAAAATTAACATTATGTCTTATGGAGTTTTGCCGGGACTTTCAAATTTGGTTCTAAAAAGCGATATGTTCTTATAACCGATGTTCTTATAACCGATAAACACTGTATTTTTGTTTTGGCTCAAAATTTAAAATTTGAATAATTTTGAGCTCATCCGCGATCGTGAATGATCATCGAAAATTAACCAATTGCAGCAAAACGCAAAGAAGCCGAAAAATTTGTATTTCAACTCCGATTTCTGAAAACGTTGGGAGAACTTGGCCTTCGGAAAACCATTGCTCCGAGTGGAGTTTGACACTTATTATCATAATTTACCAAAATTACTTAGGTAAGTAATAAAGGAACGCGGCATCTTGATTTCGACTGTGTCGGTGTTAAACGAGTTGTTCAGTTACTAGTCTTGTTACCTGATCGGTGAAGGGCACGAATTATCATATGCGTATAGATAACACCACGTGTAGAGCAGTCTATTCGAACTTCCAAGTTTTATAAACAGAGTGGTATCATCATCGTGTTGCTTAGTTACATGAATGCGACTTTAATCAGTTGAATTTGGTAATTTACGTGAGATGTTCGTGTTTAGAGAATTTTTAATTATCGTTTATATCGCGCTATGTGCTGGTTAATTATTGTAACCATATTTTTTATCTCATCTGGTACGGTAACTTGAATATGTAATCCAAATAATAGATATCAATTAAAATACGTAATTTTTTTCCATTGTGCTTCGTTTCAGCCGAATCTTCGCTGGTGGAAATTAAACAAGGTGTCCTGAATGGTACTCAGTTGAGAGCTCGAAATGGTAAAATATTCAACGCTTTTTACGGAATACCTTTCGCCAAGCCACCAATCGGGAAGTTGAGACTACAGGTGAGTTTTCGAGTAAAAGTCTTCCCATATTTACTTATCCGCCTAATACGTATTGTTAAAATGTTTCATGTAAAGGAATTAATTTCAGGCTCCGGTCGCTGCTGGTCCATGGAATGGAATTTTGGACGCTACCCAAGCCCCCGTAGGGTGTTTGGAATTGGCTGACGATGGAAATGGAACGAAAGGTGGCGAAGACTGTCTTAATTTAAACGTGTGGACACCGTTGGTACGTTGTGTTGGTCTCGCGTAGGTTTCGATTGTCGGAAAAAGTAGTCAGAAGTTGGCAGTGTGACCAATGAGTATTTCGTATGTGATTTTTCTTACAGGGTGCTCGAAAAGGCGATAACCTATCGGTGCTGTTTTACATCTACGGTGGTATTTTTAAAAAGAATACAAATATGGATCATGGACCAGAATACATGATGACCAGAAATTTGATTATCGTTATTGCCAATTACAGATCGGGGCCCTTAGGTAGGTAAACAGGTGAAATGAAAACAGATTATGAGGTAATTTTGAAGATTGATTATTCGTAATTAAAATCTCGTTTTGTATTTGGCAGGATTTCTAAGCACAGGAGATACGGTGATTGCGGGTAATTTCGGCCTAAAAGATCAGCTTCTGGCGTTGAAATGGACTCGCGACAATATCCATCACTTTGGAGGAGATCCTAACCAGATAACATTGGGTGGTCATAGCTCCGGAGCTGTTAGCGCTCATTTGCATACCCTTTCGCCAGCCAGTAAAGGTAAAATTCAACCGATCCACAGTGGGCCAGTTTGAAAAAATAAGTGGTAAAAAATCATTCTGACTAGAGATTGAAAGATAAAATTCCGAAACTTTCGGTATAAGGGAATTCGAGGTCGCTGATTCCGTTTTTGAAATTTATTTTCGGTTCTGACCACATCTGCGCCCCGGAAAGGGGGGGGGGTCAAAACACAAAATTTTGAAAATTTTTGATATGGGTGTCGAAATGTAGGTATTCGGGGTTGCTGATTCCAATTTTGACATTTATTTTTTGCCCTAACCAAATTTGAAACCCTAGAGGGGTCCAAACTCAAAATTTTGAAAAATTTCAATATGGTGTCAAAATGTAGGTACCTATTCGAGGTCGTTGATTCTGATTCTAACATTTATTTTTTGCTCTGGCCAAATTAGGCCCCAAGGAAGAGGGATAAACCCAAAATTTGGAAAGATTTCGACATGGGTGTTGAAGTGTGGGTATTATTAAAGTGAAAACCACAAAGAAGCAGAAATAAAAATCCAAGGACACAAACAAAACGTTTTCAGTATAAATCGATACTTAGCTTATGAATTATTATTAATTAATAATAAATTAAAAAAATGTGATAGTATTTCTGTATAAAAATGCAACAAACATTGAAATCGTATTATAAACAAAGGAACATGGTTGACGACTTAAAGAACATCTTCATTATCATTTGAATTGGGACTGAAATTTGGTCAGAGCAAAAAATAAATTTCAGAATCGGAATCAGCAACTTCAAATACCTACATTTCGACACCCATATTGATATTTTTCAAAATTTTGAGTTTTGACCCTCCTCCTTGGGGTCCAAATTTGGTCTGGGCGAAAAATAAATGTCTGAATTGGAATCAGCAACCCCGAATACCTACATTTCAATACCCATGTCGGAATTTATCAAAATTATGAGTTTACCTCCCTCCCCCCTCATGGAGCTCAAATTTGAGTAAGGCAAAAAATGAATACCAATTTAGTAATCAGTGACCTCGACTTTCCAAACACAGAAATTTCAAGGGTTCTATTTAACAAACTCGAGTCGAGATAATTTTTAAGCTTGTTTACATACTTACACGTTTTTCAAACTAAATTGCCGAATTACAAAAACAGCTGCAACTGGCTGCAAGAAAATTTTATCCCACATGAATCAGTACACCTTGAGGTACAATTTAGCTCAGTTATTATTGACTTATATTGGCTTAATTTTTTTTTGCACTCCATTAAATGAACTTAAAAATGAAAAATTTGCATATACTTCAAGCGATCATATGGAAAAAATGGTGAGAAATATCAAAAAAATATTTACGGCATTGAAAAGAACGTACTTTTATCTTTATTTTCCATATTTTGTTTTAATTTTGGGACAAAAGATAAACTAACCACAAAGCAAACAATGCTTTGCAGTTTTCATTCAAATTGCAACATGTTGGAATGCTTGACTTTATTAGGTTATAAATACGCATGCTCATGTCTATTCTCAAAACTGAACTCAGTTTCCTTATCGCTAGGGTGTGTAGATAACCACATGATATGCGAAAAAGCTCAATTCAAACTTTTTTTTTGATTTTTTACCACTTATTTTTTCAATCTGGCCCACTGTGCGATCTATGCTCATTGATCATTCATTGTAAATTCATTTACGTTTTGAGCTTGGGATTTCGGATTTTATTCAGAATTTTTTTTGACCACTATTGTTTGATTCCAGCTTTCTTGGGGGCTCGAAGGGGGCAGAGATGCGGTGTGAAGGTGTATTCCTGATCCCCTAATTTGTCAAAGTTCAAGTTGAGCTTTTTATGAAAAATCTCATTTTTCAGTGACACATCAAAGTTCAGAGATATCATTTAAAATTTTAAATTCTGAAAAAAGACCTTTGAAGTGATGGATACTTTATGGGGAAGGGGGCATGATGTTCCAAAATTTTTAGGACAAAATTTGCAAAAAATTCACCACAATTGAAAATTATTACCGGCTTATCGTTTGTCTTGTTTTGCAAGACGTTGAGTGCAAAAATCAAATTGGTTTTTGAATTTCAATCTCTCCACCTTTCGAAACCCTTCCTCGAGACTCCGAATTTGGTTTTAAAAAATGAAAAAACTCGAGTGACGTTTGGTTTGCTATGTTCTCGATAATTTTGATTGTGAGCTCAAAAACTGAGCTATTTTTCGGTTTTAATGCTCTACCATTCCCTTAGATCTCTCCCCACCACATTTGAATTCTTTTTTCATGAAAATATCAAGCGACGTTTCGTATGTTACGTATGTACTTTTGGTCACTGAGTTCGAAGGCGGACTTCTTTTTTTTTTGGTTAGATCTCATCTAGACCGCCCCTTCCTCATTACATCGAATTTTTCTTTCGTAGTATCCGGTATGAGGGCTAACAAGGAGGCTACCCTAAGTGTTACCAGCCGATCAAAATAATTTTTACAGATGCATAGAGCATCAACAGAGCTAAAATTTCAGCCTCCAAAGTTAACAGAGAATGGTTTAGGGAGGGCTGAATATCAAAAAATCACCCAATTCACTAAAAAAATTACTAAAATCGCAATATCTCGTCACCCTGTTCGATTTAGAACGTAATTTTTTTACCACGAACTACCTTCCATATAATTCTTTCAAGGGAGATTCGTATGTAACACTTGGAGTAGGTCCCATGTAAGATGCTCTAGTAAGTAAAGTCATAGGTACCAAAAAAGAGTCCCTATTCGAACCTGGATTGGCCAATGTCGGTGAATTATGAAATACTGAATCGAAACTCTCGAGCTTTTACAAATTTCGACTGCTGGGGTTCGAAATGTTCGAGTCATACATAGAAAATATTTCCAGTCGTCAAGGAGTCTAGACCCAATCGCGAGTTTCCATTTTATACGAGTCTTCAAACTTTTTTTATATACCCATATTCATCACAAAACCTTTGTCTCACAAATATCCTCAAATTGCTTGGTTATTTATTAATTTTCAAGTTCTCTAAAATGCAAAAAAAAAATTCAACTCCTAAATTATCATCAAGACAAGAGTAAAAAAAAATTGTAATTCAGCAACCGAATCATCAATTTTCTGATTTCTTTCTATGATATGTTTTTAAACTGATAAAAAATTGGAATTGAAAAGATTTTTAAAAAAAACTTAATTTGGAAAAAATGTAGAAATTTGTGTAAATTCGGAAAATTTCAGCGCTATCACAGAGAGAAATACAGTTTGTGTTATGAAAAAAAGACGAAGGGGGAGGGGGTGTATTTATTTATGAGAAAAAAATAGGTCACTTTTTTCGAAAAATAGATCACTTTTTGCCTCATAAAAAGTCACTTTTACACTATTTTTTTCCAAAATCTGTGTTTGATGCCTGCATTGGTAAAGAAAAAAACGTTTCTCATATAATTACAAATTATATAGATATGTAGCAGTTAAAAACAAAAAAGTACCCCTTCGGAGCTCCGCAGGGAAATGTAACCGAAAAAAAAAATTATTTTCTAACCTTTGGGAGAACCTCGTTAAGAAATGTCGAGCAAAATTGAATAAAAATCCTTGCTCAAAAAATGTGTTGTCATTGAACGATTATCACCTCGTTTGAAATTCAAGTACCTAATGGTTTGTGACGAAATTTGTAGGACTTTTCCAGCAGGTAGTTATTCAAAGTGGATCTTCATTTTGTTCTGTGGGCTACTGGGGGCCTGATGTGGCACGAGCTATTGCCAAAGAATTCGCTACGAAAGCCGGATGTCCTAGTGTTGCTTCTTCCCACGACA
This sequence comes from Pseudococcus viburni, assembly GCA_033439095.1. Lineage (NCBI taxonomy): Eukaryota > Metazoa > Arthropoda > Insecta > Hemiptera > Pseudococcidae > Pseudococcus > Pseudococcus viburni. Next base: position 790,283 of record JAVBJF010000164.1, read on the forward strand.
TGTACGACTGTTTTATGACTCTAAATGAAGATCTTTTCGTTTCCATACCAGAAGAGATGTATGTGAGTATGAACCTGTGAATATATCATATGTATTTAAAAAAATACTTGATACAATTTTTGTCATTGACAATAGGTTTGGAGCATATTTCCTGATGCACCTTTTAGACCTACCATCGAAAGCATTCATGTTGAAGATGCATTTATCACAAATATACCTAGACATTTACCATACCATTCGCCGGAATTACCTTGGATAATCGGATTAACTACTGGAGAAAGTGCCGGAGCTGTATCATGTGATTAAAATAAATATTTTGAATGTTCAGATAGATGTATATTGTATGTTTTTGCCAACACATCGAAATGAAAGTATTCACACTTTTTTGCAGTTTTATTGGCCAATAACAGCGAAGAAGCGAATATTTTGAATAAATTTTATAAAACGCTATTTCCCATCACATTACAATATTTGTGGAACACCAAGGCGAAAAATTTGAATTACATATCACAGATGTTGAGAACCCATTATTTCGGCGAAAAAAATATTAGCCAGGAGACTGCTGAAGAATTGGTTCAAGTGAGTTATTGATCCGAGATCAAAATATATTGAAGCGAAATTGAGTGGTTATATTTATTGATTAATTGGTTGATTTTCAGTTCTATACTCATGGTAATTATGGATATTGGATTATGGATACGATTCGTTCCTATCCAGGACCTAAATATGTGTATTGGTACGATTACAGGGCCAATTATTTGGCTCAAAATGAATTAGCTTTCTACGATGGATTTTTAGGTAAGTTGAAAATCGTCTGCAATTTTTGACAATTTGTACTGCTTTTCGGTTCCAACAGCTGCGTTTTACGAGGGGGCAAAACACTGTGAATTGCTCAGATTTTAAAATTGAGAGAAAAAAGTTATCGTTGAAAAGTGGTTACTCTCTCCTTCCATTTTAGAAATATAACGAGAAATGGTCTCAAATTCATTCTTCATTTTTGAAAAATCCTAATTCGTAAAAGTAATAGTTTTATTTTTGTTTTTCTGTGTTTTTCTAAAAAGGTGTTGCCCACAGTGACGAGGTTAATTTATTATTCCTCACTGAGAAGTCAGTCAATGTGCTGAATGATCGAGATATCATGTTCAGCGAAGAATTAATCAAAAGATGGGTCAATTTTATCCAAACAAGGTACAAAATTGATCCAAGTTTTTATTTTCACTCATCAGCGTGGAAATTACAGCGAATAATTTGTATTATTTTTACAGCAATCCGAATTTTCCGGATAAAATAAATACAACCATGATGGATTATTGGGAACCAGTGATCTCTGAAAGAATTGAGTATCTCTTGATTAATATCAATGGCACAATGGGGACGGATCTGTACGAAGATGTGTATCCGTTTTGGAAAAGTCTCCCCATTGGTAACAAGTATTACAATTATGGGCGATCCTGGCACTGAACCGGCATCAGCAGCAGTTGGTGAGTGGGAATTTTTCACGTATATTTAATTTTTGTTCTTCGATATCGTGTGAAATGGAATTGAATTTCTTTTCTCAGTTTTCATATATGTTGATGTTGGTGTAATGTCATATGGTTGATCGAATGGTGTCCCAGATAGTGTGAACTGTGGAATTATTGTGTTTTGGTGCAGAAATGTGCACACTGCGTGTTTGTGAATTGAAAATTGAAAATTTCCCATGGTTAGCAGATTTTATGGATATCATCCATTTTTTAGAGGCGTTTATTTTAATTTTTCTGGCGAAGAATTGGTTACCTAATAAAATTTGTTTTTTACGATTTATCTTTGCGCAAGCAACAGTTGAAAATAAGTATATTATGAACATAGGTACCTACGTACTTCTTTTCAGCGTGAATTTTTCTATTATCCAATTGTTTAATTTTGCCTGATCAAAAAAGAAGATATACAATCCTAAAAAAGTATGACGAGTGCCCGAAAATTGATGAGAAACAGATACGTCGATGGATATTAGCTTTTTATAAAAAAAATTTGAATGTTGTGTTTTGTCCTTGACAGCACAGGAGTGAAAAATTACGTGACATCACTAGTGTTTGGTTTGATTATATCAATTTTACCTTCAATTTTACTTCTTAATATTACTTAAAAATGTAATGCAAAAATAGTGTTATTAAATGGTATAACACTGAAATAACACTATCAAATGAAATAACTCTTAAATAATGTGATTAAATGGAGCAATGTTGAAATAACGTTATTACATGGAATAACACTAAAATACCGTTATCAAATGTAATAACACTAAAATACTGTTATTAAATAAAATAATGCTCAAATAAAGTTAATAAATGAAATAACGCTTAAATAACGTTATTATATGGAATAACGTTTAAATAACGTTATTTAAATGGAATAACACTTGAATAACGTTATTATAAATAGAATAACGCTTAAATTACGTTATAAGTGGAATAACGCTTAAATAACATTATTTAATGGAATAACGCTAAAATAACATCATTTATTGTATTAAGTTACATTATTTAAAGAGATAACCGGAAAAATAAAATAACATCAAGTATTTCAAAAAATTACCGCTAAAAAATAACCCTATTCGATTAAATAACGCAAAAATAACGTTATTTAAAGTAACGAGATTTAAATACATTATCTGAAGAATTTATGGTTGTTCAGGGTTCTGTTTCAGTTTTTAATTTTTAAACAATTTGATGACCACATTTGGGAGTTTTTCTGAAAGATCTTTCTCTTTCACAATTTACGTAAGAACTGAGGGTGCAGGAAGCATATATCCAAATCCTACTCGAAACTGGTCCACTCGCTGCTAAATGTCACCACTGCGCTATGCGTGCGCTCGTACGCGTATACATACGCGCGCGTGGGGGGGTAGTTTTCCGCAGTTTAGTGCTATGTATACCGTCGTCGAACGCCCTCCGGCAAGCTGCACCGGTGGCTACATGTGTAGAGCGACGGCCTACCATGCGAAAGGTCCCGGGTTCGATCCCCGTTGGCGGATCAATTTTTTTTGAAAATTTTTTTCGCCCAAAAATATCCAAAAATATTTTTTAAAGTCGTTTTTTTGTAAAATTTTATTTTTGTTTTCAGGTTCGATTTTTTTCTCTAAAATTGCACAGTAGAAATTGAGAATTAATTTTTTTCAATTTTTCTTTTTCAACATGCTTTTTTTTATCAAATCTCAAGTGGTATGTGGGGAGAGATGCCGCCGAGCGGTACGCGGGGCGAGATGGCATCTCTCCCCGCGTACCGCTCGGCGGCATCTCTCCCCGCGTACCGCTCGGCGGCATCTCTCCCCGTGAACCGCTCGGCGACGCCTCTTCTACAATTTTTGGTCGCACAATTGGTGCGATTTAGCCTCGATTTACGGAAGTGCCCAGTTTCAAGTAGGGTATGGATATATGCGTTCAGGAAACAGGTGTTTTTAGAAAAGACTTCTGGTGTGTTAATTCTCACCTGTCACCCTGCTTGAAAAAATGTAGTTCAGCTTGTTGCCGCTAGATCGCTACACATTTAGTAGAGGGGTGGCAGCGCAAGGAACTGGTTAGTGGTTATACACAGAGATGTAAAAATACGGTATTTTATTTTTTCGGTATAATACAATTCGCACTTGACACCGAATAAGTCACCATCTGTAGGGAAAATGTTGAACTAAACAAAAACATTATAAATTTTTTTCTTACGTGTATTCTTATGGGAAATTCACAATTTTTAAACATTTATTAAAAATCGAGTATTGAACTTGGAGGAATAATTTTTATTTTATATAAAAGGTTAATTCCTCCTCTTTTTGAAATAATTTTTCTCTGTTACTTACGCGGCTTATTAATTGAAAAAAATTAGAATTAACGGAGGTATCTTTTACATGTTTTTATGGTGTGTACAACAAAAGAATGTCGTTTCCCCTACTCATCTCGTAACTCGGAAACTATCGACACGCGTTGATTTCAAATATCGTCCAATCATAGATCAGCGTTCTCATTGTTTTCGTTTTAAAAACATGAAAACAGTACCTCTGTTAATTTTAATTTTTCACAATGAATACACCACATAGAAGAGAAAAGAAAAAATTCCTTTGAAAGAGGAAGATTTACTCTTTCATTTAGAACAAAAATGAACCCTCCACGTTCAGTACTCGATTTTTAATTAATTTTCAAAAATCCCGAACTTCCCATAAGAATACATGTAATATGTAAACAAAAAAAAGTATCATGTTTTCGTTTTCGTAGCAGCGCCCTCTATTGGAGCTGTCAACCGTGAATATTTTAATGGTAATTTATTTTGACTTGAATGGCGAAATTGTCAAAAATTCCAACAATTTTTTTGAGTAAATGCAGATTTTCAAGCGATTTACATCAAAATTTAGTAAAATACCAAAAGTACTAGAAATACTGTATTATACAGTATTTTATTTTTGTATTATACAGTATTTTATTTTTGTATTATACAGTATTTTATTTTTGTATTATGAGGTATTATCACGGACGTCATATATTAAACTGGACTCTTCAGTGAGGGTGAACGGTGCGTGCCAAAAGGTGCGGGTAAAGTCAATGTAAAGTGAATGTAAGCTCCGCCCATGTTGGTAAACATTCTCTTGGCTAAACACAAATACCATAACATTCACCAACGTGGGTGTGGCTTTACCATGCACCTTTTGGCACGCTTCCCAATCCCCCGCACTACCTTAAGTGAAGAGTCCAGTTTGAAATATGACGTCCGTGGGTATTATACACATATAATATGTGAATAAAATACCTCATATGTTTGGTTATGCGAGAAGAATGTGCATGGGTAGTTCAGAATTCAGTTTCAGTACGTATTTGTAAGTCATTGCGAGAGGGTGGTGTGTGCAGCAGTGCAGCCTTAAGCTATTACTTTTGTTTGTGTTATGTGATTCTAGAACTAGTTGAATGTTGTGATTAAAATAATTTGAGCTGAAAAATTTTGGGTTTCAATTTCTTCACTCGTTGAGATTGTGAAATGAATCAACTAATTGGCTTCCGGAGTGAATTGGGTGAGTGATTTCATTTATTATTTACTCATTACCTTAAGTGTTTTAAAATGGTGTGATTTTTTTGTTTGGTGGTGAGTGAATTTCTGCTTTGTTGTTTTCATTTCCTGGGGTGCGTTCACTTTGAAAAAAAAAAGGTATAGGTACATATCTTATTTAATAAGGTGTAAACAAAGCGTCAGCCAATCAGATTTTTTGTTCCTGACAGGTTTTGATCGATCATTTTTTCACCCTTCTAAAAATTTATGACTATTCGCGAAGCAACGTTCTCGAGGTTCGCTAGTGTCAAGTGTTGAAAAGGTGATGCTGTCGTGATGAACCAACACCCCTCCCATCTAAGTGAATCAGCTGATGCCAAAACATAGCCAAATGTTGCTATCGAATTCTCTACTCCTATTCGCGATGCAAAGTTCGCGAGGTTCGCTAGTATCAGGTGCTAAAAAGGTGATGCTGTAGTGATACACCACCACCCCTCCAATCTAAATGAATCAGCTGATGCTAAAATGTGGCCAAATGCTGCCACTGAATGCTCTACTCCTATAGGGCTGACAAGTCTTGACGTCATTGCACCACTACTAATGCAAATACCAGTTCATGTACCAGTTTGTGTACTTTTTGTAAAGGGGAGTCAACAAAAAAATTAACATTGAATCTTATGGGAGTCGTTTTGTTTTTACAAATTTTTTCATTTTTGATGTGTTGAATTTTTTTTGTTTTTACAATTTTGACCAATTTGATAGCTCAACTTGTCAAAATTGTCAACAAATCAAAAAATTAATACATCAAAACTGAAAAAAATTGGAAAAACAAAACGACTCCCATAAGATTCAATGTTAATTTTCTCGTCGACTCCCCTTTACAAAAAGTAAACAAACTAATAATTTGCATTTGTAGTAGTAATATGACGTCAGACTTGTCAGCCCTATTGGTTTAAACTCAACCAGCAGCACCGTTTCATCAGTTGCATGGAGGTCCACCAGATGTCAGCCACTATGCTTTGCATCACGAATTTTTATGACAATCAAATGGTACAAAAATTTGCTAACCAGCAATTTTTGAATTTAATGAACGATTTTGGACATCAATGCTTTGTTTATACCTTATTTAAATAAGGTATACCTTATTTTTTTCCAAAGTGAACGCACCCCTGGTTTCAATGGAAGTAGTTTTCATTTGATTTGATTGATTTGAATTTTTTTTAAAGACAGGAAATTTACTATGATGTTTTTGGAACAATTTGATTGCACTTTGGTTTTGAAATCTGCTTTTGAATTTTTCTTGTTTCTTCACAATAATTCCACTGTATGAATGAATATGCCTGCTAAATTTTTTGAACTTCATTTTCGTTTTAATTTTACTTTAATGCTGCTTACTTTCAAACTTTTTTCACAATTTTACAAAATTAAATATTTTTCTAAATTTTTTTAATTTGTGATGCATTTTGTGATAGGGGACTTGGGATGGAAGACAAAATTTTGCAGTAGAGCTAAATAATTTAAAACAAATGATGAAATCAAATTTTTCATCGTTGTTTGCTGGTTTGAACTTTCCTTTTTAAGATATGCATTGTCTTTTTGTGGGAAAATTTTTTTTGTGGAAAATTAGCTAGTTTAGTTTTAAACTCATTAACATGAAATTAATTTTAATGGGTTTGTTTGTTCTCTACAGTCAAAAATAATATTTCTATTGGATTCTTCGTGAAATTTACAAGTTGAAATATGAAAATTATTTGCAAATAATGATTTTTTCATAACTCAAGTGTATAAAGTACATCATTATACCTTTGGTGCTAGATGCTTAAAGTATGTCTTTATGAGCGACCAAAATCGTAGGGAGATAAAGTAACCTTTATTCAACGTTTTTGTTGAAGTTCATAATTTGGCAGCACTATTTTTTGTAAACATAAAAGGTGAGGTGATAGAATTATTATTGCTTGTCCAGTACAGAAGTTTTATAGATAAATCGCATAATTTGTTGTAAAATTGTAAAAGTTTGTGCATTTACAAGAAATTTGCTTAAAAAATAATAAATGGATAATGAAAAAGAACGAAGTGATGGGTTGCGTTCAGGATGGAAAATGTATACACAAAAATGACGTCATTTTTGTGTATAAACCAGAGGCGGTTTTCCAAGGGAAGTTAGAGAAGTCAGACTTCCATTGTTTTTTATCAAAGCTTGAGATTTTATTAAATACTAATTTTTTGGTAAAATGTGACTAGAAAAATAATATGTAAATTGAATTAAATTCCATCCTAAAACAAGGATTTTTTCCAGCACCATTCTTTCGACTTTTGAACTCCAAAATGCTTCATTTTTCAATAACTCCTAATTACTTTTTTCCACAAATGGAATTTCAACGATGTCTTGAACTTGTGTTCAGGAATATTGAAATAAATGGAAATCATTACATTTTCCACGTTTAATTAACATTTAACAATTAAAACATTGTTACAATTACGTACAGAATCAACTTCAATAACGTATAGACGTTACTGGGTAGAAACGGTATATCACAGACTTATAACTAACAACTGGATAGGAAAGATAGGTATCTAAATAGGTTCGGTTTACGACACTCCGCGCAAAACCAAAGAAAAAACGAAAAAAAAAAAAAGAAAGTCTGATAACACAGACGTACTTCAAAAATTTCTAAATTAATTCTAAATTACATAGAATATCAATTAATAAAAATAATACAGAGTAATACAGATACAATATGAGTTCAAATTCGAGTACTATTAATAATACAGCACAACAGAACAATAAATGTTTGATTAAAATATACAATAAGGTAATACAGTATTACTCTAAAACTTCAAGTATACATAACACTAGATCAAAAATGATAATAAAACAATTTGAAATTAATCAGGTTCGAGTTCAATTACCTTGGTTTCTTTTACCAAAAATTCGGAATAAATCAATTGAGGATTGATACAGTAAAAATCAATTACTTTAAATTTCACATGTTTCAGATAAAGAATAGAATCAATATCAAATTCAGAATTGTTCTTATTACCTTTTACAAAACTTGGTTGATTATTGAACTTTTTCCTTGTTTTTCTTGGAAACAGGACCGGAGTATTTTTATCAGCATTCTTCACGTAATTTTCGTACACAGGGATATTTTCAAGATCACTGGTTTTCATTTTCACTGATATTTTACCTGAGCTGGCTGGAATGGTGATAAGGGAGATGTTATCTGGTTCTGGAATGGATTCCGGATCAATTTTTGACTTATCAAGTTCACTGGATTCAAATTTGACTGGAATTTCGGAAACTGAGCTTTCAGTTGATTCGTTTTGAATAGAAATTTCTTCTTTTTCATTTATTTCTTCATTTTTAACAACTGGTTCAGGGATTCTGGTCAATCGGATGATCGGAATTTTCAATTTAATCTGCACTGGACTAGTATACTGCAAAACTTTACCATTTTTCGATTTTAGTTTGTACAGGAACTTTTTAGGTTTCAGAGGTGCGATTTTTTCTTTTTCTGTAATTCCAGTGGATTCGGCTGGAACGGAAATCTTTTCTTTTTCTTTTTCTTCCAAATCACGAATAGAGACAACAGAGATTCCAGTGGATTCGGCTGGGACCAAAACTGACTCTTCTTTAATTCGTTTTGATAAGGAAGAATTCTTTTCATTTTCCAACAAAACTGTTTCTGTTGTTTTTACCTTTTCGATAGGCGGCGAAAAATTATCAGCTACTGAGCTCGTCATGTGAACGGAGGTAAACGAATCAGTTTCTTCCTTCTTATCACACTCTTTTACGGCAACAGGCTGCAATTTTTCTTCAGAAAAACATGATTCGGCCATGCTTTCTAATCTGGGCAGATTCTTCATCCATTCCGAGATGGCGATTTCTTCTTCTGTTAGAAAAATCGGAATTTCTGGAAGGTTGAATATTTGAATGCTGCTTGGCTGGGAATTCAGGATTCGATTGACTTTAGGCGCGATCTTTTTAGCACTGAACAATAGCATAAGTGCTGGTAAGAAATCATATGGGTAATATAATTCCTCTGACGTTGGACGAAATAACTCCAGCAGCTTCTCATCTGCTTGCATTTCTTGGAATACATTGGGGAGTTTTCTCACGTCTACTGGCTGCTTCAGAGCTTCGGAAACTGAGGTCAACGATCCTTTGAGATTTTCAAGCCGGAGGTTGAATTCCGCTTGAATGATTTCGGTTGATGATGCGGACATTACGTGAACGTATGTACTTACGTAATTAACATACGATTATTCGCGAGCGGCAACGGAAGCATTTTTTTCGCGAATTTTTCGATCAAACCACATGGTCGGCATGTTTGGGTCTGAAAAATCGGATGAAAACTGTCTTATAAATTGCAAAGTTGGTCCGCGATCTTTTTCTCTGCTACCATGTCTTGAACTTGTGTTCAGGAATATTGAAATAAATGGAAATCATTACATTTTCCACGTTTAATTAACATTTAACAATTAAAACATTGTTACAATTACGTACAGAATCAACTTCACTAACGTATAGACGTTACTGGGTAGAAACGGTATATCACAGACTTATAACTAACAACTGGATAGGAAAGATAGGTATCTAAATAGGTTCGGTTTACGACAAACGATTCAAGTTCAAATTTATTCTAATTTATGAGTTTCAATTTTTTCAACTGTAAATTTCTTTAATTACTTTCATTCTATTGTATCCAATTTTCAAATTTCAAATTTTTTCAACAGTGTAGGTAGGTAAAATTATTTCAAACTTGAATTTTCTCCAAATTTTTCCATTTTTTCCAATTTACCGTTCTTAAAATATCCTTCCAATTGGATAAAAAAAATTGAGGAAAATTGTAAAATTGTTGATAAAAGTTTTAAAATTGGAAAAAATTCTAAAAATCCAAATTGAAAAAATTTTTAAGAAAATTTGAATTAAAAAAATTTACAGTTGGAAAACATTTTCCCATCTATTAAAATTTTTCCAACTTGGATTTATTAAAAAATTTTCAAATCCCATGTTTTTAAAAATTTCTTTCCAACTCAAATTATAGTAGACATTTTTTTAAAAAGTGCAATAAAAATGCAAGAAACGTGAACCTTTTCTTACTCGTATTGAGTGTGACTTTTTGATAAATTCGCACTGCAAAGATTTCTTTAAAATGTTTAGTTTCTTCGAACTTTCCGACTTCCTCAGATTTTCCCTTCCAAAATCGCCGCTGGTATAAACATATAAAGAAATTTAGAGGATGTGCGAATTCATTCCTTTCAAAAATAAACATTTAAAAACTGATGGTTAGCAAAGGAACCTTTTTGCCTTGAATTTATATTGAATGATTACAGTATTATTTTCTTTGTATGTTTTTATCACTATTTTTTCGGATCAAAATCTTTCAGGAACGAAAACAATCTAATTGGTTAATTTTTGTATACACCTAAAAATGACGTCATTTTTGTGTATACACAACCCAACCTGAACGCAACCATGGGCTGCATTCAATTTGGGATTAGGTGTATGTATACATATACCGATCTACGTCATAATTAGGTGTAAACAAACAAATTCGTTCAAATTTAAAAAAATGCTGGTTATAAAATTTATTATTATGATCTATGATTGGACAAATCTGATATTTGTCCCATCATAAATTCATAATAATAAATTTTATAACCAGCATTTTTTAAAATTTGAACGAATTTGTTTGTTTACACCTAATTATGACGTAGATCGGTATATGTATACATACACCTAATCCCAAATTGAATGCACCCAGGGTGAATTTAATGAAATTATGTGAATTTGTTGTCCAGTAAATTACATAACATTGTCAACTATCATAAAAATCCCTATTGCCAGCATCTAAAGTATTGTATGAATCTGAATAAATGACAAATAAGTTGCCATCTTCTTTAAATCAGAATATTTTCTTTACTTTTGGTTAATTTAATCCTAACATTGTCTCATTTTCATACCTAATCTATTTTGGTTGCCGAAAAGACTCACTTTTTGCATCTAAACAACAATGGTACAATGGTGTACTATACATGTTCGTTATAAAAAATACATTACATTTGTGGATCAACGAAGTGAGTGGTTATAAACTCTTCAATGTATTATAAGTATCGATACTTATAATACATTGAATAGATGGGCAACTTAATGATTTTTAGAAAACTTGTTTTTTGAGACGTTCGAATCTTTTTCGTGGCCATTTGTGTCTGATGATAGTTCATACCTATGTCGCCGAAATAAACCAGCGCTACTGTCGGAATAATACTTTTTTTTAAATATTAAATTTATTGTAAATTTTTTACCCAAACAAATTGTGATGTCAAGTTATTATATAGTGCATATCTTACATTTCTATGTTTTCATGATTTTCCCCATACTTTGCACTGAAAATATGGGAGAGAAAAATGAAGAAATTAATTATAGAAATGCCAATATTGATATGCACCATATTGATAACTTTACATCACTTCAATAACGTAGAAACAAAGCTTTATAATAAAATTTCACTTTATTTAGTTTATTTTCAATAATTTATTAATTTCTACAAAAGTAATTGAAATGAGCAAAATAAACTTAACGTAAATTAATAATAAATTGATAATGATAATAGTTGATTAGTAAAACAACAAATCATTCATGTTGATTCTTGTTTGAATTTCGAAACCATTAATTTATTTTTGAAAATGTTTATTCCAACTAGCGCTATAATAATCGCAGCGACACAGGTATACACCAAAAACAAGTTTTGAAATTTTCTACAGTAAGATCACCCCCCATGGTCTATACCAATTTTTCTTTCACTCCAAGCCTTTTCATCACAAAATGCCTCATATTTACTCTCATTTGATTTGATTTTTGATGCTTAGATTTTTTTACTCTTGTTTTTTTTCTGTGTGGCTTTTGAATATTTTCACAATTTATAGGAAACTAAATTTCAAATATTATTGAATTTTTGAAATGTTACCATATTTTGATTTGATCTTGAATGCTTTGATTTTTTGTGTTTTTTTTTCTTTTGTTTTTTCAAGTTTTCTTTTTCTTTGCTTTCATTCAATTTTCCACTGTTGATCTATTAAATTTTTGAAGAATATTTTTCAATTTCTTTTCAACTGTTTGCTATTTTAATTTCTTTTGGTTTGGCCTTAATCAGCAGGATTATTGGAATAATATTTTTTGAATGAATTTTCAAAATTCATTTTCAAACCTCAGTTTTTTGAATGGGGGTTAATTCTGTTTTTATACGATTGAATTGATTTCAATGTTTGCATTTTTATTTCTTAAAATATGTACTTGAATTTAATTCCGCTTTCATTTTTCCATTTCAGTAATTTTTGATTTTCTTTTTTTGCAAATTCTGGTGGTGATGTAATTTTCAATTTCAAATGATTACTTTTGCTTTCCTTGCTGAATTGAAAAATCACACGATTACTTTTGCTTTCCTTACTAAATTGAAAAATCACAAGTCTCTTGTTCAATTTTCTAATCATTTCTTATTTGATTCCAAAATGTTCTTATTTTAGATGTATTTTTGGTGGGGAAAAATTGCTTTTGATGCTTAACAATTTCATTTTGAATGATTTTGACTTTTATTTATTTATTTTCATCTTTCTTTTGATTTCTGGCGGGGTTAATTTGATTTTCCAACAATATTTTGATTGAAAGATTATGATAAATTTGTTAAGTAAGTAAGTACTTTTTCCAAACATTTTTTATTTGGATATAAAAATTTTGATTTTCAGGTTCATTTTGGTGAAGGAAATTTACTTTTGATGTTTAAATTATTTTTGGAACCGGATTTTAAATTTCTTGTATTGTTTTATTTTAATTTCCTTCTTTATTCTGCGGCCTTTTCTTAGTTTGTTTTGGTGCGTTATCTAATTATTCTTACTATTTGTGCTTCAACTATATTTTTGACTAGAATGTAAATCACTTTGTTTCAGTCAATCGGTGAATTTTGAAATTTTGTTGAGTGAAAATATTTTATTTTTTGAAATTATTACGTCATTATTGAATTAATTTTGTTTACAGGAATATTTTTACATTGGAAGTTGAAGAAATTTACAGAAATGTGCACTTACCTAGAGAGAGATGTTTTGTGTGTCTCATTTTAGCCTGGAATTTTTTCTGCGTCCTCGGTCCGTTGAAATTTTGGAAGAATGTTCATTTAATGACCGTGAACAATAATGGGAGATTAATTTGGTGAGTTGCGTTTTTGATTTTTGTGAACCAAATTGCGTTTTTCTCTTTTAAAATATGTTTTACGTGTTCGCTTTAATTAAAACTTCAATACTTTTTTTTTTGTTGCAGGAATATTACCTCGCCGTCGAGGTAGTCAATTAATTGACAATGTCTGCTGCCAGTGGAACATCAAACAGCCAGAAAGGGGATTTTAAATCGAGCAATTTCCTACTTCAGGTGATTCAATTGACATTGCAGAATAGCAGTTTGTATGATCATCCACACTCCATTCATTTTGGGTTGTTTGTGGTTATAAGTCCCAGAAACATGGGTAAGTAAATATTTATTTTCTACTTTTAGTGATTATATCTGGGCACTTACCTAATAATAAGTAATATTATTAATAGGCAACCCAATTTTTTTTTCTGCATTCCGATTACAAAAGTGAGTAACAAAATCATTTTCCGGTTTAGAAAATTTCCTTCAAAATAAGCCCAACTTCATTTTGCATATATTCACATATTCGATAGCTAGTTGAATATTTTTGTCCAAAATTACCACATATTTTACGATTTTTCAAAAAAAAATTGAATATATTTGAATATTTTCAGGATATTTGAATATTTATGCACATATTTTTACTCAAAATATTCAATATTTTAGCTAAAATATATCCATATTTTGGGTTGCCCTAATTATTAGGTACGAGTTTAATCAGTGTTTTCAATTTTTTCTTGCTGGATGAAAATGTTTACTTACTTGATTATTGTCAGCTCTCAATCATACATCCGCGCGTTATTCCTGTCAAAATTGATTTTATGATTGATTCCTGTTCTGGACACTAAAACAAATAAATTAAGCCCGTATGCCCTTTTTTCCCCTCCACCGTTCCCTAGGGTCCACCCCCAACATTTCAAATGTGTGTATCGCCTTAACTATGAGTCGTAATGAAAAAATTTTCAAACAGAAATTTTCTCAGCACCTAATGTACATTTTCAGTTCTCATCAAAATCAATTTTAGAGCAACTCTTGCCCCCAAATTTGGAAATAAAACATATGTTTTGAAAATTCTTTAAAATCGCGTTTTCTTCAAAAACGAAAAGTTTGGGAAATAGGGAAAAATTTGTAATTACCAAAAGTATTCAGAATTGAATTTCCTTTCTAATGAGTTTTATCGCGACAATTTTCACCAACTTTTCCCGCCAGAGTGGACCTCTGCCCCTTCCGGTATCACAAAAGTTGGACCCATGAACAATATTTGCTCCAAAATGAATTTCGATAATGAATGAAATTATGCATTAGATATCGAAGAACAAAATTCGTTAAATTTTTTTTTCGTGAGTCCAACTTTTGAGATAAGGGGGAGGAGGGGGAGAGGTCCACTCTGTCGGGAAAAGTTGGTGAAAATGGGCGTGATAAAACTCATTGGAAAGGAAATTCAATTCTGAATACTTTTGGTAATTACAAATTTTTCCCTATCTCCGAAACTTTTCGTTGAAAATGAAGAAAACGTGTTTTTGAAGTTTTCTCAAAGCATGTTTTATTTCCAAATTTGGGGGGGGGGAGTTGCTCCAAAATGGATTTTGGTGAGTAATGAAAATATACATTAGGTGCTGAGAAACAACTTTTGTTTGAAATTTTTTTCATTGCGACTCATAGATAAGGCGATACACACGTTTGAAATGTTGGGGGTGGACCCTGGGGAAAGGAGGATGGGAAAAAAAGGGCATACGGGCTTAATTAATTTTTTTTAGTGTCCTGAACAAGAATCAATCATAAAATCATTTTTAACACGAGTATTGCGCGGAAGCCTTTTTTTGTAGGATTGAGACCTGACTATATTTTTTTGGGTGTTGAATGTTCATAATTTATGTTTCAGGCATCTTAAGTTACTACAGTTGAAGGATTCGAAGCAAGCTGTGAAAAACAGAATGTTCGTAACAAGACTTTCACAATGATTCAAGCATTTGCAGCCAAAACGATTTCGCTGAAGTCAGTAAGTAGTAAGTACTAAATAACTAAGTACACTGCTCAATTTTAATTTTAATTTTTTCCACCTTAATTTTTGATTTTCTGTTTGATTTTTGATAGTTTAATTTTATTCGAAAGAGTTTTGTCCGATTTAGTTTAATAATTTTAATTAATTTTCGTTCAATTTCAAATTTTTTGAATCATTTTTTTGAAAATTTTAAATTTTATTTTGAATCGAACCATTTATTTGGGGAGGTAAAAATTCACATTTTTCAATTCTTTCTACATTTTTTATTTTTCGTTTTTTTAGACGATTAAGTAAATTAATCGTAGTTATTTTACGTTTCGTTTTTAGGTACAACGTGTGCTGAGTGGAATCTCGGATTACTAAATCAACATTTCAACACTGATTATCAGGTATGCTGAATTATTTTTTAATCGTCAGTATTTTTAACAATTTGTATTTTTTATTTGCATCAATCCGAGTTAACAGTCTTAAGCATAGGCGGATTTAGGTCGGGTCCCTGGAGAGCTTAGCCCTTCCAAAAGTGAAATTAGCCCCCTTCCCAATTTTTCGTGTATATTATCACTGAACACGTTTTTATTGGTGTTTGAAAATAATCTCGTCACTGAACATTTTTTTTTCGAAAAAAGTGATAGATTATTGATAAGAAATTAGAAGTTGATGAAAAATGCAAATATTTTTTTGTTTGTTTTTACTCAAAAAATTCTGGACCTTAATTAATCTTTTCATTTAAAAAATCGTTTTCAGTTGAAATTTTGGGAAATTTACTACTTTGATTTTCCACTGAATCAAAATTTAGCATATAAAATTTCGTAGGTGTGTTCGGGCCCAGTCGTTCTTGTTCCTTTTTGTTTGTGGTTTTGTTTTGCTATTTCGTTTTTAATGAAAACTTTTTTTTTGTTTCTTATTATTAACATCTGAAGTGACTTTGGGCTTAGCCCCCCTCCCCCCAATAAAATCCTCTGAATCTGCCTTTGATCTTAAGTACTTCATTATTTTATTAATAGGTATTTTGTACATACCTACTGGATTTTATGGAGTTTAGAAAACTGCGAGATCAACCACACTACTTTCGTTTTGTGCTATTCGTGGTTTCAAGTTCCAAAAATATGGGTAAGTACTAAGTAGATACTTATTTTATACTTTGAATGATTATATCAGGGTACTTACCTAATAATAAGTAATTATCACGAGGTTTTTTTCTGTATAGAATTTTTACGTGATTATTTTCTTGAGTGTTGAATGTCCATAATTTATGTTTCAGACACCTTAACTCACTAGGTATAGTTGAAGGATTCGAAGCAAGCTGTGAAAAGAAGTAACGTTCGTGACAAGACTTTCAAAATAATTCATACAATTGCAGCCAAAAAGATTTCGCTGAAGTAAGTAGCTAAGCATACGAGTTGAAATCTTGCTCAATTTTAATTTTAATTTTTTCTGGCTCAATTTTTCTTTTTTAGTTTGATTTTATTCGAAAGAATTTTGTTCATCTCCGGTCTCCAGGTTTCATAGAATTGCTAAAAATCCGAGTTTTGTGACCATAAATCAATGATTGAGATGATTTGAAAACTTACTCATCATTCAGGATGCTTCAAAATGTACGAAATTAGGAGGAGAATGCAGAAATTCGTTATTGGAGGCCATCAAATGATTGACAATTTTTTATTTTTTGATATTTAATAATTTTAAACGCCAATTTTATTGCTTTTTGTTACGTGAAATTTGTTATCACCCAGAAAAATGCAATTTCTTATCATAAATGACGAGAATTTAAGCGTTAGAATTATTAAAATTCATTTACGTAAAATTCAATTAAATACTTAGCTTTGAAAAAATTGCAATTTTATATTTAAAAAAATTGCGAATAAGTCGTAAAATATTCGTTCAAATTAAAAAATTATCTTATTGGATTCCTCGCATCAAAATACATACCTATTTTTAATCTTTCCCGTCGCCATTAATTACGTTTTAGAATCTTAAAAATGAATAATTCACTTGAATTAATCATTTTAATGTTATTTATTGTTTAAATAGGTAAAAATATATGTTTTTCGATGCGAAGAAATCAATGGAACGGTTGAGATGAATACTTAACGAGTCTTTTGCATATTTAAATGTTTTTTTCTGGACATTTTACGATCATTTCGACGAATTATTAATAATTTTATTTGGAATAATTTTAGGACTTTTAGGTAGGCAAGTAGAATACTTAATTGTAGTTTCAAATTAGTTTTTTTTCTGCATAGAATTTATACTTGATTACTTGCTCATCATTTACTTACCTACGTTTCAGGCATCTTACTGCAGTTTATGGATTCGGAGCAAACGGTGAAACGGAATAAATGTAACAGGAGATCCAAAATGATTCATATAATCGCAGCCAAAGGAATTTCGCCAATGTAAGTGACTAATAAGCACCCACGACCCACGAAGTATTGAAATTTTATACAAGTAGCTTAATTTTTATTTTTCTGTTCAGTTTTTGATTGTTACATTTTATTAGAAAGTATTAGGGTATCGTGTTTTGTTTTTCTCTAGGTTTTGTTATATTAATTTGTTTTTAATTAATTGTATTTCACTGTTTTGATTCTTTTCAAGTGTTGACTGTAGTTCAGACAATTGAAAGAAGCTGAAAATGGAATAAAATTAACAAAATTCGTTTATTGGAAGTTGAACAAGTTTACAGGAGTAAGTAGAAGTACCTACCTACCTATCACCGGGGGGGGGGAGCTCAGGAGGCTCGACCCCCTCCAACGTAAAAATGACAAAAAAGAATATGATTTTTTTTTCAAATTTTCGCACTTCTTAAATAAACATACCACTCTTAATTTGAATCAGTTGAATTTGCAAAAATTCTGTCTTTTTTAGTCGGTAAAATAATTTTCACTGAAAATTAGTGATTTTTTGCTCAAAAATTACTAATTTCTTAGTTAATGTTCCATTTATCAAAAAAATCATTATTTTGACTAGAAAAATCAATAAATCTCGTCATTTTTCAATTTTTCTTTGCTGAATTGTATTCTGAAAATATCCCAATTACTCCAGCCTCGCTGAAGTAACAGATTACTTCATTTTTTCATTGAATTTTGACCCCCGACCCCCCTCCCCCTCATTTTTCTCAAAATCTGAGCCCCTTCCTTACACAATTTCTGGGTGCGCCTATTTTGAATTTATCTTAATTTAATGAATTGATTTTAATCGACATTAGGTGCGATTTTCATTTTCGTTTTGATCGTAAAATTTTATTTTCTCGTTTTTTATATTTTTTTTTACGATTTTGTTGAGCTGATATTGTTTAAAAACTACCGGAAAAATTTGTTGAATATTTATATTTGTAAAATTCTATTTTAACGTTCATTTTAAAAAAAAAATCTTATGTCAGTTTTAGGAAACCGAATTTTAAAGATGCTGTGTGATTGATTGAAGATTTCTGCATTATCAATTGAGGATTGTAAGGTAAGTAAATTTATTTTGTGTTGAACTTCTCTGATAAATTGATTTCATTAGGCATATCTTTCGTCTTTTTAAAAAAAAATATATATGTATGGTGCTATGAGGAGTTTTAAATTTAAATTTTCTCTTTTTTTTCAGTTTCACATTGAAAGAAACTATGAAATTTCCTCCAGAGAAGTACTTCATTCATTTAAAGTTTTTTTTATCCTATCCATTTGCCATTTTTTCGTTTACCTATTAGAATTTCTCATTGAAAGAGTGAAAATCCCTCTAGAAAAATAAGTACTTTATTCGAGTTTTCTACTCTATCTTATCAATGACTGAAAGGTAATTAAATGTAATTTGTGTTAATTTACTTTGATAAGTTGATTTTACTTACTTGGAATTATGTATTTTCGTTTGTTTTTTTTTTTACTGATAATGCTACAAGGTGTTTAGATATTTTGTCCTATCTACATTCTTGAAACGTTTTGAGTGCTACTGCAAATTAGCTTGTGCTAATTTTACTTTCCTGTTTTTATAATTTTATTTCGTAGCTATTTTTGTGTTTCATCAGTTTTCTACTTCCTCTTGGCTTATTTTTGCTTTGAGAAAAATTGAATGAGAAAAATTGTATTCAATTTTTATTTCACATTTTACTTTTAATTACAATTGTTAGCATGTAAATATATGGCCCCTAAATGGGAGCAAGATCAGGATCTTGTTCCAACTCCTAGTCACACGTCCACGTCGTGGGGGCTGGGACCTCGTCGGAATTGGGTCCGGCGTGCTAACGCGACAGGGGGGTGTGTCAGAGAGATTCTCTGGCACACTGCTTCGGGGATTCAAAATTTTTGGTTTTGGAAAAGGGTGCAAAATTTGAATTTTGGACTTGGGCTAAATTTGTGATAAAAGTAAGTTGTGTTAGGTGTCGACTCATGCAGGGTCACCCTAATACTTGGTATCGGATTACCCTGCATGAATTGGTCCGGCGAGTGAATCATGTAACGTCATCGGTGCCCATCGCGACGTAGTCGATATGGGGCCTTTGTCGGTACATTTTTCTCTCGTCGGATCAGGGATTTGTCTTAATGGTAGTCGTAGGAATTTCTTATGACCTGCGTAATGCGCGAAATCTTGCGCCTTTGCTGAGGGTTATTGATCCCCATATCTACCTTTGCAAATCCGGGGTGGAGGGCATTACGTGGCTCGTTGCGCAACCAGGTGTCTAGTCTTTTTATCAGCGTTGAGCTAAACCTGAAGATGGTCGGACCCGGACGGTCTTTTTAGTATCTTAAAAAAATAACTTTCACTTTCTATCACTGAAAAAATTAAAGAAAGTGAAAGTTCGAAAATAGAAAGTGAAAGTTAAAATTTTAAGATACTAAACAGACCGTCCGGGTCCGACCATCTTCAGGTTTTGCTCAACGCTGATAAAAAAACTAGACACCTGGTTGCGCAACGAGCCACGTAATGCCCTCCACCCCGGATTTGCAAAGGTAGATATGGGGATCAATAACCCTCAGCAAAGGCGCAAGATTTCGCGCATTACGCAGGTCATAAGAAATTCCTACGACTACCATTAAGACAAATCCCTGATTCGACGAGAGAAAAATGTACCGGCAAAGGCCCCATATCGACTACGTCGCGATGGGCACCGATGACGTTACATGATTCACTCGCCGGACCAATTCATGCAGGGTAATCCGATACCACGTATTAGGGTGACCCTGCATGAGTCGACACCTAACACAACTTACTTTTATCACAAATTTAGTCCAAGTCCAAAATTCAAATTTTGCACCCTTTTCCAAAACCAAAAATTTTGAATAACCGAAGCAGCGTGCTAGAGAATCTCTCTGACACACCCCCCTGTCACGTTAGCACGCCGGACCCAATCCGGCGAGGTCCCGGCCCCCACGACGTGGACGTGCGACTAGGAGTTGGAGCAGGAAACTGATCCTGCTCCCGTTTAGGGGCCATATGAAATAATCTAATCAGAATAGTCGTGATTTTCATAATTTATGATTTATAAATAAACGATATTTAATTTTACGTGTACATTATTTTGTGAAAAATTTAATTTCAATTTAAAAAAAAACGCTCGATAGCAAATTAAAAACATCTGATCACTTCGATAAAAATTTTAAAGTAGGTAAAAATGACAATAAATTTATCCAGCTACATTTCCAGCCAGAATAAATAGTAGGTAATCAAATCATAGGATGAAAATTCGTGGCAAATAATCAATTTTCAAGTTTAACACAATAATTGTGAAAAAAATAAAATTCAAATACTTATTAAAAAAATGTTCGGAAACAAGAAGTGTCAAAATATCTGATCACTTCGATAAAAATTTTGAAATAAAAATGACAAAAAATTTATCCAGCTACCTACCTACATTTTCAGCTGAAAATTAATAGTAATCCAAATCATTGAACAAATTAAATCTTAAAGTTTAACACAATAATTGTGAGAAAAAATCAAATTCAAATATTAGAAAATGATCGAAAACAAATATCAAAACATTTTTGATCAAATCAATCATCGTGTCAAAAAATCAATCTTAAAGTTTAACACAATAATTGTGAAAAAAAATCAAATTCAAATATTAAAAAATTCTCGGAAACAGGAAGTGTCAAAACAGCTGATCACTTCGATAAAAACTTTAAAATAGGTAAAAATGACAAAAAATTTATTCAGCTACATTTTCAGCTGAAAATTAATACTAATCAAATCATTGAACAAATTAAACGATGAAAAATCGTGACAAAAAAAATCAATTTTAAAGTTTACCACAATAATTAAGAAAAAAATCAAATTAAAATATTAAAAAATGCTAAAAAACAAATCAAAATATTTTTGATCAAATCAATCGATTGATCATTAATTATGTTAGGTAAAAAAAATATTGTGAATACAAAAATGTAAAATAAACTCACGAAAACATACACAATTTAGCTCCAAATCACAAAAAATAATCGCTACAAAAAAATGAATAGGTATTATTTATTAGATCGATTTTTAAAAACTAATCATTACCACCTCATGATCCTCACTCCTCCAGAACCAATGAAAAACTGACCAGTGAGGTATATTCTGCGAAAGTCTGTAAAATTAAAGTAAAACAAACCAATTAGTTTGGCATATGCGAATAAGTGTATATTGCACCCCCAGCCGATCCTTTGGGACATGAATTTTCTCAAAATGTTCCTTAAAAGTCGCCATCGTGTATAAAGTAGGTAGTCGAAAGTTCGTAAAACACAGTATCCCAAATTTCCCGATTCAACCTTTGGTAGCTAAAAGCTGTTAGCACCGACTGATTATCACTTAGGGCTTTTTAACAGAAGAAATAAGTAAACATTTTACGATGGAAAAAATCTCAAAAATTTTCATTTCTAATGGGCATACCTTATTATAGAATTTTTTGACCACTTTGGTAAGAGGCATATTATCTTCGGAATAGAAATGAGTCACCAGACGCATCAATCGACTGGTATTGGAAATTGGAATAAAGCAGAGGTATAATCAGCATCGTCGTTCACACTTTTAATTTAAAATCTTTGATTCTGTTTTTTAAGAGTCATCGATATAGAGAATAATGCTTCGACTTGTTTCTTTGGTAAGTATGTCTGTATCGGGTAAAGTTTCTGGAATAAAAATCATTTTAAAAAAAATAATCGACAGGAGGGGTGATATATACCCTTTTTAGTACATGCCGGACTAAACATAAAAATGAAAAAAGTCAACAAATTATTAAATAATATCGCAAATATAATGAAATAAAACTTACCATTTTAACACGAGATCATAGAATTTCCTCGATTGGAAATAAATCTTTGCCAGGATGAGTTTCAAGTGAAGACACTGGAAGATATTGGCGAAATTCTGCAAATAAAAAAATAAATAAAGTTATAAAAATAAAATCGACAGTGTTATTAAAAAATTGATTAATTAAAAGCAAAAAGAAAACCTACAAATTGGAATCCGGATTACTGAAAATTGAAAAACACCTCCACTCTCCAGCAAAGCAAATGAAGAAAATCATTGTAT
Organism: Pseudococcus viburni; assembly: GCA_033439095.1. Classification (NCBI taxonomy): domain Eukaryota; kingdom Metazoa; phylum Arthropoda; class Insecta; order Hemiptera; family Pseudococcidae; genus Pseudococcus; species Pseudococcus viburni. Next base: position 812,953 of record JAVBJF010000164.1, read on the forward strand.
CCACAACTGTCAACGAAACATTCATTATTGAAGGCATCTGTCCTAAGATCTGTAAAATGAAAAATCCAGGTAAGTAGATACATATATCACATAAAATTGAACAGAAAAAAAAATCGAAGTAAAACAGTTTAAAAATACTCTGCAACTCAAGAATTGGGGAAAAAATCTTTAAAATAAGTAAGGAGGTTATCAATTTGGAAAAATTCTACGTTTCTTTTTAAAAAACGCCTACAAAAATACAGTTGAGCAACTTAAATAGCACGAATGAAGAAATTACACCACTTTTAAAGCAAAATTTAAATAAAATACGCGCCAAATTATTTTTCGTAAAAGTGAATTTTAAATCTCATTTTACATTTACATTATTTTGTGAAAATTTTTAAATTTAAATCATAAAAAAAACGTGATAGCAAACGTGAAAACATTTGATCACGTCGATAAAAATTTTAAAGTAAAAATGACAAAAAAATTTTAAACCATTGTACAAATTAAACGATGAAAAATCGTGACAAAAAAACTAATTACAAAGTTTACCCCAAAATTTATGAAAAAAAGGGGGCATTCCATACTAAAACAAGCCAAAAATGAAGTGGGGTCGTTCGATTTCGCTCAATTTTTTTTCGAGTTCTCCTTGGCGGTCTATTTACAAAACCACGATCATTTCTTTTCTAACCCTCAAATAGGCTGGGGGTGGGTCGCGTAATTTTTATGCAATTGTGATTTCTAGCCAAATTACCCAACTTTGAAGGCTCATATCTCGAGATAGGTTGTACTTGGGCGAAAACCGTTTGCAGGGTCTGAAATAAAATTGATAGTTGATTCAAAAACGGTAATCATATTTTTAAAAGCTCAAAGTTGAACTTTGGTGGTGAAAGCTCAACTTTCATGATAAAAACAAAAGATGAAAGCTACCATTTAAAAATCTGAAAAAATTACAGTGAGAAGACCTTTTCACCCTTTTTTCAACCAACAAATTTTCAAGATGGGACCACTAGATCCCTGGGGAGAGGGGGTACAGGGTTTCACATTTTTAACCAATTTTTTTGAAAAACTCAATTCTGTGTTGATCACTCATGAGTTACGACTAAAGGAGGTGGTCGATTGGGGTCGGATCAAAAAGCAAGTCGATATTCGAATTCTACGCCCTCAAATTAGTTAGAAACGATATGCCACACCATATTTTCATTTCGCAACATATTTTCCCCAAAATTGAGGGACTAGAGGGGCACTGATGGGCCAAATCCTAAAAATAAGCAAATATTCGAACTCAGTACCCTCAAAAACCTAACAAACGACAGGCCACACGTTATTTTTCATTTTTTTGAATTTTGGCCCTATCAAGGAGGCAACTAGGGAGGGGAATCAGAGGGGTCGGGTCGAGTGAAAAAACTGAGTACATATTCAAAATCAGCGCCATCGAATTAGTGGTAATCGATGTGTTACTTTAGTTTTTAGATTTTTTAAAACTTTGGGTCAAAATTGTGGACCCCTCTACCCCCCAGAAGTCTTGAGATCCCATCTTGAAAATTTGTTGGTTGAAAAAAGGGTGAAAAAGGATCCTCACTGTAATTTTTTCTGATTTTAAAATGGTAGCTTTCATATTTTATTCTTATCATGCAAGTTGAGCTTTCACCGTCAAAGTTCAACTTTGAGCTTTTAAAAATATGATTACTGTTTTTGAATCTCCCATCAATTCTCTTTCAAATCCTGCAAACAGTTTTCACCCAAGTACAAGCAATCTCGAGATATTAGCCTTCAAAGTTGGGTAATTTGGTTAAAAATCACAATTGCATAAAAATTACGAGGCTCACCCCAACCTCTTCGAAGGTTAGAAAAGAAATTATCGTGGTTTTGTAAATTTAAAAAATGCTCGGAAACAAAATATCAAAACATTTGATCACACCAACAGATTGATCATTAATTACGCTAGGTAATAAAAATATTGTAAATACAAGAAAGTAAAAAAACTCACCAAATTACACTGCCTATCAGCCACATAATTTGAATACTCGAAAATTCATTTCAACGCCACTGAAAATTCAACAAAAAACCACTGTTGACGAAAAGAACCAATCCACTCCGTAAGAGCTAATAAAAAACGGAATGATGACGCGAAAGTACACTGCTTCCCTGAGTACCTATCGAAAAATTAGGTCAGGATTAAAAACACGAAAACAAATAAACACACTTTAGCTCCGAATCACAAAAAATAATCGCGTCAAAAAAATTAATAATAAAAGTTATTAAATCGATTTTTAAAAAACATATTACCACCAAAAAATCCGTCAAATGAGATGCTCACTCCTCCACAACCAATGGAAAACTGACCAGTGAGGTACATATATTCTGCGAAAGCCTAAAAAATTAAGTAAAACAAACCAATTAATCCGGCATATGTGAATAAGGGTATATCGCACCCCCTGACGATCCTTCGAGACACAAATTTTATCGAAAATCATATCCCAATGAATCGGCAGGAGAGGTGTAATATACCTTTTTTTAGCTTATGCGGGACAAAATGTAAAAATAAAAAAGTCACCAAATTATTAAATAATGTCGAATAAAATAAAATAAAATAAAACTTACCATTAACACGAGATCATAAAATTTTCTCGATTGGATAAAAGCTTTGCCAGGGGTGTTTCTGTCAAATGACCATGTTCACTCCTCAATAGCCAAGAGAAGACTTTGGAAGAGATTATCGAAATTCTGCAAATAAAAAAATAAATAAAAAAGTTATAAAAATTGGCAGCGATATAAAAAAATTGATTAATTAAAGCAAAAAAAAACCATACAATTCAAGTCCGGATTATTAAAAATTGAAAAACACCTGCAAAGCAATTGAAGAAATTCACCATTTCCACAAACGTCAACAAAACACAAGGGCATCTGTCCCAAAAGATCTGTAAAATAAAAAATCCAGATAAGTAGGTACATGATCATTCATCACAGTACGTACATTAAATAAAATTGAACAGAAAAAAAATTTGATGTAAAACGGTTTAAAAATACTCAGAATTCACAAATTGGGGAAATTCTACGTTTTCTAAAAAAAAAAAACACTCATGAAAATACAGTATAAAGTATAGGTAACTTGATTAACAAAAATAACTGTCCAAACATAATTAAAATAAAAAATTCAAGGTAAGTAGGTAAGTAAATCAAATTGGAAAAATTCTACGTTTCTTTCAAAAAACGCCTACAAAAATACAGCATATACAACCTTAATAGCACAAATGAAGAAATTACACCACTTTCAAGGCGAAGTTAAAATAAACTGATTGAGGATAAAGGATAGGTAATCGGAAAAAAGAGAAGTAGACGAATGAAATACGTACCAAATTGTTTTTTCAAAAGTTAATTAAAAAAAATATGTATGTACTCACTTAGATCATTCAACAATCTGAGCAGTTGTCTACAGATCTGTAAAATAAAAATTCCATAGTAAGTAAGTATATCAGTTATGGAAAATTTTACGTTCTCTAAGAAAGAAAAAAAAACTACAAAAATGCAGTAAGTATATAGGCAACTTATACAGCACGAATAAAGAAAAAAAAAGGAATAATAAATTTAAAACTTACCAAAGTGAATAATCAATAGGTAGTCCAAGTAGTTTGGCGTACTCTTGATTACTGAACGAAGATTAAAAAGTACATTAATACGTCTGAACTTCAGCTGTTATTCAAAGATCTGTAATAAAAATTGCAATGTAAGTAGGTATATCGAATTAGGGAAATACAATATAGGGGTCATTCTAAAATTTCGCAGAAATTCGTCTAGGAATTTTTAAAAATTTTTAAACATTTTTTTCTGAAAAATTTTGATTAGAGTCGTTAATACTAGTGTGCCAGATAACATTCACATGCTCACACAACTGGAAAACAAAAATAGATTTTCCCCATGTAATTTAAATGGGGAATGCCACGACGAGGACATCCACGACGAAGGACAAAATTGTAGAAATGTCCAAATTGTAAGAAAATAATGCGTTTTGAGGAAAAACCAACTATTGCATCGAAAACTGGTTCACCTTCTTATTTTGAGGCAGCTTTGAAAAAAATGAAAAAATTGAGGTATAGCCTCACAATGAAGAGCCACGACGAGGACATTTCTGTGTGCCGAATTATAAATTTGGAAACATTTTTCACGAAATCGTTATTATTATGAACACTGAAGTCAAATCTACAGCTGGACAGTAATTTTATGATGTCAAGGTATCGACTCGACCAATTGTTGTATTCCAAAATAACCAACTGTCTCTCTCAGCCTTTCGAGAAAAAAAGCCACGACGAAGGACCAAAAATTCCGTACGCTACTTTGAGCTTTTAAAAATGTGCTTCATCGACTTTGAAATATGTTTTAAACGTCATAATAAGTAATATGGGACCTCTCTGCATTAAGTTGGTGCAATAGTTCAGCTTGGAAAGTTGCGATAGGAGAGAACAGAAGTATTTTGACTTCAGCGCGAAATCAAGTACAGGCCACGACGAGGACATTTGGACTACTTTTTTAGCCCCCTCGGGGACAGGAATATTTTTTGCTCCATTATTTTCGCAGGAATATGTAGGGGGGATGATTATCTATCTATACATTCCAACCGCATTGTTCCAGCATGTATATTTCCTGAGATAATTACTCCGTACAGAGTTTTCTGCGAAAATTTAGAATCACCCACAGGCAACTTAAATTGCACGAATAAAGAAAGAAAAATAAAGAGAGTAAATGTAATACTTACCAAATTAAAACAATCAAATAATCTAGTTTGACGTTTCCTTGGCACCTGAAAGATAATTAAAAAGTACATTAAAACGCAGAAAAAAGACAAATACCAAATTATTTTTCTCGAAGGTGAATTTTGAAAAAAATGTATTCACAGGATAATTCAACAGTCTGAATTTTTGTTCGAATTACACATATTTCTTCAGAAATTTCAAAGCGAGTAATTGAAAAGTTCTTTGGTCCCATTTACTATTGTACAGATCTCACCGATCTGGTGATGGTTCTTAGGTCATTGGAAATTGGTAAGTATTCCAAGGATAGAATATTGTTAATACATAATTAAATAAACAAAATGATGAAAAAATCTTTAAACTTTTAACTTCAAAAAAGAAAATAAATCAAATAACTCACCTAATGGTAGGTAATTTTTTTGCTAATAAGATACTGATGAGATCTGAAGCTTGAACTGTTCGTGGTGGTGAAATCTTGTTGATGTAATATTCAAAAATCTGAAAAAATAAGTAAAATTTTCTTACTGAAAAAATTAAATTATGTTCATAAATGGACACTCAGAAAAGTGCAATATTTCAAGCCAAATAACTTTCGAAAAAAATACTCACTTTGTTGGATATCTTCTTCAATCACCATCGGAAATCCAAAGTCCGCCTCAGAATCTTGATTTCACAATAAATAATCTGATAATCTGAAAAATAAATTTAAAAATTCACTCAAAATTCGTTTCTTTGAACGAAGACTAAGTACCGATGTAGAAAAATTTTCTAACAGAAATCACTCACATTGTCACATAGCGATGGACGAATTTCCAACAAAGGCAAATTTCTTGATCCTTTTTCGGTACCAATCTCCTACTGCAATTCTGAATCAGAAGCATTATTTAAAATGTCAAAAATTGTAACAAATCTGGTAAAAATCAAAAGAAAAACAATATTAGGTAAAAGTTGATATACGAATCAAAAAACATCCTACCTTCTTTTAATCGTCTGATGAATGGCATCCAAATGCTCGTCTTTGCAACCGGACTCGGGTGGATCATTCAGAGGACTCCCAAAACTTTCAGCTCATCTTGCATTTCTGAAAAATAAACAGGTAAATCGATAATAATTAATAAAACAAGCAAAAAAATAAAATAACCTAAACTTAGAATTTTCAAGAAAAAATCTCAAATGTCATCGATTCATATTACATTTTTACACAAAAAAATCAATTCAGGGAAATTAAACCGAAAAAAATCTAAACTTTCTTTTGGGTTTCCTTAGAGAACTCAGATCTTCAATAATGAACCAGGGCTCGGCTCTTCAGGAAGTCAATGTTAGCGTTTTAGAACAAGGTAATTCTTGCATTTTGGAAAATAAGCAAATATTAAATTATATGTACTTGCACTTCAAAAATAAGATTTTTTTTAAAATACTTACTCGAGGCGAATTTTCAGCGGAGCCAAAATTTTGAGCATGTAATATCCTTTTTGTTTCAATTTGATAATTCTTACAAATCTGAAAAACAAAAATAAGAAATCGTAAAATTATTCGAAATCAAAAATTGAAAAAATAATTGTAAAATTACGATTTTAAGAATTAGCCACTTACCTATTGAAGAATTAGATACTTCCACCAACCTAACTCGCGACGAGATAATCATTCATGTGAATCTGAAAAAAAAAACGAATTTCTGAGTACTGCAAAATAAGTATTTGCAATTCTAGAAAATAAGCAAATATTAAATTATACTTGCACTTCAAAAATGAGTAAGACATTTTTTTTAAATACATACTCAAGGCGAATTTTCAGCAGAGCCAAAATTCTGAGCACATAACATCCTTTTCGTTTCGATTTGATAATATTCTTACAAATCTGAAAAACAATCGGAAATTGTAAAATTATTCCAAAAAAAATCGAAAAAATAATTATAAAATTACGATTTTAAAAATTAGCCACTTACCTATTGAAGAATTACTTAGATACTTCCACGAACCTAACTCGCAACGAGATAATCATTCATTTGAATCTGAAAAAAAAAAACAAAAAAACGAATTTGTGAGTACAGCAAAATGAGTGAAATTATAAATAGTTTTAAAAAATCATCAACATGGCCTTTAAAAAATCATCAACATGGCCATAATTGAAAAAATTATTGGAAAATCGCGATGATAAAAGCTGGTATCTCACCTACTTGTTAAGGAATTACTACCATACTGAAATTTCACGAACCTAGCTCTCAGAGAGATAATCATTCATGTAAATCCGAAAAAAAAACACGAATTTCTGAGTACTGCAAAATGAGTAAATACAATTCTAGAAAATAAGCAAATATTAAATTATACTTGCACTTCAAAAATGAGTGAAAAATGTTTTTTAAATACATACTCGAGGTAATGTAAATGCATGTAACAACTACAAAGCTTATGCACTTTCAATCAAAAATAACAACAAATAATCAAACACTTGGTATAGAACTCACCAAAAAACAATTCTAAATTTCCTCTTCATTTTCCAGCTCCAATTAACTGCAAAACATAGTGATAACATTTCCCTCCAAACCAAGAAAGAGGACAGCAGCAAGGAAAAAATTTTGAAAAACAGGCTTGGGGTTGCAGCTTCCCCAAGTGAATCCAGTTTTATATCCTTAATCTCTGAAAAAAAAAGTGAAACTAATACAATTACACAAATTCAAAAGTAATACCGTTAAAAAATTAACTTGAACATTTTTTGGAGGAAATAAGTAGATAGGTACAAGAAACTGCCAGTTTTATACATCAGAACGCATCAATAAACACAACATTTTACGGGCATCACAATGTGCAACTTTGCCGAATTTCCAGTTCTTTACTCGGCAATATCTCAGAAAGAAAACGTTTTGGGCCCATGTTGAATATGACATTTTTTGTTCGTATTGATAAGTAGAATATGAGGTTTCAATATTTCACACCTTAACTAAGCCACACTGTATTATTTACCTAGGGAAATGAGATTTTCATAGAGTTTTAGGGTTTGTTACTGGGTTGGTGGGAGGGAAATACCTCATGTTCATTCAAAAGCATTTATTTCCCTAGCTGAATTAGATCTTTTTGTTACGGAGAGGAAAAACGCTTGCTTATACAACAGAATGATTGTCATTTGTTAAAATGTCAAGAGGAAGAAAAAGTAACACTTTCTCTCCCTAGCATTGCAAATAGTATATTACGCAGGGAGCAAAGTGTGTAAGATTCCAAATAAGTGAGGGCTGTGTCACACAAGTTCAGGTTCACACATATTTGCTCCCATGTTGCATTTGCTACTTTTTATAATGGTCAAAAAATACTTCATTACTACATTGTTTCATACAAACATACACTAAAACTGAAATACTTACAAGATTGGTACATTCTTTTTGCCTCAACAAACAATTGTTGTGAGTTGTAAAAATCTATGTAATAGTTTTATCCTTCTTAAACACAATTTTTAATATTAATGTATATCTTTGCAATCAATAATTACAAAACTATACATTAAATATAATAAAATGGGATTACACATGATTTGCTTATGCTTGTTTGAAAATAATCAAATTTCACTACAGAGGGAGTAAAAGTCAACCTTTACACCCTCTCACGAAGCTCAAAGGCACAAACTTATCTTTTACTCCCTCTATAACAAAAAATATTGTATGCAACTAGGGAGATAGTGATTTTCAACACATTTCGAACTTTATTGCCTGAGCAAAGCAAGGGAAATAACTTAAAATAGTTGAAAATCACTTTATCTCCCTAGTTGCATAATATACTAATTCTTCACCCATGCATAGTTTCATTACTTTGCTCCCATTGGGAGAGAATATCTACTTTGCTCCCTCTCCAGAAAACGAATACTCTATCTTGCCAAAACAATGTAGGTAATGAAGTATTTTGGGTCTATAATTATGAAATAAAAATTATGAACTTCTATCTATAACATAAAAGTGGAAAATAGGGAAAAGGGGGGTGGAAAATGTAAGAGACTTACTTACAATTATAGAAAAGTGTAAACACTCACTTAAAGGACCTTCTGTAATTTGTTTACTTCAAGAATCTCCATCCTTTGAGAGTGAATTTGAAGCTGTTAAATGTTGAAGCAACCATTTCCTGAAACACAAAAATTATATAAAATTCTAGTTTAATCACTATTGATAAAAGATTTCCTAGTGATTTTAAAAACTCTTAACACTTACCTAAATGACGTTGATTCTGAGAGTAAAAAATGTTTTTCCTTGGAGTATTGACCAGAGATTACCTAGGCGATACTTCTTGCCAAGGAAAGGAGGAAAACATACCCCAGAAGATGAAGGAGAGGAAAAGGTTAATGAAGTTCTAAACACTAAAAAAAAGAAACCTATCAAAGAAATGTCCAACAAAAGAATTATCCTTTCACTTGAAATAATTGAGATAGGACTAAGAAATTGTGATAAGAAAGGTAGATACCGGGTGCTCGATTAATTCTGGCTCCCCCCCCCCCCCGATACTTTTTAGGTCAAAAATCGTAAGTTGGCTACACTTCGTTCCATTTGTTTAATTTGAAGAAGTATTGCCAACTTATGATTTTTGACATAAAAAGTATCGGGGGGGGGGGGGGAGCCATAATTAATCGAGCACCCGGTAAGATGGGAACAATCGAATAATTAAACTTAAAGAACAGTAAAACAAATTAGCTTTGAGTACAAGGAAACCACCAATAGCCTACATATGTGAAACAAAATGGAATTTGATGAGAAAATAAGTAATAAAGAAAAAGATGTTTTAATGACCTTTGATATGGAAAGAGTCCCACTCTAAGTAAAACTATGATGCTATATGTAAATGACTCTTCACTATCATTGTAAGATGAGGTGAAAAGTTAGCAACATAATGAAAAAAAAATCCATAGATATTCTAAGCCAATTCCAACATTTACCCAAGAGATTAATTCACAATTGAAGAATGCAACTGGCTCTCCGCCATATAAAGCTTTGGGGAGACAGGGAACATCCAGAGCATTTAGTCAATCACAAAACCACTTACACAAGTGAATATGTGATTACATTGATTCCATAACTCATTATATAAATATAATGAATTGTTAGTGAATGTAAATTTTAAAGAGCTATGAATGATAAACAAACTATTAAACACCCTATTAAGAAAAACAGCAGAGAAAACAAAAGGGATTATAACTCTACTATGTACATACATCAGAATACTACAGACAAAACGGGGCTCATATTAAGGATATATATATATATAAGTAATTAAACTCAAGGAGTTATTGTTATCTATTATAGCATGGGTGATATATTGAGGGTTACATTTGAATGATATATATTTCCAAACTGTGCACTTTGTACCTTGTAGGTGTATTTGTCCAACACCCCTTATCATCTCAACATTCTTAATACCCCTAAAAACTCTGTTCTACACCTACAAGGCTAATGAAGCACATATGAAACCTGGGAAAAGTGGTGAAGCAGATACAATATAAAATTAGTATTTAGGCCAATTCAGAATAAAATGCTACTGAAGAAAGAAAAAGAGTTTGTAACAAACTAAAGAAGCTAAATTAAAAAAGTAATGGTACGAGTACCTATGCTTATCCAAAGAATTATACAAGCAGCAATCCACAAATAACATTTGGAAAATGAAACACCCATAATGGACATGATCCTAGGGTGATGCACAGCCAGGAGAAGCCCTCCTCCTAAATCGCACCTCCAGTGCAATAACAACACATCTCAAAAAAAATGAACTTCTTTATTTTTGATGTAAATTGAAAACTGATCAAAGATGAACACGTTTCAGGAAAAAATACGAAGGTCAAATTTTTTTGAGATGTGTTACTTAACTTGAGTCTATGGTGAGATCTAGAAGGAGATGATGATTTATTCACAATCATCAGTTTAAAAGAATTATCTGAATTATTCATAACTGTCTATAATATAAACCAGTTTATTAAGCCTACAAAAAAAATGCCTGGATTATTCTGTATATATATTGAAATTGAGTTTGAATGTATAGAATTAATAACACTTACCAATGATGGTTCGCCGTTTTGATAGATAACATGAAGAGTAATATCACTACACAGAATAACAACTCGCAATAAAATTAAAATTTGTTCAATAAATTTTTTATGTTAAAATGAAAATAGCAGAACTGGGATGACACACCCACACATTTTGGAGGTTACACCACAACTAAGAGTATCTTACATTTGAAAAAGTTATGGCATAATTATTATTTTGTTACATTACACAAAAATTAATTCTAAAAATCTTATTATAACACATCTGCACTTTTCACATGTTGTATCACTACTAAGTATATTACTTGATCATACACATATGCATACAAAATCATCATTACAGAAAGTTAAATCAAGTTGTGAAGTAATATATTATGCGCTTAGAGAGATAAAGTGATTTTCAATGAGTTTTGAGGTTTATTGCCATGGCAAAGTGAAGGAAATGACTCAAACTCATTGAAAATCATTTATCTTCATAGTTAGATATTTTTCTCAATACATACTATGAAAGTTGAACATTACTCCCACTCTGCAGCATACAAAAGTAAACCAGTGTATTGTAGATACTTTTCTATATGAGTGTGATGAAAAGTACTACTTTTCATTCCACTACACTCGCTCAGCCTGTGAAATAAATTGTTTTTGATTAAAAAAATAAATGTAATTTTGCGTGCTAGAGTGATTCTTAAAATTTTGTAATGTGTATCAAGATAAATATCTTACACTGCAGGAGGTGAGAGTGAACATTTCTTGTCTCATGCGTTGGCTTCACTCACCTTTGGCCCATTTTGCCAACATTCACACTCGACAAGAAATGGTTCACTTTCACCTCCTATACAGTATGACATAAAAGTCTTGTCCACGAAAAACACTTCTCGATTACTCGAAACTGAAAAGAGATATAGGGGTGATTCAAGCGGCAATGTGTTCCTGGTGACAAGGGCATTGAGCCCTACCAACAGGGTGTCCACAAATGGAGAAACCGGTTTTGGTCAAAAAATTGGGGTCTGGGTTTTTTATGGAAATGAAGTCTACACACTGAGACGATTAAAATGTGATATTTTTTTTTGGAAACCGGTTCAATAATTTGCAACCAGTTGTCAAAAATATCTCAAAAATGAAATGAGGGTCTGCGTTTTTAATGGAAATGAAGTCTACACACTGAGACGATTAAAATGTGATATTTTTTTTGGAAACCGGTTCAATAATTTGCAACCAGTTGTCAAAAATATCTCAAAAATGAAATGTGGGTCTGCGTTTTTAATGGAAATGAAGTCTACACACTGAGACGATTAAAATGTGATATTTTTTTTGGAAACCGGTTCAATTTCAGGTGATATCGATAATTTTTTGCGAATTCATTTGAAATTTTTCTCAATCTCTTTTTCTTGTTGTTGAAATTGACAGCAAGTATCAGAGGATAAACCGGTTCAAAAAATGAGTTCACTGGCAATCTTGAGTTTTTAAAGCTGTACAAATTATGTTTGAAATTTTTTTGTAATCTCGATTTTTGAGAATTTTTGACAACCTGTTGCAAATTTGCGAACCGGTTTCCAAAAAAAAATATCACATTTTAATCGTCTCAGTGTGTAGACTTCATTTCCATTAAAAACGCAGACACCCATTTCATTTTTGAGATATTTTTGACAACTAGTTGCAAATTATTGAACCGGTTTCCAAAAAAAATATCACATTTTAATCGTCTCAGTGTGTAGACTTTATTTCCATAAAAAACCCAGACCCCAATTTTTTGACCAAAAATTTCATTTATGAGATATTTTTGACAACTGGTTGCAAATTATTGAACCGGTTTCCAAAAAAAATATCACATTTTAATCGTCTCAGTGTGCAGACTTCATTTCCATTAAAAACGCAGACCCTCATTTCATTTTTGAGATATTTTTGACAACTGGTTGCAAATTATTGAACCGGTTTCCAAAAAAAATATCACATTTTAATCGTCTCAGTGTGTAGACTTCATTTCCATTAAAAACGCAGACCCCCATTTCATTTTTGAGATATTTTTGACAACTGGTTGCAAATTATTGAACCGGTTTCCAAAAAAAATATCACATTTTAATCGTCTCAGTGTGTAGACTTCATTTCCATAAAAAACCCAGACCCCAATTTTTTGACCAAAACCGGTTTCTCCATTTGTGGACACCCTGTTGGTAGTGCTGAAAATTTGATTATCAATTTTCAATGCCCTTGTCACCAGGAACACATTGCCGCTTGAATCATCCCTATATCTCTTTTCAGTTTCGAGTAATCGAGAAGTGTTTTTCGTGGACAAGACTTTTATGTCATACTGTATAGTAATATACTATTTTGTTAATGAGGGAGGTAAATGCTTGTTTGTACCAGCAAGCGATCAGTGAGAGGGAGTAAAAGTGCACTTCATCTCCCAGAGTAATGAAAAATCATTTCACAGCACAACCTCCAACTATGGATGCTACATATCAACTACAGATTAGGATTGACTCAATCAACAAATTTGGGAAAAGTAATTTGTGCTGTGCAACCCAATTTAACTAAGTGAAGAAACATCAAAACTGTGGTATATTCCTTTCAAGGGGCATTAGTGTTTCTCCGCAACAGGCTTGTGGACCAGAAGATCCCAACCAATGCGAGATTGAGACCTCAGAAATGGTTAATGACTGCATGGACCTGGCAGAATCAGATTGACCACAAATTTTTCATGCAATGAACATTGTTCAAACTTAGACCAACTGCTATTTTTTCTTTTTACCAGAACAGAACATGAACCACTGATGAATATATTTTGAAGATTGGACTAGACCAATAACCATTTCAAAAATCCGTGGTCATCAGTCAATTTTTTCCTTACTTTTTTCGTTTTTT
>JAVBJF010001640.1:0-11061 GCA_033439095.1 Pseudococcus viburni
CACTTTTTCTTATACATGTTTTTTTTTTTTCTAGAATGTTGAAGATTTGAAGAAAGAGATAAAAGAAAAAAAGAGCTCGAAATGCGAAATGTTCTCAAAATTTGGAAATTAGAGCTAGTAAGTGGGTCTAATAAAAAATTTCAGTAGGTACCAGATGTACTTATAAAAGCTATCAACATGTTTTTATGTTTTACAGAGAATATAAAAATCAAGACAACATGTAATTCGGGCATTCTCGAAACTGAAAGAAAATATGTAGAGGCGGTGGAGGTACAATTTTCGTAATATTATCCCCGATAAATTGACGAGTATTCCTTAAAACTATATTTTTTTTTTCAGAAAATTAAACAACTTAATTCGAAGTTGGAAGATTTAACAGAAAAAAAAATAGAAATCATCGGGCTAGAACGAGTAGGTACAATTTTACCATATCATGTTGTAAATTGCCATTGCCAAGTTGATTTTTATTTGCATGTTTTTTATTTACAGTAAAATAAAGAATGGGAAGAGGTAGTCTTTTGGCTCAAAGCCGAATTGATGACGTGGAAAAACGGAACGATGATGCGGCACAGGTATAACTCCATAATTTTACCAGTGACGTTTTATTTCTACCTACGTACTTAATTGTTTTTTTTTTTTCAGGAAGTAAAAACGCTAAAAAATGATATCGATTTGAAAAAAAAAGAGATTGCTGAAAAATAAGAAAAAATTATGTATTTTAACGAAGTATGTACAATATTAATACCTACAGGTATCAATGAATTTTTTATTATATTTAGATATTTATTTTCAGAGAAAACAAAAACTTCAGCTGTTTGTGACGAAAATGCTGAAGATGGAGTTCGAGTGTTCGATATGTGAAGAGCTTCGTAATTGATGTAAGTGAAAATAAATAGTATATAATGCAACTAGGGAGATGAAGTGATTTTCGACGAGTTTTAATGTTCATTGCCGGAGCGAAGCGAGGGAAATCACACAAACTCAAACTTGTTGAAAATCATTTATCTCCCAAATTCGATAAGATATTTTTCGTTAATGAGGGAGAATATTCATTCTTGTTTTTTTTTTTTAATTTTCAGGCCTCTATCACAGAATGCGGCCATTTATTTTGCAGAAGATGCCTTGTGAACTGGATGGGAAGAAGCCCATCATGTCCCATTTGTCGGATCCCACTACGAAACGAGCTATATTTCAACAAGAATATTGAAAATTTAATAGATCAGTTGTTACCTACGGCAGTATCGAAAGAAGTCGAAAAGAAAAGGACCGAAGCAATAATTAAAAGGAAACCAAGTAGTAAGTTGACCATTCCTTTAAAATCATAATTTTAACTTTTTCTAAAAAATTTTCAATATTTTAGGAAATTTATTCGATGTAGGTACGTGAGTTACCAGGGTGCGTTCACTTTGGAAAAAAATAAGGTATACCTTATTTAAATAAGGTGTAAACAAAGCGTTAGCCAATCAGATTTTTCGTTCCTGACAGATTTTGATCGATCATTTTTTCACCCTTTTAAAAATTTATGACTATTTTTATGACAATCAAATGGTACAAAAATTTTCTAACCAGTCAATTTTTGAATTTAATGAACGATTTTGGACATCAATGCTTTGTTTATACCTTATTTAAATAAGGTATACCTTATTTTTTTTTCCAAAGTGAACGCACCCCAGCACCTTCAATTTTATTTGTTTGTTTTTTCTTGTGTTTTATTACTTTGTATGTTTTTCACGTTTTTAAGATGTATTTGTATAATTTCACACGTTTTTCTTATACATGTTTTTTTTTTTCTAGAATGTTGAAGATTTGAAGAAAGAGATAAAAGAAAAAAAAGAGCTCGAAATGCGAAATGTTCTCAAAATTTGGAAATTAGAGCTAGTAAGTGGGTCTAATAAAAATTTCAGTAGGTACCAGATGTACTTATAAAAGCTATCAACATGTTTTATGTTTTACAGGAGAATATAAAAATCAAGACAACATGTAATTCGGGCATTCTCGAAACTGAAAGAAAATATGTAGAGAGCGGTGGAGGTACAATTTCGTAATATTATCCCCGATAAATTGACGAGTATTCCTTAAAACTATATTTTTTTTCAGAAAATTTAAACAACTTAATTCGAAGTTGGAAGATTTAACAGAAAAAAAAAATAGAAATCATCGGGCTAGAACGAGTAGGTACAATTTTACATATCATGTTGTAAATTGCCATTGCCAAGTTGATTTTTATTTGCATGTTTTTTTATTTACAGTAAAATAAAGAATGGGAAGAGGTAGTCTTTTTTGGCTCAAAGGCCGAATTGATGACGTGGAAAAACGGAACGATGATGCGGCACAGGTATAACTCCATAATTTTACCAGTGAACGTTTTATTTCTACCTACGTACTTAATTGTTTTTTTTTTTTCAGGAAGTAAAAACGCTAAAAATGATATCGATTTGAAAAAAAAGAGATTGCTGAAAAAGAAGAAAAAATTATGTATTTTAACGAAGTATGTACAATATTAATACCTACAGGTATCAATGAATTTTTTATTATATTTAGATATTTATTTTCAGAGAAAACAAAAACTTCAGCTGTTTGTGACGAAAATGCTGAAGATGGAGTTCGAGTGTTCGATATGTGAAGAGCTCGTAATTGATGTAAGTGAAAATAAATAGTATATAATGCAACTAGGGAGATGAAGTGATTTTCGACGAGTTTTAATGTTCATTGCCGGAGCGAAGCGAGGGAAATCACACAAACTCAAACTTGTTGAAAATCATTTATCTCCCGAATTCGATAAGATATTTTTCGTTAATGAGGGAGAATATTCATTCTTGTTTTTTTTTTTTTTTAATTTTCAGGCCTCTATCACAGAATGCGGCCATTTATTTTGCAGAAGATGCTTGTGAACTGGATGGGAAGAAGCCCATCATGTCCCATTTGTCGGATCCCACTACGAAACGAGCTATATTTCAACAAGAATATTGAAAATTTAATAGATCAGGTTGTTACCCCGGCAGTATCGAAAGAAGTCGAAAAGAAAAGGACCGAAGCAATAATTAAAAGGAAAACCAAGTAGTAAGTTGACCATTCCTTTAAAATCATAATTTTAACTTTTTCTAAAAAATTTTCAATATTTTAGGAAATTTATTCGATGTAGGTACGTGAGTTACCAGGGGTGCGTTCACTTTGGAAAAAATAAGGTATACCTTATTTAAATAAGGTGTAAACAAAGCGTTAGCCAATCAGATTTTTCGTTCCTGACAGATTTTGATCGATCATTTTTTCACCCTTTTAAAAATTTATGACTATTTTTATGACAA
This sequence comes from Pseudococcus viburni, assembly GCA_033439095.1. Lineage (NCBI taxonomy): Eukaryota > Metazoa > Arthropoda > Insecta > Hemiptera > Pseudococcidae > Pseudococcus > Pseudococcus viburni. The sequence goes on from JAVBJF010001640.1 coordinate 3,306, forward strand.
TCAAATGGTACAAAAATTTTCTAACCAGCAATTTTGAATTTAATGAACGATTTTGGACATCAATGCTTTGTTTATACCTTATTTAAATAAGGTATACCTTATTTTTTTTCCAAAGTGAACGCACCCCAGCACCTTCAATTTTTATTTGTTTGTTTTTTCTTGTGTTTATTACTTTGTATGTTTTTTCACGTTTTTAAGATGTATTTGTATAATTTCACACGTTTTTTCTTATACATGTTTTTTTTTCTAGAATGTTGAAGATTTGAAGAAAGAGATAAAAAAAAAAAGAGCTCGAAATGCGAAATGTTCTCAAAATTTGGAAATTAGAGCTAGTAAGTGGGTCTAATAAAAATTTCAGTAGGTACCAGATGTACTTATAAAAGCTATCAACATGTTTTATGTTTACAGGAGAATATAAAAATCAAGACAACATGTAATTCGGGCATTCTCGAAACTGAAAGAAAATATGTAGAGGCGGTGGAGGTACAATTTCGTAATATTATCCCCGATAAATTGACGAGTATTCCTTAAAACTATATTTTTTTTCAGAAATTAAACAACTTAATTCGAAGTTGGAAGATTTAACAGAAAAAAAAATAGAAATCATCGGGCTAGAACGAGTAGGTACAATTTTACATATCATGTTGTAAATTGCCATTGCCAAGTTGATTTTTATTTGCATGTTTTTTTATTTACAGTAAAATAAAGAATGGGAAGAGGTAGTCTTTTGGCTCAAAGGCCGAATTGATGACGTGGAAAAACGGAACGATGATGCGGCACAGGTATAACTCCATAATTTTACCAGTGACGTTTTATTTCTACCTACGTACTTAATTGTTTTTTTTTTTCAGGAAGTAAAAACGCTAAAAAATGATATCGATTTGAAAAAAAAGAGATTGCTGAAAAAGAAGAAAAAATTATGTATTTTAACGAAGTATGTACAATATTAATACCTACAGGTATCAATGAATTTTTTATTATATTTAGATATTTATTTTCAGAGAAAACAAAAACTTCAGCTGTTTGTGACGAAAATGCTGAAGATGGAGTTCGAGTGTTCGATATGTGAAGAGCTCGTAATTGATGTAAGTGAAAATAAATAGTATATAATGCAACTAGGGAGATGAAGTGATTTTCGACGAGTTTTAATGTTCATTGCCGGAGCGAAGCGAGGGAAATCAAACAAACTCAAACTTGTTGAAAATCATTTATCTCCCAAATTCGATAAGATATTTTTCGTTAATGAGGGAGAATATTCATTCTTTTTTTTTTTTTTTTAATTTTCAGGCCTCTATCACAGAATGCGGCCATTTATTTTGCAGAAGATGCCTTGTGAACTGGATGGGAAGAAGCCCATCATGTCCCATTTGTCGGATCCCACTACGAAACGAGCTATATTTCAACAAGAATATTGAAAATTTAATAGATCAGTTGTTACCGGGCAGTATCGAAAGAAGTCGAAAAGAAAAGGACCGAAGCAATAATTAAAAGGAAAACCAAGTAGTAAGTTGACCATTCCTTTAAAATCATAATTTTAACTTTTTCTAAAAAATTTCAATATTTTAGGAAATTTATTCGATGTAGGTACGTGAGTTACCAGGGGTGCGTTCACTTTGGAAAAAAATAAGGTATACCTTATTTAAATAAGGTGTAAACAAAGCGTTAGCCAATCAGATTTTTCGTTCCTGACAGATTTTGATCGATCATTTTTTCACCCTTTTAAAAATTTATGACTATTTTTATGACAATCAAATGGTACAAAATTTTCTAACCAGCAATTTTTGAATTTAATGAACGATTTTGGACATCAATGCTTTGTTTATACCTTATTTAAATAAGGTATACCTTATTTTTTTTCCAAAGTGAACGCACCCCAGCACCTTCAATTTTTATTTGTTTGTTTTTTCTTGTGTTTATTACTTTGTATGTTTTTCACGTTTTTTAAGATGTATTTGTATAATTTCACACGTTTTTTCTTATACATGTTTTTTTTTTCTAGAATGTTGAAGATTTGAAGAAAGAGATAAAAGAAAAAAAAAGAGCTTGAAATGCGAAATGTTCTCAAAATTTGGAAATTAGAGCTAGTAAGTGGGTCTAATAAAAATTTCAGTAGGTACCAGATGTACTTATAAAAGCTATCAACATGTTTTATGTTTACAGGAGAATATAAAAATCAAGACAACATGTAATTCGGGCATTCTCGAAACTGAAAGAAAATATGTAGAGGCGGTGGAGGTACAATTTCGTATATTATCCCCGATAAATTGACGAGTATTCCTTAAAACTATATTTTTTTTTCAGAAAATTAAACAACTTAATTCGAAGTTGGAAGATTTAACAGAAAAAAAAATAGAAATCATCGGGCTAGAACGAGTAGGTACAATTTTACATATCATGTTGTAAATTGCCATTGCCAAGTTGATTTTTATTTGCATGTTTTTTATTTACAGTAAAATAAAGAATGGGAAGAGGTAGTCTTTTGGCTCAAAGGCCGAATTGATGACGTGGAAAAATGGAACGATGATGCGGCACAGGTATAACTCCATAATTTTACCCGTGAAGTTTTATTTCTACCTACGTACTTAATTGTTTTTTTTTTTCAGGAAGTAAAAACGCTGAAAAATGATATCGATTTGAAAAAAAAGAGATTGCCGAAAAAGAAGAAAAAATTATGTATTTTAACGAAGTATGTACAATATTAATACCTACAGGTATCAGTGAATTTTTTATTATATCTAGATTTATATTTTCAGAGAAAACAAAAACTTCAGCTGTTTGTGACGAAAATGCTGAAGATGGAGTTCGAGTGTTCGATATGTGAAGAGCTTGTAATTGATGTAAGTGAAAATAAATAGTATATAATGTAACAAGGGAGATGAAGTGATTTTCGACGAGTTTTAATGTTCATTGCCGGAGCGAAGCGAGGGAAATCACACAAACTCAAACTTGTTGAAAATCATTTATCTCCCGAATTCGATAAGATATTTTTCGTTAATGAGGGAGAATATTCATTCTTGTTTTTTTTTTTTTTAAATTTTCAGGCCTCTATCACAGAATGCGGCCATTTATTTTGCAGAAGATGCCTTGTGAACTGGATGGGAAGAAGCCCATCATGTCCCATTTGTCGGATCCCACTACGAAACGAGCTATATTTCAACAAGAATATTGAAAATTTAATAGATCAGTTGTTACCGGCAGTATCGAAAGAAGTCGAAAAGAAAAGGACCGAAGCAATAATTAAAAGGAAAACCAAGTAGTAAGTTGACCATTCCTTTAAAATCATAATTTTAACTTTTTCTAAAAAATTTCAATATTTTAGGAAATTTATTCGATGTAGGTACGTGAGTTACCAGGGTGCGTTCACTTTGGAAAAAAATAAGGTATACCTTATTTAAATAAGGTGTAAACAAAGCGTTAGCCAATCAGATTTTTCGTTCCTGACAGATTTTGATCGATCATTTTTTCACCCTTTTAAAAATTTATGACTATTTTTATGACAATCAAATGGTACAAAAATTTTCTAACCAGCAATTTTTGAATTTAATGAACGATTTTGGACATCAATGCTTTGTTTATACCTTATTTAAATAAGGTATACCTTATTTTTTTTCCAAAGTGAACGCACCCCAGCACCTTCAATTTTTATTTGTTTGTTTTTCTTGTGTTTATTACTTTGTATGTTTTTCACGTTTTTAAGATGTATTTGTATAATTTCACACGTTTTTCTTATACATGTTTTTTTTTCTAGAATGTTGAAGATTTGAAGAAAGAGATAAAAGAAAAAAAAGAGCTCGAAATGCGAAATGTTCTCAAAATTTGGAAATTAGAGCTAGTAAGTGGGTCTAATAAAAATTTCAGTAGGTACCAGATGTACTTATAAAAGCTATCAACATGTTTTATGTTTACAGGAGAATATAAAAATCAAGACAACATGTAATTCGGGCATTCTCGAAACTGAAAGAAAATATGTAGAGGCGGTGGAGGTACAATTTCGTAATATTATCCCCGATAAATTGACGAGTATTCCTTAAAACTATATTTTTTTTCAGAAAATTAAACAACTTAATTCGAAGTTGGAAGATTTAACAGAAAAAAAAATAGAAATCATCGGGCTAGAACGAGTAGGTACAATTTTACATATCATGTTGTAAATTGCCATTGCCAAGTTGATTTTTATTTGCATGTTTTTTATTTACAGTAAAATAAAGAATGGGAAGAGGTAGTCTTTTGGCTCAAAGGCCGAATTGATGACGTGGAAAAACGGAACGATGATGCGGCACAGGTATAACTCCATAATTTTACCAGTGACGTTTTATTTCTACCTACGTACTTAATTGTTTTTTTTTTCAGGAAGTAAAAACGCTAAAAAATGATATCGATTTGAAAAAAAAGAGATTGCCGAAAAAGAAGAAAAAATTATGTATTTTAACGAAGTATGTACAATATTAATACCTACAGGTATCAGTGAATTTTTTATTATATCTAGATATATATTTTCAGAGAAAACAAAAACTTCAGCTGTTTGTGACGAAAATGCTGAAGATGGAGTTCGAGTGTTCGATATGTGAAGAGCTTGTAATTGATGTAAGTGAAAATAAATAGTATATAATGTAACAAGGGAGATGAAGTGATTTTCGACGAGTTTTAATGTTCATTGCCGGAGCGAAGCGAGGGAAATCACACAAACTCAAACTTGTTGAAAATCATTTATCTCCCAAATTCGATAAGATATTTTTCGTTAATGAGGGAGAATATTCATTCTTGTTTTTTTTTTTTTTAAATTTTCAGGCCTCTATCACAGAATGCGGCCATTTATTTTGCAGAAGATGCCTTGTGAACTGGATGGGAAGAAGCCCATCATGTCCCATTTGTCGGATCCCACTACGAAACGAGCTATATTTCAACAAGAATATTGAAAATTTAATAGATCAGTTGTTACCGGCAGTATCGAAAGAAGTCGAAAAGAAAAGGACCGAAGCAATAATTAAAAGGAAAACCAAGTAGTAAGTTGACCATTCCTTTAAAATCATAATTTTAACTTTTTCTAAAAAATTTCAATATTTTAGGAAATTTATTCGATGTAGGTACGTGAGTTACCAGGGTGCGTTCACTTTGGAAAAAAATAAGGTATACCTTATTTAAATAAGGTGTAAACAAAGCGTTAGCCAATCAGATTTTTCGTTCCTGACAGATTTTGATCGATCATTTTTTCACCCTTTTAAAAATTTATGACTATTTTTATGACAATCAAATGGTACAAAAATTTTCTAACCAGCAATTTTTGAATTTAATGAACGATTTTGGACATCAATGCTTTGTTTATACCTTATTTAAATAAGGTATACCTTATTTTTTTTCCAAAGTGAACGCACCCCAGCACCTTCAATTTTTATTTGTTTGTTTTTCTTGTGTTTATTACTTTGTATGTTTTTCACGTTTTTAAGATGTATTTGTATAATTTCACACGTTTTTCTTATACATGTTTTTTTTTTCTAGAATGTTGAAGATTTGAAGAAAGAGATAAAAGAAAAAAAAGAGCTCGAAATGCGAAATGTTCTCAAAATTTGGAAATTAGAGCTAGTAAGTGGGTCTAATAAAAATTTCAGTAGGTACCAGATGTACTTATAAAAGCTATCAACATGTTTTATGTTTACAGGAGAATATAAAAATCAAGACAACATGTAATTCGGGCATTCTCGAAACTGAAAGAAAATATGTAGAGGCGGTGGAGGTACAATTTCGTAATATTATCCCCGATAAATTGACGAGTATTCCTTAAAACTATATTTTTTTTTCAGAAAATTAAACAACTTAATTCGAAGTTGGAAGATTTAACAGAAAAAAAAATAGAAATCATCGGGCTAGAACGAGTAGGTACAATTTTACATATCATGTTGTAAATTGCCATTGCCAAGTTGATTTTTATTTGCATGTTTTTTATTTACAGTAAAATAAAGAATGGGAAGAGGTAGTCTTTTGGCTCAAAGGCCGAATTGATGACGTGGAAAAATGGAACGATGATGCGGCACAGGTATAACTCCATAATTTTACCCGTGAAGTTTTATTTCTACCTACGTACTTAATTGTTTTTTTTTTCAGGAAGTAAAAACGCTGAAAAATGATATCGATTTGAAAAAAAAGAGATTGCCGAAAAAGAAGAAAAAATTATGTATTTTAACGAAGTATGTACAATATTAATACCTACAGGTATCAATGAATTTTTTATTATATTTAGATATTTATTTTCAGAGAAAACAAAAACTTCAGCTGTTTGTGACGAAAATGCTGAAGATGGAGTTCGAGTGTTCGATATGTGAAGAGCTCGTAATTGATGTAAGTGAAAATAAATAGTATATAATGCAACTAGGGAGATGAAGTGATTTTCGACGAGTTTTAATGTTCATTGCCGGAGCGAAGCGAGGGAAATCAAACAAACTCAAACTTGTTGAAAATCATTTATCTCCCAAATTCGATAAGATATTTTTCGTTAATGAGGGAGAATATTCATTCTTGTTTTTTTTTTTTTTAATTTTCAGGCCTCTATCACAGAATGCGGCCATTTATTTTGCAGAAGATGCCTTGTGAACTGGATGGGAAGAAGCCCATCATGTCCCATTTGTCGGATCCCACTACGAAACGAGCTATATTTCAACAAGAATATTGAAAATTTAATAGATCAGTTGTTACCGGCAGTATCGAAAGAAGTCGAAAAGAAAAGGACCGAAGCAATAATTAAAAGGAAAACCAAGTAGTAAGTTGACCATTCCTTTAAAATCATAATTTTAACTTTTTCTAAAAAATTTCAATATTTTAGGAAATTTATTCGATGTAGGTACGTGAGTTACCAGGGGTGCGTTCACTTTGGAAAAAAATAAGGTATACCTTATTTAAATAAGGTGTAAACAAAGCGTTAGCCAATCAGATTTTTCGTTCCTGACAGATTTTGATCGATCATTTTTTCACCCTTTTAAAAATTTATGACTATTTTTATGACAATCAAATGGTACAAAAATTTTCTAACCAGCAATTTTTGAATTTAATGAACGATTTTGGACATCAATGCTTTGTTTATACCTTATTTAAATAAGGTATACCTTATTTTTTTTCCAAAGTGAACGCACCCCAGCACCTTCAATTTTTATTTGTTTGTTTTTCTTGTGTTTATTACTTTGTATGTTTTTCACGTTTTTAAGATGTATTTGTATAATTTCACACGTTTTTCTTATACATGTTTTTTTTTCTAGAATGTTGAAGATTTGAAGAAAGAGATAAAAGAAAAAAAAGAGCTCGAAATGCGAAATGTTCTCAAAATTTGGAAATTAGAGCTAGTAAGTGGGTCTAATAAAAATTTCAGTAGGTACCAGATGTACTTATAAAAGCTATCAACATGTTTTATGTTTACAGGAGAATATAAAAATCAAGACAACATGTAATTCGGGCATTCTCGAAACTGAAAGAAAATATGTAGAGGCGGTGGAGGTACAATTTCGTAATATTATCCCCGATAAATTGACGAGTATTCCTTAAAACTATATTTTTTTTTCAGAAAATTAAACAACTTAATTCGAAGTTGGAAGATTTAACAGAAAAAAAAATAGAAATCATCGGGCTAGAACGAGTAGGTACAATTTTACATATCATGTTGTAAATTGCCATTGCCAAGTTGATTTTTATTTGCATGTTTTTTATTTACAGTAAAATAAAGAATGGGAAGAGGTAGTCTTTTGGCTCAAAGGCCGAATTGATGACGTGGAAA
>JAVBJF010001641.1:0-11053 GCA_033439095.1 Pseudococcus viburni
GTTCGGGTGAAGTAGTATTTTCCCCTAAAAATTTTCAGTCCCCCCTCCTCACATCGGGAGACTGAGTCATTGTTTCCCAAAGATTTTAGTGAAAAATGTCCAACTTTGGGAAGCGATGGCTCAGCCCCCTGAGGTCGAGGGGGGCTGAATTTTTTTTAGGAAGTACTTCTACACCTACATAACCACCCACGTGAATTTGAGCGAAATCGGTGGAAAACACTTTCCTCCCCCATAAGGGGTCCACCCCCTCAAAAAGCAATAGGGGCTGGGGCGGTGCGAATTTATCACAGACTCTGAACATCATATAGAAGCTTTTTCAGCAATAAAATTGCGATTAACATTTTTCTTTTTTAAGCATTTTTTTCGATGCTATTACTTTTGGGTTAAGTACCCTTTTCACGACTAACAATCAGTACTAATGAGTTGAAATAAGAAAATGGCAACTTTGGAACTGCAAGCAGCAAAACTTTTAACACGTTTCTAATAATCCCCATCATCCTTCTGCAAATAAATAAAAAATGAATGAACCCTCATTATTCTATAATCAATCTTTTTGAATTTTTAAATCGCCGCATTAGTGCGGGATCAAAAATATTGTCGAATTGATGGTTTGAATAAAAAAAAAATACACAGCTTTATCTCACAATTTTTTACTTTCATTTGCAGTAACATTATCACTTCCCACCGGAAAGGCAATAATTTAACCTACATCATTGCTCGGTTAATACTGGAAATTTTGACAAAATGGTTACCTGTACGATAGCATCGATGAACAGTCACGAAAAAAAATTGTTATCTATCAAAGTAACGGATGGTAATGAATAATTCCTAAAGCATAAAATTCTACATGATCCGGCTGAAACTTCGGTGGATATTATTTGTTAAGCGTACCTACTTATAATCGTGAGTTTGATACATTACTTTTGAATCTAGCGGTATCCCGCATATGATCAGGTAAGAATTTCTGCCTATTTGAGGTATATGTACCTACTCATAAATTCGCCGTACTTACGGAATATTTATTAAGATTTTAAGCATAATGATACATTTCTTTTTTTTTAAATCGATAACCCAAAAAACCAGATTAAGTTTAAAATGTAAATCGAGGGTAGATAATGAAATTTTTCAAAATCGAATCATGTCTTTATTCCTTTACTCTTCCCCTAACTGACTTTTCGTTTCTCAATTTTCTTAATTTTTTTTTTTTTTTAAACAGATACGGTATGTACCTATCGGGGAAATTTTTGAAAAATTGCTCTAAGAGAGATTTAGATGCTCCAGAATCTATTTTTGGGGTTCTTTTGACTCAAAACTCATAATTTAGTTTTTTGTTCTTACTTCTTTCACCATCTCCTTGCAGAACACAATGTACATTACATGATGTTCGAAAACAGTTCTCGATTCTAATTTTAAGTACTTTCAAATAATTTTGACCACTGAATGTCAAGTGAAGGAAAGCTAAATTCAAATAGAATATTTTCATATTGCAGAAACTCGGTGTTCATCAAATACCTACAAAAGCGAAATGAAAGGGTTCGATTCTAAAATTCCCGACACTTCAAACGTTTCAAATCAAGATATATCAACCTCAGATGTTACATCAACTTCTTCGAATCAGGAAATCGAAGCTACCGACGGAGAATGCAAAAACAATAAGGGAGTAAGTTTCTTAGATGCTAATTAGATTGGGTAAACTAAGCGACCTACGATAAAAATGATGAGAACTAAAATTGTAGAGAATGAAATTTCCTATCTGGCAGAAGCAATTAGGTAGTTTTTTCTGAGAGGCATTGTTTCCAAGATATTTTTGAATTAATTTGAATATTAGTGGTGGTTTGGCAGCCAAAAATTGATTTTTTTTTCTTATTGCCTCTATTAAGGTTTTGCTTTTTTAGGGTGTAGACTACCAGGTCTATCAGCCCATACCAATAATTAGAATTCACTAGAAGCGTATGACACCATCGGTGAAAGCAATCACTCCCTGTATAAAAGAACAAGAACTTGATGCAGAGTAAATTTTTTTGCTGGGATTACACAGGGCGACACGAATTTTGTTTTTGGGTTCTCATTGCCAAATTTGGGTTGCTTTTATGTAACTAATAAAGGAAAAAATATTTTTTTTGACCAAAGTTTGCTTTGGGGTGGGGGGGGGGGCACAAAAACTGATTTTTCGAGGTAAATAAGCCTGAGCATTACAAAAAAAAATTGAAAAATTTTTTTTTGGACTAATCATGTAGGAAATTTCACGGCAAATCCAATGCCACAAACCGCAGACCACCGTCTCTTTTTTAAAAAAAGTTACAGCTCATTCTTTCCAAAATTTTGTGAAAAAATTGCATTTTTTTTGTTTTTTTTCGCAAAGAAGTGAAATTTGAGAGAAAAGTAAGGATTTTAAGGCCATAATGACCATGGTGAGAGTTGTAGGAAATTTCACGACGAATCGAATGCCGCAAACCGCGGACCTCTATCTCCTTTTGAAAAAAAGTTATAGCTCATCCTTAAAACCCTTAGTTTTTCTCTCAAATTTCACTTTTTTCGCGAAAAAGGCACAAAAAATGTGATTTTTTTCCACAGAATTTTGTAAAGAATGAGCTGTAACTTTTTTTTTCAATAAGAGATAGAGGTCCGCGTTTGCGGCATTCGATTCGCCGTAAAATTTCCTAACAACTCTCACTATGGTAATTATGGCCTTAAAACCCTTACTTTTCTCTCAAATTTCACTTCTTTGCGAAAAAAAACAAAAAAATGCGATTTTTTCACAAAATTTTGGAAAGAATGAGCTGTAACTTTTTTTAAAAAAAAGACGGAGGTCTGCGGTTTGCGGCATTGGATTCGCCGTGAAATTTCCTACAAGATTAGTCCAAAAAAAAAAAAAATTTCAATTTTTTTTGTAATGCTCAGGCTTATTGACCTCGAAAAATCAGTTTTTTGCCCCCCCCCCCAAGCAAACTTTGGAAGCCAGGATTGAGCAAGGTGATGTATTTTGATGTCTAGAAACAGAATTTCGGCATGAGAACCCAGAAACAGAGCAAAAAATTTTTTTGTCGCCCTGTGTTATTTATGATCGATAAAGCAGCAAAAGGAGCACTTGGTCCTAAACTTGGAAGACTTTGGTATAGTTTTGATCTCTAAAATGAAAGTGCAGGACACTCAAAAAGTAAATGATTGATATCACATATCGCTTCAGGGATTGGATGCAAGGGGCGTGTAGGATTGTTGATGGTCATGATTCTGAAGAGATGGTTAGGAATTAAAGAATGACCTGTATGGAGTCTCATTAGAGATGTTTTACTGCACTGGGAGCGATCTTTCATTTGATGGAACCATGGAATTCTGGGAATATCTTGCTGGATAAGTAAATAGGTTGATTTTTCATTGGAAAAAGCGGATCTGTAAAATTTATTCCACATATTTACTCTAATGTTCAAATTTACTCTAAAATATCTTGAAAACTATGCCTCCCAAAAAAATAGAATTGCTTCTACCAGATAGGAAGCTTCATTCTCTACAACTTTGGTTCACATCATTTTTTGTCGTAGTTCGCTTACGTTAGTTTGCTCAGAAATGCCATTTTTTGTAGGCAAGGCACAAAAAAATGAGATTTTTTCACAGAATTAAGGAAAGTTTACCTTTTTTTCTAAATGAGGTAGAGGTCTGCGGTTTGTAGTCCAGTAGAATTAGCCAAAAAATGGGGGTCTTAAAGAAAGACTCGGCGGCCAACCGATTTTTGGCTCTAATAGCCCATTTTCATGTCCTGAACATGAATCTGAGGTGTCCGGTCCCGTCCGGTGGGCGCGTCTCCCCCAAATTGTGAATCTTTGCCCCTCAAATCAGGTTTTTGGCCCATAACTGCCAAAATATTGGCCCTAGAGCAAAAATGAGGTCCATGAAACTTATTATACGTCAAATTTCCTATCAGGTGACTTTTGAATGGTATTCAGAAACTCAAGGGGGCTGGAGCTATAATTGATCAAAGGAAGCGGGTTTTCTCCAGAAATCTGATTTTTGGCTTATAAGTGCTGAAATGATAAGAACCAAAATTGTAGAGAACGAAATTTCCTATTTGGTAGAAGCGGTTAGATTTATTTTGGGATGCACAGTTTTCAAGATATTTTCGAGTAAAATTGAACTTTAGTACAGGCAATTGAGAAAAAAATGAAAAATAAATAAATTTTTGGCTACCAAAAGTTACTGATGTTCAAATTTACACAAAAATATCTTAAAAATTATGCGTTCCAAAAAATCTAACCGCTTCTACCAGATAGGAAATTTAATTCTCTACAATTTTGGTTCTTATCATTTTTGTCAAGGGATGCCTAATTTACTCAGAAATGTAACTTTTTGGTAGGCAAGGCACAAAAAAATGAGATTTTTTCACAGAATTCCGGAAAGTTATGCTGTAACTTTTTTTCTAAATGAGATAAAGGTCTGCAGTTTGTTTCATTCGATTTGCTAAAAAATTTTCTATAACACTAGGCCAAATACATTTTTTGAAAAAAAAATTTCTCAAGCTCGTGCCATTGTTCTCGAAAAACTTTATTTTTCGACCCCCTCCCCCACACCCTCCAAGCAAACTTTGAAAGCTAAGAATAAGTATGCTGGTGTATTTCGATTCCTATTAGAATCAGAATTTAGGCATTAGAACTGTAACACAGAACAAATTTTTTTTGTCGACTACCTATAGTGTTATGAATAAAATTGGAACCTCCTTTTTTTTGCTCAATTGTAGCTTTAGCTCCCTTGGGTTTGTGCGTATCATTCATGAGTCATTTGATTGAAAATTTGATATAGATTAAGTTTTTTAGACCTCATTTTTGCACTAGAATCAATATTTCAGCAGATATGAGCCAAAAATCAGATTTTTGGAGAAAACCCCTTCCTTTCATTAATTATAGCTCCAGCCCCCTTGGGTTTGTGAATACCATCCGAAAGTGATCAGATAGGAAATTTGACGTAGAATAAGTTTCAAAGACCTCATTTTTGCTCTAGCGCCAATATTTTGGCAGTTATGGGTCAGAAACCTGATTTGGGGGCAACGATCCACAATTTGGGTGAGACGCGCCCACCGGAGACACCTCAGATTCATGTTCAGGACATGAAAATGAACCATTAGAGCCAAAAATCGGTGTTTCTATGTTAATTCTACTGGACTATTATTCCATTCGATATTCTGTAAAATTTCCTATAAGACTCGACCAAAAAAATTTGAAACTTTTTTTTCTCAAACCCATGTTTACTGTTTTCGAAAACCCTTATTTTTCGACCTCCTCCCCCCCACTGCAAATTTTGATAGCCACGAATAAGTATGGCATGTTGGTGTATTACAATGCCTAGAATCAAAATTTAGGCATTAGAACTGAAACACAGAGCAAACAATTTTTTATCGATTAGTGTTATTCGTGCAGGGATACAATAGAAACTTTTATTCTTCGGTTGATATTGAACACAGATTTGATTGATATTTTCAATTCTTGTAGATGGCATTACCGAATGGAACTTCGGTATCATCGGGAGACGACCAATCAACAAATGTATCCAGCTTAAACAACGTTCGAAATTCCGCTCCAGAAAATACAGGCTGTTCACTACCGATTTCCAAAGAAAATTCAATCGAAGTACAGAGCAACCATGAAATTTCACACACGCATCGTTCGCTCGACGATACCAGCGATGCACATTTCAACACGGTAGATGATGACAATACAGCTTTGCTCTTAGCCGCCCAAAAAAACGACCCAGAGACCATCGAATCTCTACTCAATCTCCCTGGAATTCAGATAAACACGCAAAACGAAGAAGGCGATACACCCATTTTCATAGCCGTTAAAAAAGGCTACCACAAAGTGGTTCGCAAGCTACTGGAACACAAAAATGGAAAAATATCGTTAGGACCACTGGCAGGCAAGACCGTATTGCATTCCCTGTTTCAGGGCATGCGATTGCAATGTGCCAAGAATTCAACCAACGACAGAGAATGCGATTATCGCAAATGCCTGAAATACGTTTTGAAAAATCTGCCTGCCAGGGTCGAAAATCCGGAAAACTTTATAAACATGCGGGATTCAGAAGGCAAGACAGCTTTACATTATGCGACAGAAGCAAAAGATGATGAATTCGTATTACGTCTGTTGATCGCTGGATCTCACATACATCACAGAACCAAAAAAGGAGACGTTATATTACAAGATATTAGCCTCAAAGTTCTAAATACATACTTGGACAGTTGTGTGAGCATGAATAAAAGTAATCAAAATCCAACTCAGCAACAACTGATTTTCGATTGCAAAATTTTCAATATATGTAATCGAGACCATCCGATATTAACAGAATCTTTGTTCGAATTGAATGACATACGAAAATTAAGGGCTGTGCTGACTCATCCGATTGTCGAGGCTTACTTGAACTTCCAATGGAACAATAATCGCAAACAATACTCGTTTTTCTTCTTCTTGTATATTTTTTTTTACTTGATGCTGATTTTCCACATCAATTTGCTCAATTTCAAAAACAACAACTCCGATCCCTCGTGTAGCTTGATACTGCCATACTTGAAGAAAATAATACTTGCCAGTGAAGCAGTAATTCTGGGCCAATTTCTACTCATTCATGTAAGTGTTTTTCGGCTGACGTTCTTGATATCGTTGGAATTCATCGTAAAACTATTATTATTAGGCACGACCCTTCATCTCATCTTGTGTTATGAGAAGGATTCAAGTGTAAATTCTCCAGTTCTGGTAATTTTGCTTTTAACCTTCGATTTCATGATACTGCTGGAAAAATATCCGGTAATATCGGTGTACTCGGAAATGTTCAAAGCTGTGTTTTGGAATTTTACGAAAATTCTTTGTTTCTATTTCATGATAATTTTAGCTTATGCTTTTTGTTTGTACACTCTGGATTGCCAAAATTCGATCCAAGAAGCAAACAGCGCTCGAATTAGCTCCCATAATATTTCATATTCGATAATTAACGCTTTCGCCATGCTGACTGATCCGATAAACGAACCGGAGGAAAGTCAACCTGGCTTTCGTCATTTTCTTTTTTTTCTCGGCGTCTTTCTGCTGACAATTGTTCTGGCCAATCTGCTGAGCGGTTTGGCTGTCAATGAAATACACGTGATTAAGAAAAACGCAGAATTATATGGAATACTCTCTCAAATAAAATTCATATTGATAATGGAAAGTAATGTGTCACGGAAATACATACGTTCTAATATGAAAACCTTGTACAATCGACGGTACAAGAACAATGAATTGGGACGAAATTTGCTGGGAGATGTTGAACTGGGAAATGAGCCAAGAATCGCAAAGTCTGGAAACATCGAGTCTGGGACTCCAGAGCCAAGAAGAAAACAAAAATACACTATACTTCAAAAGCTGTATCTCACTGTCATACATATTCTGCCTTGGAGTTTTTCTGCCACTTTTTCAGACAGTAAAATTTATATTTTACCCTTCGACGGGAATACCGTAATGAGACGTAAGAATGATGGAAAAATCAAAAACCATTCTTCTTGGAAAATGGATTCTGGTATCGTTGAACGTGCTCTGAAAATGTTGAAGAAACGCAAAAACCGGAATATAGATTCTAAGAAATTGTTGATGAAACAGGCTCGGAAATTGAAAACAATTAAGAAGACAATAAAAGTATTGGAGAAATGCATGCAGTATCAAAAAAACGAGCATGACGAAGAAGCTGGTATGGATTATAAAGAATACCAAATTATGAAAGAAAAGAATGCGGAAATGGAACGAGAATTGGAATCACTGAATAATTACAGCGCTACTTTGGAGGAACGAATAAAATATTTGGAAGAAATGGGGCGAGACGAGAACAGAAGCGAGCTTGGTTGGAAGCAATACACTACTTAATTCATAATTTTATAAAAGAAAAAATTGTTCGTTTCTTTTATAGTTTTTAGTTCAACCATCAATATTTCAAAGAACATAACAAACGAAATTCCACATCGCATTCACATGTCGAAAATTTTAAAGCGGTAAAAAAGAGGCATTGAGAAATGCCTTTCCTCCTGGCGCAGAACCCCCAAATGGCAAAAACTACCAAAAATGACATTTTTCCGTGTCTACAAAGTAACTTCAACCTCGAATATGGTTCATATTCAAGGTGCTATACAAAATTCAAAAAATGAATTTTTCGATTTTTTGAAAACTTGAATTTCTTGGCCTCTACCTACAGTTGCACACACGCACGAATCAAAAATGATGTTACAATTACTTCAAAATTATTTTACTCAACTTTCCTTAATTTTTCAGAAATAGCGTTATTTATTGACACTTCAAGAAAGATTGGCATTTCCACCAGTATTCCAAGATTCAATGCCAAATAAACTTTGTAATAGGCTCATTTTATGTCAACTCGACCAGGTTTTGACCTTGGGTCTTCCGATTTCGCTCAAAAATTTTTTACGAGTTCTCCTCGATGGTCTAATGAAGAAATCACCGTCATTCCGATCCTAATTCTTCGGGGGGCGGGGGGTGGTCCTCGTAATTTTCGTATAATTGGGATTTTTTGCGAAATTGCTTAACTTTGAAGGAGCATATCTCGAGATTGGTCAAGTCTAAGATGAATCTGTTCATGCTGTTTTGTAGAGAATCGAAAGGAGATTCAAAATTGATAATCACTTTTTGAAAAGTTCAAAGTTGAGCTTTTGTGATGGAAGCTCAATTTTCATGATAAGTACAAAAAATGAAGGGCCCCATTAAAAAATCTGAAAAAATTACTATAAAGAGAACTTTTAATGTATTTTTCAACTAATTACTTTTCAAGATGGAATCTCAATACCCCTGGGGAGCACAGGGGTCCTAAATTTTGGTCAAAATTCAAAAAAATGTAAAAAGTGAAGTAATATGTCGATTTTCACTAATTCGAAGGCGCTGAGTTCGAATATGTGCTTATTTTTTTCATTCGACCCCTCTGAACTCCCTATCACCCCCTAATGAGGTCAAAATTCAAAAAAATGAAAAATAACGTATGACGTGTCGTTTGTTGGGGTTTTGAGGGCACTGAGTTCGAATATTTGCTTATTTTTGGGATTCGACCCTTTAGTGCTTCCCTAGCCCCCAATTTTGAAAAAACACATTGATTTTTTAAATGATTTAGTAATTTTGGAGTTAGTGTGGAGAACGAAGTAGGCGTATCGAGAAAGTAAGTTGATAATCGGGCTCAGCACCCTCGAATTAGTAGAAATCGATATGAAACATGCTATTTCCGATTTTTTGCATGTGTTTTTTCAAAATTGGGGGCTAGGTGGGCACTAAAGGGTCGAAACCCAAAAATAAGCAAGCATTCGAACTCAGCGCCCTCAAAAACCTAACAAACGACACGGCATACGTTATTTTTCATTTTTTTTGAATTTTGACCTCATTAGGGGGCTGATAGGGGGGTTCAGAGGGGTCGAATGAAAAAACTAAGCACATATTCGAACTCAGCGCCTTCGAATTAGTAGAAATCGATATATTACTTCACTTTTACCATTTTTTTGAATTTTGACCAATATTTAGGACCCCTGTGCCCTCCAGGGGTATTGAGATCCCATCTTGAAAAGTGATTAGTTGAAAAATACAGTAAAAGTTCTCTTCATAGTAATTTTTCAGATTTTTTAATGGGGCCCTTCATCTTTTGTACTTATCATGAAAGTTAAGCTTCCATCACAAAAGCTCAACTTTGAACTTTTCAAAAAGTGATTATCAATTTTGAATCTCCTTTCGATTCTCTACAAAACAGCATGAACAGATTTATCTTAGACCTAACCAATCTCGAGATATGCTCCTTCAAAGTTAAGCAATTTCACAAAAAATCCCAATTATACGAAAATTACAAGGGCCACCCCCCGCCCCCTGAAGGATTAGGATTGGAATGACGGCGCCTCCTTCATTAGACCATCAAGGAGAACTCGTTAAAAAATTTTGAGCGAAATCGGAAGACCCAAGGTCAAAACCTGGTCGAATTGACATATGTACTTAGAATGAGCCAATAAGGGGCGAGGAGTGATATTTTTCCGGCCTCGGAACGTCCAAACTTTCTAGGAAAAAGAGGAGGTTATACATAATTCGTCGAAAATTTTCCATTTCAAATTTTTTGGATAACGTATTAGATACTCTACCAATGCCTAAAAGAAAAAAAAAAGTAAGGACGTAAATTTTGATGAATTTTCATATCAAGGATTTCATGAATATCTGATTCTTATGACCAAAAAATAAATTTTGATAAAAATGTATTTTGTCTACATCGCATCAAATGAAAAGCAGTACATTTGGTGTTCTTTCACGTTTCGCATTATTTTTAGCTAAATGAACCAGATTTGTTTTGACATATTTGTAGGTATTGTCACGTACTTTATTTCAAAAATATAACCGACGAAAAAATAATTAAAATCGAAAATGGAACTTAAAATTAGTATATCTAATCTATTAACACGAATTCGGTGGTAACAATATGGAAACAACGACATTACTTGAACCACCATATCACCAGCAGATAGGGTAGACCGGGAAATGAAAAGTTTCTTCGATTTCGATTCCATTTTTTAATCTGTGGTACACTTTGAGTGGAGGACTTCGTGGGAAAATTTGAGATCTGACAGACCTCTTGAGACAGTGCAATGGACTCTCAAAGTATTGGATCATTTTCGAATAAAAAAGAATTTTTCACTTTTGAAGCTTCAAAATTTGTATTTTTTTGAACTCGGAAAATTAAATTTTCAATCCCAAAAAGACGTATCTTTCACCCAAAAAAATGCGAAAAAATTGAAGTGAATTCCAAAATTTTTGGTCTCAAACCACAAACACGAATAAATTAAAAAAATAGGTATGGAAAATACCACCGGTCCCTGGAAAATCTCTGAACAACTTTTCCGATGTTTTGAAGCCCTCCTAATCCGATTGCGAATTGGCCATTGCCTCTTCACTTATCGACACGTTTTCTCAAAACACTCTCCTTCTGTATGTCCCAATTTCAATATTCTTATAAGCACTTTCTCACATCTTCATAGATTTCACATTGTACCATAAAGCTCAAACCACTTAAACTGGAA
>JAVBJF010001642.1:0-11051 GCA_033439095.1 Pseudococcus viburni
ACATCTCTATTCTACAGTTTTAATATTTTCTTTACTTCAAAATATGATTAGAATTACAGGTAAACTTTTAAAAAAAATCTCTTTTTCATGTTTTTCAATAAATACGTACTTATTAAAAAATCGATAAAAAATATTTTTTGAAAAAGTTTTTCCTGATTTTTGAGAAAACACATACCTACATTACCCACATGTGCAATTGTACAAGCAATGTATTTTTCTCATTTAAAAAAAATACCTGGTTGGAAGGGTAATGGGGAAAGAGATGAAAAATCGCTGGTCATATTTTTGGGTAAAGACATTCCCCGTCAAACAATTTTTAGTAGCAGCTACCGTAGCTAAGCTACCATCAGTTTTCTTGAGTAAATTTTTGGTAGAAAATTAGTAGCACAGCTACTTTTCGCCTCTTACACAATTTTTTTGTTAGTAGATTGGTAGTAAAGCTACTTCATCTCGTTTCAGTCTTTTTGCTACTGATCACTACCAGTCCTTTGGTAGCAGATTAGTAGTAAATCTACTTTACCTCATTCAGTATTTTTGCTACTGAATCACTACATAGTCCTTTGGTAGCAGATTAGTAGTAAAGCTACTTTACCTCATTCAGTATTTTTGCTACTGAATCACTACCACAGTCCTTTGGTAGCAGATTAGTAGTAAAGCTACTTTACCTCATTCAGTAGCCAAAATACCTTAATGTGCAGGCCTAGATCATACAGTCGCAATTAAGTAGTAATTCTACCGGATTGGTAATAAATATTTATACATATACATTCTGTTGGTTTTGGCTAGAAAAATTGAAATTTTACCATTTTTTTGAGTGATTTGTCGAAATCTACGTTTTCGAGTGTGTAGAATACGAATCTGACATTTTTTTCTCAATAATGAAGAGTTGCGTGGATGGAAGGGCAGGGGATGGGGGAGATTTCAAAAAATGTCAATTTTTCAATTTTCCTGAGTTATATATTAGAGAGAAGGTGCAGGACCAGAAAAAATATTAATTTTGTAATTTTTTGAGTAATATACCGTAATTTATGTTTTCGGGAGCGCAGAATATGAATTTGGCAATATTTTTCTCTTTGGACGGAGGAGGTTAGGGTGGAGACGAGTGCAGGCGAGGGCTAGATTTAAATTTTTTCCATTTTTCCTAGTACCTAATTTAATCGAAATCCACATTTTTCTAGAACGTAGAGCATGAATTCGGTAATATATGTGACCTTCCAGGAAAAACCGACCTTCGGTCCGAAAAAAAATTTAAAAAAAAGTTTCTCAATCAATCCAAAACAAATGATCATTGTTTTGGATTGATTGAGAAACTTTTATTTTAAATTTTTTCGGACCGAAGGTCGGTTTCTTCCTGGAAGGTCACATATTTCTGGAAGGAATGAATGCCAATCTCACTCTTCATTACATTTTACGATTCGTATCAAAGTACATTATGAATGCATAAAGTTATATCTCATCACATCTGATTAGGTACCTAGGTATATCTATTCTAATTCAAGCATCTATAATCTTGATAAAATTCGATTTGATCAAAAATAAACAGTTGTGATCGGATCTAAGAAAAAAATCATGGAAAATTAATTCTAGGTCTCCCTTGGCCACAGCCCCCTTTTTGAAAAATATTGCCAAATTCGTAGATACCATAGATTTTGATATGTATCTCGAAAAAATCGAAATTTTTAAATGTCTCTAACATGACTTTTCTTTCATATCTTCCCACTCCCAACTATTTATTCCGTACTTGAAGAAAAATATTAACAAATTCGTATTCCACACCCCGTAAATATGGATTCGATATACATCACTCGGGAAAATTGAAAAATTCACATTTTTTCAAACTCTTGAATCCTTTCATTCCAAACAGAGAAATATTTTGCCAAATTAGTATTATTTACCCTCAAAAACATTAGATTTCGATATATCACTCGGAAAATAGTAAAATTCAAAATTTTCTAGGTTCTAACTCCCACTCCTAACCCCAAACCCTTATCTTAACCCTTCATTCCTAAGAGAAAAATATAGCCAAATTTGTATTCTAGGTCCACTCTCCAAAATATCGTCATCGATATGTAACTCTGAAAAATTGCAAAATTTAAATTTTTTAAAATCATCCCCCCCCCCCTCCCACCTACCCATCATTACTGAACCTTTCATTCTTAAGAGAAAAAATTTTCCAATTAATTTGTATTCTACTCCCTCGAAAACATAGATTTCGATATAAAACTTGGAAAAATTGAAATGTTCAAGTTCTCTCTCGGCCATCTCCATCCAACCCTGCATTCCAAAGAGAAAAAATTATGAAATTTAGTATTCTACACCTACGAAAACATTGATTCCAACATATCACTCAAAAAAATGGAAAATTTAATTTTTCTAGGTTTTTCTTCCTTTTCCTCTTGTAAATTATGAACCCCCCTCCCCCTAGGCGAAGAATATGAATTCGCTAAATGTGCCCTAAAATTTTACTTTTATCATAATAAACCAAAAAAAAAGCTACCTGATTTAATTTTAAAAAAAATTACTCTTTGATCAAGTACATATATTAATTTTAATTCCCATTTATCAACCCAACACGGCGGCGTACTCCTGTAAACCACGATCTCGGAGAGGATAAATCGGTAAGTAAATAGTATTGTAGCTACCCGTTACCAGTCAAACATTTCGCTACCCGATTTGAAAAAAAAAGGTAGTTTCACTGCTATTTCTAAGGTAGTAAAGTAGAATTTCAGCTACTAAAATACATTGAAATTTTGGTTGCCGCTACGGTTTTGGGACTCTTTTTGCTACCAAATTACTACCAATCTTTTGGTAGTCAAACTACCAACATACTACTCATACGCTACCAAAAAGTTTTGAGTAGCATGTTGGTAGTTTAGCTACCAAAAGACTGGTAGTAATTCGGTAGCGAAAAGAGTCCCAAAACCGTAGCGGCTACCAAAATTTCAATGTATTTTAGTAACTGAAATTCTACGTTACTACCGTAGAAATAGCAGCAAAACTACCTTTTTTTTTCAAATTGGGTAGCGAAATGTTTGACGGGTCATACCAACGTCATTTAAGAAAAAAAATTAAATTTCTTCAATTTTCCAAAAAATTCTGAACAGAGGTTCCTAATTAGATTTTAAGGTTTGATGAGAAGAGGTGAATAATGGGGAATCTTATTTTAAATTTTGGAGAATCATTGGAAAAAATTATTATTTTTCGTACTTTATTCAAATATGATTAATTATTTGACATCTTCTTAATTCCATAGATTTATATGTAAAAGTACTTTGATTTTTGTAAGTCGATTTTGAGCATTTGAGCTGATTTCATGACTTTTTATGACTTAATTTTTCATTACATGTTAGGTGGTGTGGAACCAGACAATTGGTGAGAACCTAATTAGAATTTGAAAATTGGAAAAGCACAAGACACCAAGATAATTTTCCAATTTCAAATGAGAAATCCAGACTGATTGGGAGGAGAAGGGAGCCAGGGTTTTCCTTCTGAAGTTGGCCTTGTTGGAAGGCCATAAAATCAATTATTTCTTCTAGAGATAAAATTTCATTTTGAAACAAATTTTATCCTCATTTAAACGTTTTCACGAGAACCTCGTAAAATTGAATTTTTCACCATTAATTAGAAAAAAATTTGATAAAAAAACACAAAACCATCAAGCACAGAGCATGTGCTTCTGACGATAAATGCCCAATTATTTGTGTAATTTGAAATGTCTAGATATCGTCATTTCAACTGTTTGAAAATTACACGAATTGCATAAGATTCTCGGAGATAAATGGTATCTGTAGTTCTATACATTTGTTAAAAAGTAACGAGACGACTAAGCAACATAATACAGCAATTTTACACAGATCTCCGTATGTATTTAATTAACAAAAAATAATCCTTTTCGATTTCGAACGATAACACAAAATTTTCTTAATTAAAATCTATGTTATCCGAGCACCTGTGATTATCTAGTACCTATCTAGGTATCTACCACTCTGGAATGAAAAAAATTGATTTTCATTAAACTTGTCATGGGATTACGATTTTTTATGTGAATCGAATAAGCCATTGTTCGGGCACAAGGTGTCGATTAAAATTCATTAATTCGCTTCTAAACTACACAATTTTTCAATTCTGATGAAGATTTCATGAGAAAGAGAATTTGAGTAGAATTTTTCCTCAGCGGTCGTCCGTCGCGGCGGTATTCATGACACATATCGATGAAAGACGACGCGACGCGGCGGGGTGTAAGAATTTCAGACATTTCCCAGGCATCGATGTCGTGCAGGATGGCGGCGCGGCGGTAAATTCAGCACATGTGTTTCTTTTCTTTGGGAAATGTTTATCCGTTTAATGCAAACATGATCTCGTGACGTCGTGTCCCAACTAAACTGTTTATCTAGCTTTAATGCCGGCGTATTCGCTGTTCCTTTAGGAGAAAGCGACGTCTGGCGATCTCTTGCCAATTGTTATCTTCGTTGCCAAATGAAAAGAATTGTTTGTCATCACACCTAGCGACCGGTTATTTTGTCATTTAGTTCGGCGACGACAGAGAAATGCTAAGGTCATTGTAATCGCCATTGCCGCGACGGCCAAATGTAAACACATCGCATCGGTCATCGACGATCGTAAATTCCATTTGCGGGCAATTGAATCGACGAAGGCGGGAAGCGAAAAAGTTAAATTAGTGCTTTCTTTCGCACTTCATCGCTGTTTGTAGGTATTTTTATAAACTAAGCAAATTACTCGTAGTAATTTTCTTCGTTTAATACCAAAGGCTATTTTTTTCGAATTTACGAAAAGAAATCTCACGATGATTAGATACTCAATTTTAATCTGTGGATGCCAATTTCCTCGAGTTAAAATACGAATGTAATATTTTTTTGTCAAAACAGTAAATTTTTCGATACTTCAAACTGAGCACCCTCCCTCCAGATTTGATAAGTACATTTGATTCAAGGCGATAACGTAACAGACTTGACCTAATGACCACACCTTTCAAAGAACCCTGCTCCATGAGTTAGTAGATTCACCTATAGAAGAATAATATTACACAAAACAAGAGATAATAGAATAAGTATTAAGTACCTATCCATAAAGTTCCGCAATCATCACTGCAGAAAGTTTCATTTTATTGGCTCGTAAAACGTAATTGGAGGTCAAAATAATTGAAATACGATTTGAAAAAAATTAACGATTGGTTGAAAACTCAATTAAGTGCCTGTTCCAAAATTAAATGTAAGTAATCTAATACAAAGTAATTACAAGTACATAATTCTGTCGACGTTACATATGCCCATTCAGCAGTTTCCAACATATAAATCAATACCTAAATATTTTTGAAGATAAATGTTAATGGGAAAGGCAGCGAAAAGGAATTTACCTATCATGACGATTTCGGTGTGATGATTCCTTATCAATTTCTTTTCAATTCTTTCTTCACAATTCTAAAAAAACTCATTTCTAAAAAAATTTTATAAAACCTAGGTAGTATTTGTTTTTGTTTTTTTTTTTTGAAAAAGAATAAAATTAATTTTTGATTGATATGCATTATGTACTATGTACCTATCTGATTACTTTTCAATTTTTATTCATTTTTTATTATTTTGTCACCCAAAAAATCATGAAAATTTCTTGGATTTTTTTTTAATTTCACGAAAAATTTAAAAAAATGATTTCAATCAATTTTTATAATTATCAATTTTTATTTTTTTTAAATTAAATTTTATTATACTGGGCGTGTATAATTACCAAGACTTTTACGCCCAGTGGAAGGAGGGAGTTGGAAATGAAGGGGTTATTTTTAAATTTAATGTTGGAGTCTAAGTTCTTTTATCAAAAGAAGGATTTTTTGTATTTCTGTTATGAAGTCTGGTATTGTTAGATTGAGATAAGTAGTATCTACCAAAGGGTATCGCCGGGTAAGAGGTGAATTTAGCCCCAGCCCCGATTTTCGATCTAACGTCCTCAGATGGCGTACCTTGATGTAAAAACATAATGCGAAAATTTTTACACCCCTCCCTTCGGAGATATGCCCATTTCATTGCTAGTCCAGTCAGATTAGCTCATATGAGAGACGAACTTGGAATAAAGTAGGAGAAAAAAATTTTCGGAGTCAAAGTACTCAGGAAGGTATCCTTATCAACATACAAAAACTCGGACAAAATCGGTTCGGTGCATTTCCCCCCGGGTCCACATTTTTGCCCCCAAAATCAGTTTTTTGCATTTTTCTCGTTTTCTGTCACTTTTTTTGAATAATTAGCTCTATACAATTTTCAAGAGCGCAAAATTATAGAGCTAATTATTCAAAAAAAGTGACAGAAAACGAGAAAAATTCAAAAAACTGATTTTAGGGGCAAAAATGTGGACCTGGGGGGGAAATGCACCGAGCCGATTTTGTCCGAGTTTTTGTATGTTGATTAAGATATCTTCCCGAGTACTTTGGCTCAAAAAAAAATTCCTCACTTTATTCCAAGTGAAATCCTAATTTGACTGGACTATGCACTATTTTCAAGAATTTTTAATTTAAATGAAAGTGAATGAAATTTTCTGTTTTTTGGTACAAAGTTACTTCTCATTGAGGTGTACCTATTTACGATAATTTTTTCATCTATTTTGGTGCACTCCTTCGCGAGATTTCGGCATTTGAAATTTTCTACTGTAAAAAAGACCTTAATAGCAAAGTTCGACTACTTCTTGAAAATATCCCAAAAACGTGTTTTTTAATGTCAATTCGACTCACGTATTCAATTTTGGTGATTTCAGTGGCGCAAGGGTCGAAAATCGCGAAAAAAAACGTATAAAAATGTTATTTTTAGCAGATTTTTCAAATATTGATCATTTTATACGGAAGGAAATGATCAAATAAAAAAACCAACGGTGGATTCGTGTTAAGGAAGTCAAAATACACCGATAAACTCCCTTTTCGCGATCATTTTACTTTAAATCTCGAAATTCATTTTTATTGTCATGAAAAATAAGTGAAAAAAGTGAAAATTTTACGCTGAATCTAGAATCCCAAACAAATATTTAACCGAACACCAAAACATCAAAAAATTCTCACGCCTAAATCGTGAGATAAACCGACTTTTCTCGTATACTTATGCATCAAAATGTATTAGCTATCAAAGATACCTATCATCTGTGTAATCAATACGTAACTATTTGTTGGGGTTAATAATTTTGATACAATGAAAATGAGTGAAAACGAAATAAACCTACATCTATGCGATTTCCTGGTTTTAGAGAGCCGATAGGGGGGTTCAGAGGAATTGAATGAAAAAACAAAACCAAACAATAGACTTGTCACACGGTATTTTTCATGAGCACATATTCGAATTCAAAATTTAGTCAATTTCTTGGCGATTCAGTTTCTGAACATTCTAAATTGACAGGTAATTTCAAAGACCTGTCTGCACTTCTTCCGAACTTGATGAGAACTGGAAACGATGAATTCGTCGCTTGAAGAAGTCGATCTCAAGTGGGTCCTGTTATTCTACGATTATGTATATTCGAATGATGCCAGACTTGAAATTTTTTTGATCAATTTGATTGGAGAATTTTTGCTATGCATTTTTATTGTGAGCTTTTTCGGATACCCTGAAGACCTCCTTTTTTCCAACGTTGATGGAAACCAGAAACAATGAATTCATCACCTAAAGAAGACCATCATTATCGTGAGGGTCCTGTTATTCTACCATCATGTACATTCGACTGGTAATAGACCAAGACTGACGACAGATTTAAAATTTTACAATTAAGTTAGTTACAAAATTTTTGCCAAGCATTTTAATTGTAATTTTTTTCGGACAACCTGAAGACCTCTTTTTTTCTTCAAAGTTGATGGTAACCGGAAATGATGAATTTGTAACCTAAAGAAGCCCATCTCGAATGGATCCTTCTTACTATCATGTACATTCGAATGGTATTAGAATAGGACTGATGCCAGATTTAAAATTTGTCATTAAGTTGGTTAAATGATTTTTGCTATGCATTTTTATTGCAAGCTTTTTTTTCGGATACCCTGAAGACCTCTTTTTCTCCAAAGTTGATGGAAACCAGTAACAATGAATTCATCATCTAAAGAAGGCCATAGTTATCATGGGAGTCTTGTTATTCTACCATCATGTACAGTCGAATGGTGATAGACCACGAATGACACTAGATTTGAAATTATTCAATTAGGTTGGTTAAATAATTTTTCCTAAGCATTTTTATTTATTTTTTTTTGGACACCCTGAAGACCACTTCTTGGACGCTATTTTCAGGCAAATTCCATGAAAAAAAATCACAAAAATTCATTTTTCTCAAAAACGTTTCAACCGATTTTGATAAAACTTAAAATCTCACAGGTTCACCAATGCCCCAACAGCTCGACGTATTCAGATTTTTCTCAGACCTTACAGTTTCGGAGTTTAATCCAGGACAAATTCCATACATATATATATATATGGATCATACTAACCTTACCCGTTTTGCAAAAGGAGATAATACAGGCACTGTGAGGCCCGAAACTTTAAAAATCGGCATAAATAAAGGGCCAGGTATTACCGCCGATGTGTGGAGCGGAAAAAATAATAGAAAATGAGACGAATTTCACTGTGCAAGCGCCATCCCTTTAGATTAATTCGTATTTGAATGGCGCATGGTTAAAGTTTTTAAGTTTTGCTGTGTGCAGTGAGGCGAGGTAATTTGTATATAAAGATATACAAACGACCTTGCGAGACCCTCTGCCTACAGACTCCTGAGTATGCATACATCATGAAAAACCACTTTATATGGCATGACGTTGCGAGACCCGATTCGGGCCTCGCAAGGTAAAAACGGGCCTAATAAGGATAGCGAGATATCCAAAACGGGTCTCGTAAGGCTGCAGCATGCCTGTATATATATATATATACAGGCATATTGCAGCGTTGCGAGACCCGTTTTGGATATCTCGCTATCCTTATTAGGCCCGATTTTACCTTGTGAGGCCCGAAATCGGGTCTCGCAACGTCATGCCATATAAAGTGGTTTTTCATGATGTATGCATACTCAGGAGTCTGTAGGCAGAGGGTCTCGGCAGGTCGTTTGTATATCTTTATATACAAATTACCTCGCCTCTCTGCACACAGCAAAACTTAAAAACTTTAACCATGCGCCATTCTTAGCATATAAGAGATAGAAATATGACGCTAGCACCATTAGACTCGCCTCATTTTCTACTATTTTTTTGGTTACACACATTGGCATTTTTACCTGACCCTTTATTTATGCCTATTTTAAAGTATTGGGCCTCACAGTGTCTGTATGATCTTTTTTTGCAAAGCGGGTCTCGCCAAGGTTAGTATGATCCATATATATATATATATAGGCATGTTGCAGCGTTGCGAGACCCGTTTTGGATATCTCTCTATCCTTATTAGGCCCGTTTTTACCTTGCGAGGCCCGAAATCGGGTCTCGCAACGTCATGCATATAAAGTGATTTTTTCATGATGTATGCATACTCAGGAGTCTGTAGGCAGAGGGTCTCGCAAGGTCGTTTGTATATCTTTATATACAAATTACCTCGCCTCTCTGCACACAGCAACATTTGGAAACTTTAACCATGCGCCATTCATAAGCATAAAGAGATACAAATATGACGCTAGCACCATTAGACTCGTCTCATTTTCTACTATTTTTTTGGTTACACACATTGGCATTTTTACCAGACCCTTTATTTATGCCTATTTTTAAAGTTTTGGGCCTCACAGTGTCTGTATGATCTCTTTTTGCAAAGTGGGTCTCGCAAGGTTAGTATGATCCATATATATATATATATATGGACCAACATAACCTCGACGTCACCTTTTATAAACAGTACCTTTTCGTCACCATGCTTTAATATGCTTCTGGAGGTGTATACGTACTGTATTTATAACCAGCATGGTTAATATAGTATTAATACACTCGGAACCGTTTGATTTGAGTGAATTTAAGATATACAGATACAAATGCCGTCACCGGTCTGGTGACACAGGGAATCAGTGCTTACGTAGACGGTGACGTTGAGGTTCCTTTGGTATGGTGTATACATGGTGACGTGGAGATACCTTTAGTATATGCTGGCAATTTTCAAAATCTGTATGCTGTAGGTGTATACATACCCTCTACGTCACCACAAAAAAAAGATCGCGACCACATGAGCATGGTGAAAAAAGCAGTTTTAGGCCAGTATACACAGTGAGACATCTGCGTAACCACCAGACGTCTCTGTCACTTTTTTTTGGGGTTAAAAAGAGTAGTTTTAACTTGATATACACAGGGAAACGCCTTCGTCACCGGCAAAACGCCTTCGTCACCGATTTCGGTGACGGAAAGGATACTTGCCTATATAAACGGTGACGAAGAGGTACTGTTGGCATATATATATATATAGATTTAATCTGAGTCATTGTGGTGCCCATTTTAATTGTGAATAGTCATTGTGGTGCCCAAAAAAAACGTTGTGGTGCCCAAATCGGGCACCACAACGTCCCTATGTTAAAAACCATTGTATATAGATGGCCACACCCCCCTGAGTCCCCTGACGCGTTTTTAGGGTGGGCACCACAATGACTCTCCTTATATACCTATAGTCAAATTTTTATATACACAAGAGCTTATGGTATATAGCCCTTGTGGTGCCCAGTCTGGATGCATTAGTATACTATGTTTATATAATAATGCTGTATATAAGGTGGGCACCACTATGACTCTTAAAGACCTGGGCACCACAAGGTATTGCATATGTGTATATATATATATATAAGGAAAGGTGAAAATGAACCAATGGTACAGTTGTGTTCCAAATGACCCAAAACGCAAAGAAAACTCACCCCCGACCCCAAGTCTCACCGCGGCAACAAATTTAGTACCTGACTTTTCAAGAAAAGTCGGTAAAATTCTAGCAGGCCTGTGTAGAGAGAGAGGGGAAAGGGGAGGGGGTTTCCCCCTCGAGTCCGAATTTTTTTAGGGAGCCCACCACAGCTAAGAAATTTGTCTTTTTATTGCGAGGACCCTCAAACAAAAAATGGCTTAACCACGTCTATCGCCG
>JAVBJF010001643.1:0-11048 GCA_033439095.1 Pseudococcus viburni
CAAATTCAGGTTTGAAATAATGTTATTGATAACACATTTAAAAATTCGATAACGTGATGAAAGAAATTCAGACTTGAAAAAGTTTGAACTCAAACATTAGAATAAGTAAATTTGGACTTGAATCGTTGAAATCTCATTTAAGGGGAAAATAATTAGGAGCAACCTTGCTCTTTTGATTTGTTCATTTTTGTTGATAACTGTTACCAAAAAAATTGATAGGTAGGTACTTGAAAAAAATCTCAATGGGGGGGGGGGGGATCAATAAGTCTGACGGGATAGCAAACTAACTGAAAACACAATTCCAACTTCACAACAAAAAAAATTATTTAAAATCAAAAAGTAAAATAATAGATATCTATTCTAGGTACATTAACTTCTAAGCAAACTAATTCAAAATGATTAATTTAAAAAAAAGAATACGGTAGGTACCTGCATAAAATTAGATAAAGACAGCGCATTTATTATTAAGACGATTTTGATTAATATTAACAATATAATAGGTATTAGGTACCTTCTTAAAAGTATCGAACTAAAAGTAAAAAACTTATCAATAGGTATTTAGAAAAATTGTTTTCAACAAATTACGGCTGTACATATTAGTAATTGGAAGCAGGGCTGGTGGAACAGAACAGAACAGAACAGTATGAACAAATAAAAACACTAAAATTTCTGTTTTCGCGGAACAATAACCAGAACAGAACAAAATAATGTTCTGAACAAATAAAACGAGAACAGAACAGAACAGAACGTATGAAAATATTGTTGTTCTGTTCAGAACAGAACAATGTATAATTTTTTCTGTTCGTGAATTTAAAATTTTCGAATTTTCAAGCTTTTTTGAGGATTTGGAAATTCCCCCTTTCCCTCCTCCCCAGAGAAGAGATGTAAGGTATTTTATTCACGTATAATACAGCTGTATAATACGTGTATAATACCGTATTATACAAAAATAAAATACCGTATTATACCGTATAATACATATTTTATTAAATTTTGATCAAAATCGCTTAAAAATCAGTGTGTGCTCGAAGAAATTTCGAAAAATTAAACATTTTATGTAAGTTTGAGACAGTGTTGTCGCGTTCACCTTTTTTTTGAACGCCGTTTGTTCATCATTCAGAGGAATTTTTTAGCGTTTGTTCGCGTTCCGTTCAATTTTTTTCAAAAAATGGAAGTGTTCGTTCATCGTTCGCGTTCAGCGTTCAGAGTTCGTCCGTTCATTGCTTTTTTTTTTAAAAAAATATGGAATCTTTCCCGGTAAGCATTGTAATATCACCATGATGTCACTGGGATATCACATTGTGATAGGTGATATCACAAAGTGATATCGCGGCGACTTTGTGGTGATATTAAATGTTCCCAGCAAAGCAGTCACATTCAGATCTCCATGATGTCACCAGTGATATCACCAGAAGGTCACTGTGATATCTCCGGCATGTCATGTGTGATATCTCTGGATATATCACCAGGAAATTTAAAAATCATTATGCCGTGATATTCCTCAGTAATATCGGGTTGATTTCCCTATGTTATTGCTCAATGATATTTCGAGATTTTTTTCATTTATTTGAATTACCTATATTTTTGAAATTCCAAAAAAAAAAAAATACAATAACTGCAGCAGTGTTATGATTTTTATTTTAATTAAAAATATTACATTACAATGCAAGTTTTTATCAGTTTTTAGTATAGGTAGGTAGTATTTACAGAAACGTGATTCAATTTTTAAAATATCTAATGTAATTATCATTTATGTAACAGAGTCATCAGCTTAATAATAACAAAATGATAGAAAAAATATATATTTACGCACAGATACCTACATTTTGTAGGATGATTGAAATTAATAATTGTAGGAGGTACCGAAATTATATAATGTAATCTGAATAACAGTATTCTACAAAATAGTAATTCATCTTTATTTATAGATACATTTTTTAGGGTGATTTTGCCGATCAACTGTGGGTAGGTACCTATACCTATTCATAACACAGGGCGACACGAATTTTGTTTTTGGGTTCTCATTGCCAAATTTGGGTTGCTTTTATGTAACTAATAAAGGAAAAAAAATTTTTTTGACCAAAGTTTGCTTTGGGAGGGGGGATGGGGGGCCAAAACACTGACTTTTCGAGGTCAATAAGCCTGAGCATTACAAAAAAAATTGAAAAAAAAATTTTTTGGACTAATCTTGTACACAAAATTTTACGGTGAATCCAATGCCGTAAACCGCAGACCTCCGTCTCTTTTTTAAAAAAAGTTACACCTCATTCTTTCCAAAATTTTGTGAAAAAATCACATTTTTTTGTTTTTTTTCGCAAAGAAGTGAAATTTGAGAGAAAAGTAAGGATTTTAACCATAATGACCATGGTGAAAGTTGTAGGAAATTTCACGGCGAATCAAATTCCGTAAACCGCGGACCTCTATCTTTTTTTGAAAAAAAGTTACAGTTCATTCTTTACAAAATTCTGTGAAAAAATCACATTTTTTGTGCCTTTTTCGCGAAAAAGTGAAAAAAAATTGACTCAGCCCCTTGGAGTTCCAAGGAGCTGAAATTTTTTTGAAGTGTTCTCAACTCATTACTGACCATTTACTTGAGTTTGAACGAAATGTTAGGATTTTTACTTTTTTTGTATTTTTGCAAATGTGTCAAAAAATGGGCATGGGCCCGTAAACGCAGTACTTTCCACAAGAGCGACGTGAAAAATGTGACATCTGTATACAACAAGTGGTCAGTTTTCATTTTTTTGACAATGTTCACCATGCTAAAGTTTTTGAAATTTTTATGGTATATTTATAGATGAATAACACGTTTTTTGAGAGAAAAAATTCCATTGTACCTTTGACAATTTTTCCAAAATGGTGGCAAAGTTTTTCAAACATCATGAACCGGCAAAAATGGCCCTCTAAAATTTTTTTTCGGTTTGTTCCAGCAACACTCCAGCAGCGATTGGAAACAAGGCGAAATTTTTATTTACAGTTGGCGAGAAATAAATAAATAAAAAAAAACAATTTGACCCCTGCCCCCAAAAATACTAGCTCTAGGAATCCAAAATTTTTGTCGAAATGTTTTCTTATCATAACGGACCTTTTTGAAGTAGGAGCAATCAAAATTGGTTTTGGGTTCGATTCAGCATATATTACCGGATATTCTGACTATTCCTTTTAGGAATTTCCAAAAATCAATCACTCATACCATCTTCAAATGCATCTTGAGTATTACCCGCGTCATCATTCTCTTTTTCTGCCTTTCTTTTAATTCTGGTCGACGCGTTTGCCAGATCTCTTGAAATTGAGGATTCAATTTCGTCAATGGAAAAATTAAATTTTGATTTCATTAGAGTTTCTGAAAAAATTATTTAAATATTAAAAATGAAGAATGACAAGTTTTTATAGGTAGCGCAAAAAAACAAACCTTTGATGATTTCATAAATTTTAAGGTTAACAAATTTTTCCTTTCCTCCCAACCGGCTCTTCCCTTTGAAACAAGTCTCTCAAAATTTCATCACTGAATAGAGCCTTCATCATTCGACGAACACTGGCATTCAGATCTCGTACTACATATCCCTGCTGTAATGTAGCGATCTGAAACAGTAATTATTGTAAGTATGTCTGTTAGGTAATGTGAAAAAAATCGATGAAATGGTCAACAGTTCGAAGTGTTTGATGAAATTCTACTCTATTTTCATAGGTCACGTGTCAATTTAAGGAAAATAGGCACATTAAAATTGAACTGATTTTTTGAGCTCAAAATCGCTGAAAAATGCAGAAATTAAATTTTCATTATTTTATATTTTTATGCTGCTCATGTAATTTTAACACAATCATTATGATAGGTCACATGTCAATTATTTGAAAATACTCATAAATTGGCCTATGCTCAAAATTCTCAAAACTAAAAGTATCCAGATTTTGGGCTCAAAAATGTTCAAATTACATTTTAACTAATATCTTTGTGTTGCTCGTAAAATTTTACCCCATCCCATTTTGATAGGTCACGCGTCAATCATTTTAAAATGCCTACCAAGATCAATGAAGCACACCTATACTTGAATGAAATTGTAAGGGAAAAATAGTTCATTTTCTATTTTTATTTTTTAATTTTCCTTTGCTCAAATCTGTATGTAAGTATTATCCACCGGCAGAGCATTTCCCGACTACGTCAACGCCACTAAAATTACAGGTTACTAAATGTTATTCTTGAATCAAATTATGGCCCCCTTTTTTTTCTGGAATTTTCAGCCCCTCCCTTACATAATTTCTGGTTGCGCCTATGGCTAGGTGCCAAGAAGTTCGTGGTGTATACTATTCCTGGTCTGCATATCTTGACTTCCAGCCTGGATCACCATATTTGAGCCAACATATCTGTGTCCTACATATGGACCGCCAGTATAATAATTACAATAATTACATCCCTAACGCTATCACCATGAAGCAATTTCGGCAATTATATAATAAGCAGTAGGTAGGTACTAATAAATCTAATAAATAAATTGTAATAACTCACCAATGATGCAATTAAATACCATTTGACAGCAAAACGGACAAAGGAAACTTACGGCGTGCAGTCGCGTCAGAATTGA
This sequence comes from Pseudococcus viburni, assembly GCA_033439095.1. Taxonomy (NCBI): domain Eukaryota; kingdom Metazoa; phylum Arthropoda; class Insecta; order Hemiptera; family Pseudococcidae; genus Pseudococcus; species Pseudococcus viburni. The sequence continues at coordinate 4,581 of JAVBJF010001643.1, forward strand.
GAATACTACGGCAATGTAATACAATACCTGTGATGTCAAATACGTATATTCTCTTGGGATAGTGCATTTGCACCCTCCAGTTTCATCCCTCTTTTCCGCGCTAGCGCTGATATTTGCATCATTGGCGGGGAGCCAGAGGCAAGGAAAGGTTCGCGAATACTTTCGCGACATCGCGAGAGCAGGTACAAGGTATCTAGATACAGATACATTTTACGTTAAATTTACTGTACATTCCAAAGGTAGAAATGCTTTCTATCCTGCAGTGCAGTGGTACCAAAAATATTTGCCCAATGTGGTCCAAAAATAGGGAAGAGATATTATTCTCACTTCTTACACATGTATTTCGTCACCTTTTTTTGACATCCAAATTTTTTTCGCAATATTTTTCTACATCTGAAGTTGACCTCCAAAATTTTTTCAACTGTAATTTTTTTAGAGAATTAAATCCAATTCTTTAATTTTTTTCAAAATCTTTTTACATTTTATGAAATTTTTTTTAATATTTTCAAAATGTTGACGAACTAACATTATTACCAATTTTTCCAACCCTAAAATTTTATACGACTGATATTTTTTCTTGCCCTTAAACTTATTTTCTTACATTTTCTTTTATTCCAAAACTTTGGTCACCATTTTCAAGTTCTAAATTTTTTCTAACCCCCAAATACATTTGGGACGACATCACATTTCACGTGCAAATGAGTAGAAAAGAATTGGAAAGAATTTTGAGAATGGATTATAGGTATTTTGAGAAAAAATCGAATTCTCCCCCAGAGCTGAAATTCTAAACTAACCGATGGAATTCAGTTATTATGACCTGAAAACCTCGTGGTGAAAATTTTAGCTCTCTACCCCTCCGCTACCCCATGTTATTAGGTAAAACGTTATTTTTTTCAGTCTTTCTATAATTTCATGAAGAATTGAGTAGTACATCACACTGCGAGATATTGGTGTGTGGTTTGAAAAAAAATTTCTAAAATTTTTTCTATCTCAAATTTTTGATTGAAAACTTCAAATTGAGTTTTCTTCGTGATATTTCACACATGCAATTCTGAAAAAAAGATATTTCATGAAGCTAGTTACTATGTGCAACATAGTATTTTTTCAGAATTTTTCAGGCGGTAGAACACATTGAAAATGCGAAAACCCATTTTTTTCACTATATTTTTCCCTCATAAAATGGTCATTTTTGGTCAAAAACATTTTTTCTTGTAATTATTACCCAAAATACGTATTTGCACACCATTTGTCCAATTTTCACTTCATTTTATTTTTAAAAGCCAAAAATTGAAACTTTCACTCTTGGTCTGGGGGATCACGTTTCCGCTTCGAAATATAACGCTAATTAGAAAAAATTCTATTCCACCAATACCTTATACCTACTTACTATAAAAAATTATGTCAGTATGGTAAAGGATACCTACTTACCTTGACAAAATCGAAATCTCTATTTTCGACTTCACTGAAAAAACAAATGAATAAATTATATCCAAAAAAAATAATAACGAAGCACCATTCACAAATTTGACTAAATTTATTTTGAAAAAATATTTTTTGCAAAATTTGGTAAAATTTTTTTCGATGCGATAAATTTTACCAAATTTCGCAATAAATATTAAGTAGGTATAACTTTTTCGAATAAATTTTATCAATTTTGTAAATGGGGCCCCGTTATTTTTTTGGATAAAAATTTATCATTTTTTAAACTATTTATTCATTTTTAATTTCTCATTTTTTTCAGTGTTGGCTTATTCTACATTTAAATATGGTTCGTAAATTTTTTCAAGAAGCATTTAATTCAACTGAACACAAAAAATTTCTATTTCATTCACTCGTCATTAAAAGATGCCGTACTGAAATCTTGTTTCAATTGGGTAAAAAAGTTCAGGATGATCAGAAAATTATATCACCAAGATATTAGTTTTAACGTAATGTTCACCTAGCAATATCGCAAAGATATTTCTATGTGATATCACCTCATTATTCCTAATTCATATTTCGGTGACATAAATTAGGAATATCGCTGCAATATATTTTATTTACATGAAGGTGATATTAATACCTTGATGTGATATCGTCAAGATATCCCAGAGATATCATTTTGTGATATCTCAAAATATTCACAACATGATATCACTGTGATATTGGATATCACACAATGCTTACCGGGAAACATTGGCCTTTTCCGAAAAAGCATTGGCCTTCCCCAACTTTTTGAAAATATTGTACTCACCGCGGCTACTCCTTTCAACGAAAATGAAATCTTCAGCGTCGATATCAATGCTACAGGGTTGGTCGTATTGATATTTATCGTATAATCGCACTGAGAAAGAAAAACACCGAGCAGTGATGATAAATTTGAAGATCTTCCAGTCAAAATTAACAAATACAGCGAGATGTTTGATTGCGAATCAATGTCATCGCAAATGATGTCCAAATTACCACTGATTGCTGAAAACGATACTCTTGAAAAAGAAGTAAACAAGTCGAAAGAGTTAAATTCTAATCAATCGTTGTGTAAAAGTTACTTAAGTATTCGCTTGTTTTTCAGGTCACCGATTTACAGGAGAAATTTAAATTTTACAAAGAAAAAATGGATCACGAAAATAGAGAGAAACAAAATGAAATCGAAAGGTTAATGCAGATCATCAGCCTGTACGAAAATACGCCCGGTCTATCGAAAAACACTGATCCTGGTATCGAGGAAAGCTTAGAAACTTACGTATTGGAAAAGCCTTCTTTAGATTTACAGGTAAAATAATTCAATTGTTTCGGTGTTTTCGGTCAAATTTATTGTATCTATTTAATACAAATTGATTTGGTGTGGGATTACTTTAGAATGCCTGAAAACACCACCAATGCTAAATTGATCGAATTGAACAACGCAAAAAGCAACTGAAGAAAGAATGTATGCTCATACAGAGAACGAAACGCTATAATCCAAGTAATCAGATCCACCTTAAAAATCTTACAATATAAGAGTAATTGTCATTAAATTTGATAAAAGTTTTATCGACAGCGAGTTGAAAATACATTTCAGTATTGTGTTGAAAAATCATATGGCTACAAATAGAAAATAACAAAAAATTTACGAAGTATTCATTACATCATTACCTAACTAAAATACTCATTATTTGGTGATCAGAGGTCGACGAGTTGGCGAATTTGAAGGATTTGGTGGTGGAACCATATCTTCTTTGAAAACAAAGATTCTCTTTCCGCTTCCGACAACTGCTATCATTATCACTTTACGGTATTTTTTTGAATCCTGTTCTGAGACATAGGCACGACTTTTGATCTGATCAAAAGCTTTCTTTCGAGCCTCAGAAACCGTCTGGTCAAATTCCTCGCGAGTTTCTTCTCTCCGGTACGGTTTCTTTATTCTCTTCTTTAATTCCATTAAATAAAGTACGGAATAATCACGAGCGCCAAATCTTAGGTCATAATAACCACTTCTGCCGTTGCTTTTATTACCACGCCCTTCTTTTTCCGCGCTTGGAAATCTAAAAGATTTTCCCGCTGCACAAATAACAAAGCTGTGGATTATATTCTGATAATCTCGTTCCCGGCTCAGTTCTTTCAAACTATAGGTAGCTAAGTAATTATTCATACAGTTTTGAAATGCTAACAAGTCTTCAGTTTTAAGAGCCGATTCTATTTGTTCCAGTAATGATGAATTTTCGTCCACGTTTATCTGTTTTTCAACAAATCTTGCAGCTAAATTCTTAGCTTCGTCGTTCGCAATCGTTAATCTCATTTCATTTGTATTATTTATTTTGTTGCAAGTTAGAATTCCTGCTCTCACGAAATACGCATACGCCACTTCAGGATCTTCGTTTATAAATTCGTAAGTTTTGCAGAAATTTGGTTTTATAATTAACGAATTTCCACATAAAAAATATGTCAATAATGACGCGATATTCCTTTCTATACACAAAAGAACGCCATTGTGGGATAGAACCCGCGTCAAACACAGTCCTTTGACTTGATACACCGCGAGAATTACAGACCGTGGTAGAAGTAAATCAGAATAACCGCCATATGCCGATTTCAATCCATCAAGTTCCATCGGGGGATCTGCGATTTTAGATAACATCATTTCGGCTTCGGCGGAGGAAAAGAAAAAGTATTTTGTTACCGCTATATCTCGTACATCGTTAATTGGAATTAACATCAAAAAGTTGGCGTCGTAAAAACCGTAAGGTACGTGACACCCAAAAACGATTATTTTGAAGATATCGTTGTTAGGTTCGTATAAATCAGCTAACATGTATAAATAATCAAGCGCAATACAACGTCTCTTTTCTTCGGGAATTTCGCAATTGCCGTACGTCATCCAATTAACCGCATCTTCGAAATTATCGATTAGTACTATACATTTTCCTGTTTCTTTTTCGGAAATCAGCCGAGTGATATTTCTTAATAAGGAACTAAGTCCTTCATCAGTATCATTTTCAAAATACTGTTGAACAAATGGATATGCAGTACAAATTTTTCTCGCTAAATAATTCCGCATGACTTTACGAAATGATAAAACTGAGGTTATCTCTTGATAATTCATTGAATCAAAATCGATATGGATTACGTTAAATTTTCCCATTTGTTCAAGTTTTATGTCGCATTTGTTATCTTTAAAAATTGACGTCAAACTTTGGCGTATTTCTGGTGACGATTTTTTATTTAAAAAATGTCCCACAGAGTGGCATAGCACTGTTTTACCCGTGCCGGGTGGCATTATGAAAATCCCTACCTTGCAATCGATGCAGTAGTTTACAAAATCCAATTTGAAAACGTACCAAGGTTGCTGTAAAAAGAGATAGAACTGTTCGAGTAGTAATTTTTTGGCAGCTATTTCAAAGGAACGTACATCTTCTACGTCAGCCAGCGGTAATACAGGAGTAATTGGAATACGTATAAATTCCGTGCAACTGAGAAAAGTTCCTGTACTTCCTGACTCTGTTGAATCATCTGTAAGAGATACCGACGTTCGTTTAAATATACTAAATTTGAAGCTTATTACTTCTAGAAACAAAAGTACTTACCATTTGGATGATTATTCGGTTCACTATCTTGAGACATCTTGCAATTTAAAATTTACAAAACTAAAATAATTAAAAAATTCGATTAAACTCGATCTCCATCATCTACCTTGGCTCAATCGTGGAAATAAAAGACACAAACATGATAACATAAACAACAAAAACCAACATCAGAGGTTACACTAGGTTACACAGAATTAGAAGATAGGTAATCGATCGACTGCTCTGTGACGTCACTGGGAAGAAGCGGAAAAGTAGGTAAACGCGTTCGCGCGTTTATTTAACATTTAAACAACGTAAACAAACGCATCGTCTCGCCCTCGCCATTTTTCAATTTTTATGATGGAATGGTGAATTTTAAAATGATTTTTAAGCAAATTTTATTTTAGAGGATGAAAAATATTTTATATTTAAAAAAAAAATTCCTCATGATTCGTTGAAAATTGAACGTTCAGTGCTCAATTTATATTTCATACCAGTGATATTAGTACATCATGAGTTCGTGTAACTGTCTCAAAAAATCATTTTTTACCTATGAATTTTAAATTTTAAATTTTTTCAAAATTGTCATGAACTTCAGCAAATGAGTGTTTAAGTTCGTTTTTCATTTTTAATACCCATATTCGCACATTTTTTTCTAAATTATTTCTTGCTATCTGTAGGTACATTGAATTTTCCATAGGACATATTTTTTCTTTTGGTTAATGAATTTTTTATATTTCAATTCCAAAAAAAGTGTAGCATGTTTTATTCTTTCCAAAAATCCTTCAAAATTTTTAAAGGTGTCATAATTTTGCTCAAAAAAATAAAAGGAAAAAAAAGATGAACTTCGCGTGGTTAATTAATTCATAAAATAAAATCCTTTGAATAAAGATAGAAAAATTTCGAAAATTTCTCCTCTTTATTTTTGGGTTCGAAAACTTTATGAAAACGAAAACATATTAAAATGGAAAAAAAAATTCCAACATTTTAACATAAAAAGAAAAACGAAAATTTTACTGATGGTTGTTAAATGAAAAATTTTCTGTTTTTCTGCATTTTGTAACTTTGTTACAGTGTTGCAAGAGTGATCGTCAAGACACTCCCTAGGAGTGCTTCTCACTCCTCATTATTCTCGATTTCCACTCCACTCCCACTCCACTCTTCACTTTTTTGTAACTCTCACTCCTACTTCACTCCACTCCTTCACTCTGCTCACTCCCACTCTCACTCCCACTCCCACTCTCACTCTTTTATTTTTTTTTTCAAATTAGGGCTCCAGGTACGAACGTATACTCTGATAAGAAAAAGTAATGTGTGGCAACGTTGCAGTGGTGTTGGTTGTGGTGGAAAAGTTAGGGTTGCCAATTGATGCAGGGAAACAAAACATGCAACTGGTTCGAGTTGAACAGTGCATGTTAGGATGAGCGGTTAAAAATTTCCTTTGAGA
>JAVBJF010001644.1:0-11039 GCA_033439095.1 Pseudococcus viburni
AAAATTTTGGAATTGAAGTTGCACAAAATCACGAAATGGGTCAAACCCTTGAAAAGATGGGATTTTTTATATTTTCTCCAGGTTTGATCATTGTATGTCATTTTTTAAAAACGTATATCCCAAAAAAAAAACAAAAAGTGGGATAGTTCATTTGGGTGTATTTATAGGTCATAAAAAAAATCAGCGAAAAAATTTTCACAAATTTAACTTCAAAAGATTTTTTAAAAAAACTGCATAAAAATTCATCAAACGGACGCTTATCCATGGATAAAGCAGATTATTTCAATATTGTGCACCGATGCCAAAAATGTGCGCCGGATGAAAACTCACTTTTCTCTCCCCCGCGCCACTGCAGAGAACACATTTTCCAGAATTCGTAACACGTAACTTTTGGATTAAATCCACATTTTTTCCAGCAAAAATGTGTTTTTTTCGAAGCTAGAAAATATTAAAATTTTCTAGAGACATCAAATCAATGTAAAATATAAAATTTTTTCAATAATGGAAATTGGCATATTTTTATGTAGGTATTTGGATAGTTGGAGATTGAGGTCTGCGCCGAAATTGGCTTTATCAGCGGCTGGCGGCGGCTCACGCCGATGTTATTTACACTTTTTTAAAGATAAATTGAGAAAAAATGGGAGAGGTGTCAAAAAGTGGTGCTGGTGTAGTAAGAGTATTTTAGCAGGCAAAAAATAGGCTAAAATACTTACATGAGTAAATTTGAGCAAAAAAAATGAAAATGGAGTTTTGGAACAAAGAAATAAAATAACAATCAATTCAATTTGAATCAATGATATTGATAATGATAGGTAATAAATTATAAATTGAGCTGAAAATGAGTTATAAGTAGGTACATTGATCTTTTAGTTGAAATTACTGATTTTTTTGACAAAATTGGTAATTGACTAAAAAATCAGCGGTGGCGCCAGAACCTTTTTTTGAGAGGAAGCAAAAAAGAGTTTTTCACTGTCGTCTTGAATAGCTTACCTATACAATTTGATTTTTTTATGTCCGCGCAAAGTGAGAGTCAAGCTTTGAAAAAAATGTATTTTTAGTGCCAAAAAAGGCGTTTTTTCATGTTTTCACGCCTTGAAAATCTCTATTTCATATAATGGGGGGGGGGGGGAGTTAAAATGATACTTTGGACTCAGTCAGAATTTTGAGTTGATGCAATGAAACCATTGAAACCTAATTTTCGATGCCACCAAAAATCAGTGATCTTTCATTGAAATATCAGTGAAAAATCACAAATTTTTCATAAACAGTGTTTCACTGATTCAAAAACGTAAAATTTGAAACAGAGCGAAATTTTTTTGGAAAATAATGTTTGGAAATCTAAAAAATGCATTTATTTTTCACATTTTTGAAATGAAAAATCTCTTGTGCCAATCTCAAGGTTACAACAATCAGTAGTCAAAAACAAAACGGCTCGAGTCGAGATTTTTATCGGCGGCGGCGATGTCAAAAATCCCATATTTTTGGCGGCGGCGGCGCGGCGAGGCGGCGCGGCGCAGGCTTCTAGTTGGAGAAAATTTTAAATCGATAATGTAGGTATCGTTAAATTTCTGATACCTACAATACAATCGATATTTCATCTCAAAGTAATCTTTAATCACGTGATTTAAACGGAAAATGTAACAAATAGTTCGAACTTTCTGGCTAATCTATTAGTCAAATAATTTTCTAACTAGGGAACCTCATGAAGTGTCCCTCGGGGATTTTGATGAAACATGGTCTCAGTGGTAGCCCTTGGCCTAAGTACCACACCACCAAAATTTTAGCTGCCAGTTTTGAGTTTAGCCCTCACAGTGAAAAATCAAAATTTTGAATTTTACCATGTATTTTAAATGGGCGAAAATTTTTTTTCCATAAAACCATAAACTATCATGGTAAACAGGTAGAACATGTTGAAAGGAGTAAAAAATGTTATGTACACATATTGCATAACTCGAATGTGGAAGGGGCTACTATTAATCAAAGATCTTATTTTCAATAATTTTTCAAAATTAAATTTTCAAAAAATTAAATATGTTTCAAAAAAAAAATTATATGTAAGTACTTCTGGCATCTTCAAGTCAGAAAGAACAAAACCAGTTATGCGGACTTGTTGCCTAACGCTAATACTGAAGGGGTAGTAGGTCGTAATAACTTCAAATTTTGCACCACTACCTAATTTAATTTCTATAAAATTTCCAAAAAAAAATACTGAATGTTGTCAAGATACAAAAACCGCCTTGTTTAAATAGTTGCGACGTTGTTAGGCAACTAGTCCGCATAACTGTTTTTGTTCCTTCCGACTTGAAGATGCCAGGGGTACATATAATTTTTACTTTGAAAAATATTTAATTTTTTGAAAATTTAATTTTGAAAAATTACTAAAAATAAGATCTTTGATTAAGAGTTGCCCCTTCCACATTCGAGTTATGCAATATGTGAACATAACATTTTTTACTCCTCTCAACATATTCTACCTGTTTACCATGATAGTTTATGGTTTTATGGAAAAAAAATTTTCGCCCATTTAAAATACATGGTAAAATTCAAAATTTTGATTTTTCACTATGAGGGCTAAACTCAAAACTGGCAGCTAAAATTTTGGTGGTGTGGTACTTGGGCCAAGGGCTACCACTGAGACCATGTTTCATCAAAATCCCCGAGGGACACTTCATGAGGTTCCCTAGTAAGAAATCGTTTCTCTTCAGTTGAAAATTCATCAGGTACGTAATGCGTAGATATGCATTTCTTTAAATAGCAGAACAAAATTCGGGAAGTCCATATTCTCCGACGTTCTTTGCGTGATACACCTCTCAATAAGTTCATCAGTTTACTTTTTATGGTGAAGTAGTTTAAATAACACGTAACTAGGTATATGAGTTTTGTGTGATTACGGTATTAAGTAAGTAAGTATGAACGTTGATTCATTTTAGTCATTTTTCTGTTTTTGTAACTATCATAAAATATACCATTTTACAAAGTACCTATTGCTTTTAAAACTGTGCCAAATTTCGTGAAAATTTTAATTCTTTTAAATTATAGGTATCAAAGTAACATATTTTAGAAAATCGAATTACCTACCGGATTATTATTATTTTTTTTCGAAAATTAGGTACATTAACATTTCTTTCAGAAATTACACAATTTTTAAAAAAAATTATACTGAAAATTATAAAGAAAGTTTCTTTGCAATTTTTTTTAATTTGAAGAAAAATAAAGAAAAAATCCATTTTTGTAGAAATGATCGGAAAATTCGTCTTTGACGTGATGAGCGTGAGATCTGATTGGACGAGATGATCGGTAGATGAAAAACGTTTTTCCGAAATCGGAAAATTCGAAGAATTTTCCGAGACGTAGGGAAAGCGGTCGGAAAATTTTCGTGAAAATATTATCGCACGAAGCAGATATCGATACGGGCAGCTCTGGAAACTGGGCTGGCCAATAGCAACGCGCCTACGATTGATTTCCCTAAATTTTCTTTATTTAGGGAGACTTTCGACTGCGCTACAGATTTGAACAGTTTTCACGATGGATCGGAATTTCGACGATTATTGTTTCTACGGAAACGATAGTTGCTCGATCGAATGATACCAAAACGATTAATAATTTTCGAAGAAAATTATTCTTGAAATTAAAAATGAATTATTTCGAATAGAAATATTCAGACATTTCACGAAGAAAAAAGAAAGGAAAAACTCGATTTAGTTTTTACCTTATATTAAACTGAATATAGAACATCGCGTGAGGCTGTAAAAACTCGGTAGTTTTTAAGCCTAATTATTATTAAATTACAAATCGACTATACGCGAGAACGGTTAATGCAATACAACGATCGCGGGTTAATGAACAACGCGAATAAACAAAAAAAATATTAATTAGAGGCCGTAGCCAATAATTTTACAAAATAACTAACCGCGTATACATCGATATCGATACGGTAAAATTAACAATTTTTTAAAATTTTCTTTTGATTTAAAAATTGCTGCAGGGTTTCTCAAATTACAAAAAGTTAACAAATAAGAAGTTTTTTGGTTGTTTATTTTCTGTATAAATTTTTCCTGAAACTTAAGAACCCCTAAAATTTAGAACTTTTTTCTCATTGGTAGCCCTGTAAAAAGTGTCAAGATAAAATCGCCACACAGTGGGTAGATATTAATCTGAAATTTTATTTGTTTTATAAAAATGAAAACTACGGCCGGGATCCGGCATAAGTTCTAAAGTTTCAGATCAGCAAACGTGAAGTTTTAGACGAGATCATTTACGTAACGTAGATTTCATTTGAAAGATGAAAAAAATGGAAAATTTGGTTTCCTGATATGTTATTGAGGTGATTTACACCAATTTTCTTTAAATATTCTCACTTTTTTTTAGGGAAAAATGAAAAAAAAACTGCCTTCCGTAAAATTACGAATTTCATTCAGAAGGGTGTTGAAAAATTGCAAGTCGCGAATTCGAAGATTTTTTAATTTTTACCAAATTCAAATCTGTTCCACAAACGTCTCAAGTTGAACCTAAAAATTATTTGGGTGTTAAGAATAAAACATATAGTATTTTCCGAGCTGATCGCGAGAAAAATAGTAAAAAATTCAATCACCCACGAATTTTTCAATATTTTTCAATTTTTTATTCAACATTTTTTTTACACTTTTTGATAACCTTTGACCGAAAAAATCTGCAGTATTATAATTAGGTAGTACCTACATATCTACCTATGTACAAAGTAGGTGCCAGTTTCCAAGAAAAAATCAAAAATTATCATTAGATTACATTCAGATTTTTATTTTCAGAATTGAACGACTTGAAAAAATTGGATCAAGAATCATTTCAATACATTCCTAACCTACCTACCAATTTTTCGCTTGCAAGATTACATACCTGATTAAAAAATTTGCGTGAAATTAGCTTGAAAATGTATTTTCTACCCAAACTCATATTTTTCATTGGACTTGCAGGGCAATTTTTTTTATCGAACTATTTGTTCGTCAATGCCAATTGCAGCTTATGCGAAAATTGCAGGGAAATCAATGGTAGTTATGTTCATCTCAGGGCATTTGGAGTATTTTCTGAAAAATACGCTTATGCGATCGCAGATGACTCTTGGCAGAGATTTTACGTTCCACCGGATGCGTACGATGTTATGACACACGCTGTTACTCATAATTTACGCGTTTTTGTGAATACAAATATTGGAGATTATGCTATAGCTCCACGTGACTAATACGTCATTTTTGTGAAGCGAACGTACCCTACTCTGTAACATTTTGAAATAACATGTTACCTTTGTTTAAGTTATACCTGCATAGTTTTATTATCAATAATCTTTGAAAAATTGAAGCAAGTAAGTATACGATCCAGGGAGGTATTCCAACTCAAAGGAAAATCTTGAACCGACACAAAAATTAATTGAGAATACATCATAAAAAAACTCCATATCTAAAATTTCAGGTGCTGAAGTTCATTTCTAGAATTTTGACAAATTTTTGAAATTTCAAAATTACCTCATCGTCCTACAAAATATGAAAATTTGATCTAGTCAACGAAATAATCTGAAATTTGGTATATACCCTTTTTTCGACATGCTAAATCGATTCGAAGCGGTTTTGAGAAGTTTCGAAGCCTCCAGAAAATTTTGGAATTTTCCAGCGAGGCGGAAAGGTCCATAAACATGGTCCATATGAAATTCAGCATCTGCGATTATCCATATTGATGAGCTATTTTATTTATTAAAACATAATTTTTCAAAAATCCGCGTAACTTTGATTTCAAATTCATATTTTTTGGCAGAAACTGTTCCTGAAAAAAATTTAAAAATATGGATTTCAACTCGAATTTACGAATTTAGGAAAATTGTGCTTTAATCGATCAAATAGGACATCAATATGGTTAACCCGTGATTATAGGTGCTGAAGTTCATAGGGACCATTTTTATGAGCTTTTCTCCAATGGTGGAAAATTCCAAAATTTTCTGGAGGCTCCGAAACGTCTCGAAACCGTTTCCAATTGATTCGGAAGCTCAGAAAGAGGGTATATACTAAATTTACGTTTTTTTCGTTGATTAGATCAAATTTTCTTGTTTTGCAGTTTAATTTGAAGTTTCTAAAATTCGCCAATATTCGAGAAATGAACTTCAGCATCTAGAATTCTGGATAAGGGTTCTGTTATAATGTACTTTCGATTTATTTTTGTTTCGGTTCTAAATTTCAAAGTTGGGATACCTAACTTGTTATAGTTATCAAATAGGTTTTTTGTATGAGTACATAGTAAACTTATACCTACTTACTTACTTATTTGTACTTACCGATCCATTAATTATTTTAAAATATGTAATTGATTAAAATTAATTTCAAACTGCAGGCAAGTTCTAATTGCGATAATTCGTCTTAAGATATACGGTTTTTCTTTCAACTAAATATTTAAGTAAATTTAAGGTAACTACATATGTATTACTCAAATGATTAAAGCTTAAATAAATATTTTTCCCATTTTTTTTTCTATAAAAATACGTTTGATTGAAATCGTCGCAACTTCACAAGTTAATTCTAACGAAAACACAAAATAAATTTATTAAAATTGAACTTTTATGCTTTAAGACACCTGAACGTCCGTAAAATTCGGAATATTCGCGAATAGGTATGTACATTTAGAATATTGCGAATCACACACAAAAAAAGCAATGAATAAATAAATGAAATTAGGTAAGTATGTAACAGGTTCACGAAATACATTATGTGACCGGCTCCGAGAGAACATGGCTAGGGAAGAAAAAATGAGTTTTGATTTTTTCACGGATTCTGATACTTGAAAGTATGTAGATTGAGATGGGATAGGCAGTTTTTTTCAAAAAAAATTTATTACACGTCATAAAACGTGAAAACAAATGAAAGAAAATTCCAAAAAATGAAAAAAAAAAATGAAAAATATCGAATAATTTTTAAAAATCTCAAAATTAATTTTCTTTCAAGTTATTAAGGGTAAGGTGCCCTAATTCCGACCAGTGCCTAATTCCGACCACCCCACCTATCTCGTCTGTTAATAGCGCGATCTCGCTGAAAAAAATTTTGTCGTGTTCCTTTATCAAAGACGATTAATTTAAGACCAACCCGGCAACCATAAAGCCAAAACTCGCCGAGAAAATCCAATTTGAAGAAATCGCATGTCAAATTGCCGTTTTTTTTTCAATGTTCAAAGTCAAAAATAATATATTAATTTTGAGTAATTTAGGAATGTGAAGATATATTTATGATCGTTGAAGTGTCTAGTTTTTCATAAAATAAAAGTTTTTTGAATAAATTGCAGGTAAATAATTAAAATTTTATCAAGTATCAAAAATGAAGGTGGTGCCTAATTCCGCCCACCCGTAGTTTTTTGTGTTAATTTTTACATCGTTGGGGAGTTTAATACTCAAAATTTTGAAAAATATCGTGTTGGGTGTCAAAATATATGTTTTTCAATGTGCTGAATTCATTTTTGAATTTATTTTGACCCTAGTTCATGAGCAACCCCCCCCCCCCTGGGGGACAGAATCAGAGGCGTCGTCAAGGGGGGGCCCGGGGGGGCCAGGCCCCCCCGGAAAAAGTTCTGGCCCCCGCTTGGCCCCCCCAATTCATGTTGTGTTTATAAATTTACGTTACAGTTACATCAAATAGGGATTTTCAAAGCATTAAAACATGAAAAAACGTCTATTTAAGGCAATTAAAATCCAATTTTTTCAAAATTTCGCCCTCGCTTCGCTCGGGCACAAACAAAATAACACTTCTTTAATTTAATTGAGACGAAAGTGCGGAAAAATGCTCCCTTTTTACCACCTCCCCATTTTTAGCAGGTGAAAAAAGTCAGTCCCCCTTTTGCACTTCGAAAAAGCAGAAAAATTGTCCAACACATGGCTTCTTTTGTGCCCCCCCAATTTTCCATTCTGTCGACGCCACTGGACAGAATCTGATATTTTGTAAAATGTTGTGTTGGGTGTCAAAATAAATGTTTTTTGATATCCTAATTTCATATTTGAACATATTTTGACCTTAGCTCATTGGGAACCTCTCCCGAGGAGGGAAACCCCAAAAATTTTGAAAAATGTCATGTTAGGAGTCAGAATACATATATGTTTTTGATGCGTTTAAGCCCAGCTTTTAATTTGAAAACGGGGACGTTAAGGGAAAAGTTACCTATTCTATGTTGAAACCCAAGATGCATTAGGTGCGCTCAATGTTATGGATGGGGCCACGAGGTGTGTGACGCAGCGGCGGAGGACTATTTGAATAAAGAGATGTACGTCTATACTTATTATTCGAATGACTAAAGTCAATTCAGAGTCGAAGAAATGATTCTCATGTGTTTTATATTACTTAATTTGCTCATTTTAACACTCTGAAATGTTAATTGTACTTCGAATATACGATTTGCATGCTTATTAGTACATTTTTGCAAGTGGTCGGAATTAGGGTACCAAAAATTTTTTGGTGGTCGGAATTAGGGCACCAAAAATTCAAATTTGGATTTCGAGGTGTCTCGGGGAAAAAATCAAAAAAAATACTAAATATTATCGTGGGGCCCTAAAACTTTAGTATGACATGGGGGAAGGTTTGATCTATCTTTTAAGCTATTTACGGTATTCCTAGGTCAAACAGTCTTCGATTGGTGGCGGTTTTTGCAAAAGTGGTCGGAATTGGGCGCCCTTACCCTTACATAAATTTGGCAACCTAAATTTCTGAAAAATTGTCTTAACTCAATTTTCGTCCTTTCCTTTCAATTTGGGTAGTTCCAAAAACGGTTCTGAAAAAAAATCATCAATTTTAAACACGATTTTAAAACTTTTATTTATCCAAAAAAATATTTTTGAAAAATCAAAAAAAAGGTACATACTTAATACGTTTAATCGTAAATAAAACTCTTTAAACATTAGGGGCAGGATTTTTTTTTGCTCGCAGCTTTCTTCTCTTTATTGTCTTCACTCTTCAACCACGTTGTCCTCGTCATCGTTATCAAGTTGATCATTATCAGAATCTTTATCTCATTTTCTTACCACTTCAAATGTGTTTTTATACCACCTCGGCATTTTAACTTTGGCACATTTTTTGACTCTTATGTACTTTTTTGTTAATCCAGGCAATTATGGCTAGCTTTGGGTCCCACATGACGAGGTA
Organism: Pseudococcus viburni; assembly: GCA_033439095.1. Taxonomy (NCBI): domain Eukaryota; kingdom Metazoa; phylum Arthropoda; class Insecta; order Hemiptera; family Pseudococcidae; genus Pseudococcus; species Pseudococcus viburni. The sequence goes on from JAVBJF010001644.1 coordinate 9,138, forward strand.
AAAAGCTGAAAGTTAGTAGATAGGTACCCTGATCTCCGTCTCTTCAATCAATTGGAGACCGATTCAAGATGTTTCGTAGCCTACAGAAAATATTGGGATTTCCCAGCCCCGAAAAAAGCTTATAAATGGAACCCATATGAACTTCAGCATCCATAATCATTGCGAATTACCCATATTTGTGACCAATTTGAATGATATTTCCCAAATTTCGTAACACAAATACACAATTATACCTGGTAAAGTACATACAGACCATCTTTTGCGCTTTTGTAGAGTTACCTATACCTATGTCCAATCAAAAAATTAAACCCTAACTCAATAAAACTAAAAAAAATTGGATTGTGATCCTCTTCAAAATTTTCAAGGACGTAATTTTGCCTCTGGGTTTGAAATAATTCCAACGAAATATTCTGGGCTGTCAAACAACATGGATTGGGATAATTTATTATTTTGAACCGGAAAAAATTCCGTCTTATTCACTAGGGGACTTGATGACGATTACGAATAAAATTTTCAAACAAATTTCAATGAAAAATTGGAGGTCCTAGAGTGAAATTTCACCAAGAAATCAGTATTTTAATGTAGTTGGTAGGTAGGTATAAAAATCATCGCATGAATTTTTCAAGCTTTCCAGGCTGGGATGAATTTGGAATGAATTTTCATCCCAAATTCATTTCACAATTTTTTTCAAGTTTTGTGGCTGGGATGAATTTTGTGATCCACTTCGAATTCATCTCACAATTTTTTCGAACTTTTGATGCTGGGATAAAAATTTAAAATGAGTTTTTACCCCAAAAATTATTACGTACTGTTTTCACGCTTCTGAGACCGGTATAAATTTTGGGAAGAAATTTTTCCCCTCAAAAATCATTATAAGATTTTTTCAAACTTTTTAGGCGGAGATGAATTTTGGGATGCGTTTTCATCCTTTAAAAATCATCCCACGAATATTTAGAGTATTTCAGGCTGGGGTGAATTTGGGATGGATTTTCATCCCAAGATTTTTTTTCCACTTCTAAGCCTGGGATGAATTTTGAGATGAATTGTCATCCTACATGAATCATCACACGATTTGTTCAAGTTTTTCAAGCTGGGATAAAGTTGGGATGGCTTTTCACATCAAATTGTTCATCCCATGATTTTTTCGAGCTTTTGAGGCTGGGATGAAATTTGAGATGAATTTTTATCCCCAAACATCATTACATATTTCCAAGCTTTTTAGGCTGGGATGAATTTTAGGATAAGTTTTTACCTCTGATAAAATCAGTACCTACATGATGTTTTCAAGCTTTCTGGGCTGGGATAAATTTCGGGATAAATTTTTATTTCATAGGAATCATCCTATGATTTTTTTATTTCTGATGCTAGGGTGAATTTTCATCTCTTAAAAATTATTCCACAAATGTTTCGAGCTGTCCAGGCTGGATTAATTTGGTTTGAATTTTCATCCCAAATCCATACCACGATTTTTTCAATTTCTGAGACTGGAATTAAGTTTGGAATGAATTTTCATCCCCCATGAATCATTACACGATTTTTTCGAACTTCTGAGGCTAGGAAGGATTGTGTGAAGAATTTTCATCCCTCAAAAATCATGCCATCAAAATAAATCAAGCGTAAACATATCATAAAAGAACCTCCATATCCTAATTTTAAGGTTCTGAAGTTCATTTCTTAAATTTTTGCTAATTTTTGAAATGCATAAATTTCAGAACTATCTCATCGCTCTGCAAAATATGAAAATTTGATCCACGTACCTAATGAAAGAAGTTAAAATTTGACATATTCCTTTTTCTTGACCTCCTAAATGTATTGGAAATAGTTTTGATAAGTTTCAGCATCTCCAGAAATTTTTGAGATTTTCCAGAATTGGAGAAAAGCTTATAAAGATGATCTATATGA
>JAVBJF010001645.1:0-11010 GCA_033439095.1 Pseudococcus viburni
GAGGCGCGCAGCAAATTTTTCTATGTTCACTTGTTACGTATTCTGACTACGAGTTTACTTTCATCGCGGAAACGTGGTTTAAACTCTCGTTGATTGCAATTTACAAATACTTCTCACATTTTCAAAATACCCACGTGTGCAGTGGTCCACCCAGGGGGCTAGGGAGCTATAAACCCCCTCCCCAGGTTAGGAAAGGGGATTTTTTTAATTACAAAAATGTGGAGAAAAGGGCAATTTTTTGCTCTTTAAACATGATTTTTCTAAAAAAAATTGTCCTCTCTTCGCTCGCGTAGTATTTTAATCATTTTATTTCTTAAATAAACATATAAGTATGCAACTCTCTAAATCTGAATCAGTCGTTGATAAAATTCTGCCTTTGAGAATAAATGATTTTCACTGAAAATTAAAATTTCGTGTGGCATATCGATTCTAACTAATTTGAGAGCGTAAAATATAAATATCAACTTACTTTTTGATCCGATCCTCCCCCCGTAATTTTTTGAAATATTCATGATCACATCAGCCTAGTGGAAGGGGTCAGTTAGAGCACGGAGAAGAGGTCGGATTAAAAAGTAAGTCAATATTCGAATTCTACGCCCTCGAATTAGTTAGAATCGAAATGCCACGCGATGTATATTTTTTTCGGTATAGTTTTTCCCAAGAGGCTAGAGGGCCCTAAAGGGTCAAATCCAAAAAATAAGCAAATTTTCGAACTTCGCGCCCTCAAAAACCTAACAAACGACAGGTCACACGTTATTTTTCAGTTTTTTGAATTTTGCCCCTATCAAGAAGACTAATAGGTGAGTTCAGAGGGGTCGAATGAAAAAACTGAATACATATGGGTAATTCTACCAAAACTGTCGCATTTCCAGTATATGAAATTCGAAAAATAAAAGTTGAATTTCTTCAATTTTTTTGATTGAGATCTAAAATGTATACGTTCGAGACACCATTTTTTGTATTTGGCTCACTTCATAGCCCTCGGGGGAGGGTGTGGGGCGATTCAAATTTTTGGTATCCACGACTATGGAAAATCTATAATCGTGCGTTCCATGACCATAGAATTTCCTTTGTATGGTCTTTAGTTCTATCGTAGTTGCACCTAATTCACTGAAGGGATCAAGCCCACTGGATGCAGAATGAATTATACTATTTACATGTTCAAAGTTCTCACGTTGCGGATAAAAATTCCTTCGTCATGGATAAAAATTCCTTCGTCATGGATACAAAAATCATTTTCGCCACGACGAAGGAAATGAAAAAAGTAGCCACGACGTAAGAAAAATCTTGAATATTTCCCATTTTTTCAATTGCGAATTGATTTTAAAGTGCATTGTGATGAATTTGTGTTGATATACTTGCTTGTGGAATATATTTTTCTCATTTGTAGCTCAACACCATAAGCACAATTCGAAAAATTGATAGCCACGACGATGGAATGTAAAAATTGTAAACACAAGAATTTTCACAAATTTTTATTTCAAAATTGACCAAGTAGTCAGGAATTTAAAATTCAACCGATAAAGGTCGTTCCTATTACACCCCTGAATCAGTATTGGAGTTGAAAAAGATAAAATACGAAGTACAGAGCCAGAAAAAATTAATGAAATTTCGCCACGACGATGGAAACAAAAACCTAGTAACAGAGTTTTGGTCTCGTCTTGAGGTCACCCAGTGCCCTTCTGGTGACCCTCGAAGAAGTAAATGTGTACCCCATCACTCTACCAATATCATGTTTTAAAAAATTTTCAAAAATATCAATTATCTTCAGTGCTAGGGGTAAGTAAAGTTGAAAACCATGAGTGGTAACAGCCACGACGATGGAACTTTTGACCATTAAAATTTATGCAGGGGGTGGTGGGGGAGGGGGAAAATTATTTTTTTCACTGGAAGAGGTGGGGGAGATGATATTCAATAAAACAATTCAAAAAAAACCACTCTAGCGCATTTAGTACTCGAGAAATTTACAAGTAACTTAAATGCGACAGTTTTGGTAGAATTACCCATATTCAAAATCAGCGCCTTTGAATTAGTAGTAGTAATCGGTGCGTTACATCAATTTTTCGATTTTTTTTGAATTTCGGTCAAAATTGTGGACCCCTGTACCTCCCAGGGGTCTAAAGATCCCATCTTAAATATTTTTTGGTTGAAAAATGGGTAAAAAATGCTACTCTCTGTAATTTTTTCGGATTTTTGAATGGTAGTTTCATCTTTTGTTTTTATCGTGAAAGTTGAGCTTTTTCCACCAAAGTTCAACTTTGAGCTTTTCAAAATGTGATTACCATTTTTGAATCTCCTATCAGTTATCTTTCAGACCCCGCAAACAGTTTTTCCTCAAGTACAACCTATCTCGAGATATGCGCCTGCAAAGGGTAATTCGACTGAAAAACGCAATTGCATAAAAATTTAGAACCCCGCCTCCTCACCCTCTTGCGAGCTAGAAAAAAATGATTGTGGTTTTGTGAATAGATCGGGTAACTCTTAAAAAAAAATTTGAGTGAAATCGGAAAACCCGACTTCATTTTTGGTCTGTTTTAGTATGAAATAGTCCTGGAAGATCAGTGGAAAATCATTAATTTTCAAAGAAAATCATTGATTCTCAAAGGCAGAATTTTTTCAAAGACTGATTCAGATTTAGAGAGTTGCATACTTATATGTTTATTTAAGAAATAAAATGATTAAAATACTACGCGAGCGAAGAGAGGACAATTTTTTTTAGAAAAATCATGTTTAAAGAGCAAAAAATTGCCCTTTTCTCCACATTTTTGTAATTAAAAAAATCCCCTTTCCTAACCTGGGGAGGGGGTTTATAGCTCCCTAGCCCCCTGGGTGGACCACTGCACACGTGGGTATTTTGAAAATGTGAGAAGTATTTGTAAATTGCAATCAACGAGAGTTTAAACCACGTTTCCGCGATGAAAGTAAACTCGTAGTCAGAATACGTAACAAGTGAACATAGAAAAATTTGCTGCGCGCAACTTCGCGCGCGTGTATCTCGCGAACGCGACCATTTCACGGGTTCAATGTTATGATAAAAAATGTTCTAAATTTTATGTAGAACATTTTTTGTTATTATACATTTTTTCGTAAGTCCCACAATTAATGAGTTAGACGTAAAAATTCCGATTTTGGGCGAATCTGTCAATCAAAATGGCCGCCATTTTGTTAGTAGGGCCAACTTTTTTTTTGAATACAACCGCTTAAAATATTGCCTAGGATGCCCCCTTCAAGAAAAATCATGTTTCAGAGGATCGGCGGGGGGGTGCAATCCATGTCCTATTCGGGCTCCCGGACTATCTACTCTCTAAATCAAAATCAGTCAATTTTCGTAAAACTGTGCCCTTTTGAAAATCTGTGATATTTCAAATTGTTTGATCAATTTATTTTAGTCAAAATTACTAATTTATTCAATTGACTTAAAAATCAATTACTTTACTGATTTAAAAAAACAGAATTTTTCAAATTTATAAATACAAGTATTGAAATACTGCCAGAGCGAAACGAGGGAAAATTTTTTTTGGAAAAATCATTATCAACTTTTAATTTTTTTCTTCAAAAATTTTAAAAAATAGCTATTCTTACGTGAAAATTTGAATTTTTGTTTGAAAATGCGAAAAAAGTGACTTTGGGAGGAAAAAGTGACTTTTAGTGGCCTTTGGATGAAAAAAGTGACTTTTAGTGACCAAAGTCGAAAAAAGTGACAAACACCCTAAAAAAATGATGCCTGTTATCCGGAATAAGTATAAAAAACAAAATTAAAGATTTTTAATACTAGGAAGCAAAATTTTAAAGTGTTGCCACTAACGACGTTTCAAATATTAGTGATTTATTGTAGCTTTTGGCGGGTGAGTCTCAAACTTTTAAAATGGGAAGGACTTTTTGCTCAATATAAGGACCTCAGGAAGGACCGGAAGGACCTGTTAGACATCCTGTGTTTTCCAGACTCATTTTTCAAAATCACTAGACACTTTTTATAAGATCTTTAGATGCTCCTCTCCGGGCCAAAAAAAAAGATACAAATTGAATTCTGAAACTTTTGGAACCCACCCAACTTCCCCTCACCCCAAAAAATGGAAAATTTGAATTTATTACCTACAGATAAAATTTAACTAAGTATTCCAAATTTCCAACACCAAATTGAGTTTTGAAAAATGAAACAAATTATGGCAGGGTATATCTACCAAATCAAGCAAATGAAAATTCAGATTTTTCGGGCTGAAAATTCAAAAAATTTCTTTATACCCTCCCCCCCCCCCTGAAAAACACATTCTCAAATTTATAAATTTACAGAAATTTACGCAATCCCCCGCAAATTTTTTAGTTTATATCGATAAATAAAAAAATCAATAAGAAGGTAAAATATAAATCATTTTATGGAAATACATAAATGCATTGAGCCCGAGCGAAGAGAGGGCGAAAATTTTTGCGAAAAAAGGTCTTCAAAAGTTGAAAATTTACCACTTTGTCCTCATTCATGTTTTCTAAAATATGGCCAATCCCTCCCCTTTTTTCAACCATCGTGGTCAAGGACATCATGGTATTTCTTTCTCATCACAGCTTATCAAGAACTAAGTTTTTCAAAAAACTCAAGATTTTAAATAAATTTTGTAGAAAAAAATAGTGTAAATTGCCCTGAGCGTATTGAGGGAATTTTTTTTTGAATACATATTTCATAATTTAATGAACAAAGAAATGCATTTTGAGTATCAATTATATGGTACATTAACATTACGGTCAACAAAAAATGATGAGTAAAAAAGTCAGATAAAAGACGTAATAATTTGGCCCGATCGGAGTGAGGGCGAAATTTTTGAAAATTTTTTAATAAAATAAGCAAAGAAACTCATTTTCAAATGCTTTATCCTTTTTTGGATTTTCGAAAAATTCCAGAGAAAATTTCAAAATTCCCTGACTTTTCCAGACCTCCAAAATTTCCTGATTTTACCGGTTTTCCAGAGAATAGACACCCTGTTTAAGTAATTCAAAAAGTCACAACGAGCTTTTGATGAAAGCACACCTAAAAATGGGATCAACAAAATTCGCAACATGAGGCGATGAAACTGAATATGAAAAACTATGCACAAAAACAACCATAAATTTTAACAATTTTACCTAAAATTTGGAAAACGTGAATTCGTAATCAAAGAAGATGGGGGGATGACTTGACGATATTTCAGAAATGATTTTCTCTGACTTTTCCAGGTTTTCCAGACCAACTTTTCGAATTTTTTACAGACCTTTTAAATATGATATTCGTAAACCGAAAGCGGAGAGGATAATTTTTGCACATGATGTACTTACATCTAGAAAATTTTGCTGAGAATGATATAAAATGCATAGGATCCAACGATTTTTTTTTTTCAAAATCACTACAGGGTGTCCAAAGAGGGTGTCTAACAAAATTTGTTGAGCAAAAAGCTTGACTTAGCTTGACCTTTGGGATAACTTTTTGCATGACTATTTTGAGGGCCACCTCAAACAAAAAGTTCTATGCGTCTGTGTGCCTGGGGCTGTCCCCCCCCCCAATTCGTCTCGTGTGTCTTTAGCTACTTTATATCTTCAAGCAATGTAATCATAGATTGCAAACAAAACAGTACGTACGTTTTCACAAGAAACTATAAAAGATTGGAAAACAGTCCACAAGTACAAAGTGATTTTATAAAAAAAAAAAAAAAAGGTTCAATTATAAAAGCTCAACATGAAAATAACAATAATCGGAGAAAAACTTGGGCAAAAATCTCGAGGGGGGTGAAAATGAAACCGGGTGTCCACTATATTTCAGAAATGAGCTTTCTGACTTTTCCAGGTTTTCCAAACTAATTTTTCGGATTTTTCCAGACTTTTGGAATACAATATTCGTAAACCACGGAGAGGAGGGGGAGGGGGGATTTTCACGTGATGCACTTATATCCCGAAATTTTGCAAAAGGTTGATATAAAATGTATGGGATCTAACGAATTTTTTTTCAAAATTGTATCAATAGATTAAAAAATCAAATATTTAAGGAAATATATTAACGTATTGAACCCAAGCGAAACGAGAACAAACATTTTTGGGAAAAAATATTTTCAAAAGATAAAAATTCGCCACATTTCCCTCATTTATGTTTTCCAAAACATGGCCAATAATTTTGAATTCTGTTCCATTCCCTCTCCTTTTTCTCAACATTGTGATCGAGGGCATTAAAGGGTAAGTATTTCTTTCTTGTGATGGCAAAAAATTTAAGATTTTGAATAAATTCTGTAGAAAAAGAGTGTAAATTACCCCGAGCGTAGTGAAATAAAATTTTTTTGAATAATTCATAATTTAATGAACGAAGACATGCATTTTGAGTATTAATTTTATATTACGGTCAACAAAAAAATGACGAATAAAAAAAAACAGATAAAAGATGTAACAATTTGACCCGAGCGGAGCAAGGACGAAATTTTTTGAAAAATTTAGGCACACATTTTTTTAAATGATTCAAGGCCTTTTTTTTGAATTTTCGAAAAATTCCAGGGAAAACTCCAAAATTTCCAGACTTTTCCCGGTTTTCCAGAGAATGGACACCCTGTGAAAAATTTGCCGGCCAATATTTATTTAAAAAGGAGAAATTTGCCAACCATCAGCGGTATTGAAACTAGAAAACAAAAATTCAATTCTTGGTTTTTTTGTACTACTTTTATGACTTAGAAAAACTATACAGGGTGTCCACTATATCTCAGAAATGATTTTCCCTGACCTTTCCAGGTTTCCCAGACCAATTTTTCGAAATTTTCCAGACCTTTCGAATATGTTATTTCTAAAGGATGCAGAGGGGTGGTTTTTTCGCGTGATGAAATTTTGCAGAAGAATTATTCAAATTGCATAATGTCCAACAATTTTTTTTCTAAAATAATTACTTCTTATGAGATTTTTAGATGCTCCCTTTTCCAGCCACAAAAACGACTTAAATTCAATTCCGAAAATTTTTGACGCCACTTCCCTCTCAACTCGCCTCAAAAACTTGAGACCTTGAATTTATAACAGAAGAAATTTCAAAGAACAAGGAAAAGCTTTGGTGTCAACCAAATCGTGAGACTAAAAGTTCGGATATTTTCAGTCTGAAAATTCAAAATTTTCTTCACATATTGAAAACTCCCCCCAAAAAAACACGTACTTCAAATTTATAAATTTAATGAAAGTCCCTAATACAATATTTACGGCTTAGCCCAATAAATAATAGAGGAGTAAAATATCAATTATTTTGATGAGATATACAAATGCGATGAACTCGAGCGAAGCGACGGCGAAAATTTTTGCAAAAAAAAAAACTTCAAAACTTGAAAATTCATCATCATGGTACTTTTTTCTCATTACATTTCATCAAAAAGTATAGGTTCAAAAAAAAAACTCTGTACAAAGAAATTTTTTTTGAAAACTCAATGATTCAATAGACAAAAATGTGTGTTTAAATATCAATTTTCTTGTACATTCTGGTCAATAAAAAATGGTACATACAAAAATCAGTTGAAATAGTATGGCCCGAGCGGAGCGAGAGAAATTTTTTTGAAAAATTTATAATAATTTGAGTCCTGAAACTTCAGATAATTCATTCTTCTTCTGAATTTTTACAAAATTCCAGCGGAAATGCCGGAAATTTCAAAATTCCCTGACTTTTCCCGGTTTTCCAGAAAATGGACACCCTTCTATATTAAATTCCTCCTCAGTAAAAAAAATTAAAAATTTCCATTTGAGATCTCCTTAAAGTCCTCTAATAAATTTGAAGGACAAATTTTTTCCGTTTCAATATAAAATCAATCGTCTGACATAGAAGATAAAAGTTCATATCACAATTTTGAAGAAGAATTATGTAAAGTCATTGAGCTCGAGCGAAACGAGGACGAAAATTTCTGAAAAAATGGTACCCAGAAGCTCAAATTCTTTGGTTAAAATTCGTACTTTTTTCGTGTCAAGTTATGACTTCCAAAAAAAAAAAAGATACCTATCTATGGACTCATCACCAGATCACCTTCCCAAAAAATTGAAACATTTTTGAAAATTTCCAAGCTAGATCGTTACCGAGTACTTTTATGAATAAGAACTATTTTTGTCACCAGAACATATTAATTGTCTGGGCTGGAACGAAAGAAGGTTCGTAGGTACCATCATTTTGAAAAAATAAAATAGTGTAAATTCACTAAGCCCAACCGAAGCGAGATTTTTAAAAAAAAGACATGCTAGGATGTGTACCAAATCAAGTGAATGAAAATTTGGATTTTTCCGGGCTGAAAATTCAAAAATTTCTTCACATTTTATTCCCCCTTCCCCCACCACATCTAAAAAAACATGTCTCAAATTTGGAAAATTTACGCAATCCCCTGCAATTTTTCAGTTTGTACCAATACAAACAAAAGTCAATGATGAGGGAAAATATTAATCATTTTATGGAAACATACAGGGTGTTCGGTAAGTGGTCTGCCATACTTCATTTTTGGATATAACCGGGTACCACTAAAAAAAAGTTAGATGAACAAGTTGCATATCTTGAAAATTGAAGGGGCAAATGATGTTTTTGAAAAAATCACGTTATTATTTTTTTTCAATCATGGGGATGGATAGTACTTTGAAAACTGAATAATTTTCATTATTGACTTTTTGCATAACTTGAAAATTGGAGGGGGCTACAAAAAATTTTGTTCAAAAAATGTTCTAAAAAATTAACTAATTAAGGGAATGGATAGTATGTTGAAAAATGAACAACTTTTGTTCCACAGACTTTTTGCCAAACATAGAAAATGCAGGGCTACGAGTTATTCAAAATTGAGAAAATTTAAAAAATTTTGGAACCCCACTTTTTTTGAATGACCCGTAGCCCTTCATTTTTTGTGTTGGGCAAAAAGTCTGTGGAACAAAATTTGTTCATTTTTCAACATGCTATCCATTCCCTTAATTAGTTAATTTTTTTAGAACTTCTTTTGAACAAAATTGTTTGCAGCCCCTTCAATTTTCAAGTTATACAAAAAGTCATAATAATGAAAATTTATTCAGTTTTCAAAGTACCATCAATTTCCATGATTGAAAAAAAAATTACGTGATTTTTTAAAAAACATCATTTGCCCTTCAATTTTCAAGATATGCAACTTACTCATCCAACTTTTTTTTAGTGGTGCCCGGTCATCTCCAAAAATGAAGTATGGCAGACCACTTACCGGACACCCTGTACAAACGTGTTGAGTCCGAGCGGAGTTAGGGCGGAATTTTTTGAAAAATTTATAATAAAATAAGCAAAGAAACTCTTCAAAATGATTTATCTTTTTTTTGAATTTTCGAAAAATTCCAGAGAAAAAATCCAAAATTTCCTGACTTCCAGTTTTCCAGAGAATGGACATCCTGCCTTGCACAACACGTTTCACTCAAAAAATTCCAAAAATTTCTTCATAACAAATAATATCAACTGCTTTGTAAGGAAAACGAAGAAATCCAGAATTAGAAAATTCTTTATAGATTACCTTATCATGAGTGGTATTGACAATGGAGAGGAATTTTTACTGGAAATCGGCAACGTGATGCCACGTAACTGAGCTAGATACTGGTCAAAGAAACTGAAAAGCTATATGATCGATAATATTCGAAAATCTAAATAATTTCTAAAATTGGAAAATGAAAATTTATAATCAAAGAAAGAGAAAGGAAGTGACTTGACAAATTGATAGGTAATGTAAGTAGCGAAATCTCTAGTCAAAAATTGCCAACATTTTTCAAAAATTAAAAGCTGCTATCGTAAATTTATGAATACCTACTACGAATGTTACGTAACTAGCACTTTAAACAACGCGACGCGAGATACCGAAGTTTGAAAAAAATTGATAAAAAATTCGGAGAATAGGGAGTACATTTTTCAGAATACGACCTATCATTTCGAAAAATCGGAAGAAAAAAACCACCAGATCAAATTCCTGAGGATCAGTAAACATACGAATATGAGAGGGAATTTGTTTAAAATTTGTCGACATCATATCACAGAACTGAGCTACACATCCATCAGGGAAAATTGAAAAAGTCACCTAATATCAAAAAATTTTTTAAATTAAAAATAAATATAAGTCATTCAAGACTGTTGATGAGGGAAAATATAGTAGCAGTTATCGCTTTGGATTTAGAAGTAGAACGAACCACTCAATACAATGCAGTAAGGTAATTACTTACGATAATAAAATAAAATAAAATCAATCCAAATTTTTTTTTCACCTCAAATGGGAAATAATCCCTTTCAGAAGCAAATTTTACGAAAAAAAAATGTAAATTAGCCCAAGCACCTCTAATAATTGAAAAAGCTCGACTTTGAAAGAGCGTGTTAATTCGACGAATCTTAAGGTGGTTCTTCGAGTGTTGCGGGAAAAAATCTTGCCTATCTGGACGGTTTTTGTAATTTGCTTTTTTTCAACGTTTAACAAGTTAAACTTGGGGAATGAAGTAATAAAAGGCATCTACTACCTCTAATTGATTAAATAAAACAATCAAATGTCAAATAATTCAACGAAATGGCCCAACCGTAAAGTTTTTAGCCAGAGGATTGACGTTTTGGTTTTCCGAACTTTTCTCGGAAATGGTTTGATCAAATTTGATGAAATTTGGAAATGCTGTACATTTTTACACCCTTGACATCACTACATCGCCCTTTTTTCGAAATTTTCTAATTTTTTCAAAATATATACATACCTTTTTTTCAATCAGAGCCACCACACAAAATTTTCAAAAAATCCAAAAAAGGGCGATGTGACGATGTTCGGGATACAATAATGTACAACATTTCCAAATTTCATCAAATTTGATCAAACCATTTCGAGAAAAATTCGGAAAACCAAAACGCAATCCTCTGGCTAAAACTTTACGGTTGGGCCATTTCGTTGAATTATTTGACATTTAATTGTTTTATTTAATCAATTAGAGGTAGTAGATGCCTTTTATTACTTCATTCCCCAAGTTTAACTTGTTTAACGTTGAAAAAAAGCAATTTCAAAAACCGTCCAATGCAGGCAAGCTAGG
>JAVBJF010001646.1:0-10988 GCA_033439095.1 Pseudococcus viburni
CCCCATTTAATTGGAAAAAAAATTGTGTACGGTTAGAAGAAAAAATATGAAAAACGATCGAATCAGAGTAAAAAACACCCACGGTGGTCCTGTTTTGTAATTTTTTTCCAATCTCTTTGATTTTCAACAAATTTTTAGAAAAAACATCCAAACATGTGTAAAAATTGTGTACGGTTAGAAGAAAAAAGATGAAAAACAACCGAATCCGAGTAAAAATCACCCACGTTGGTCATGTTTTGAATTTATTTCCAATCTCTTTGATTTTCAACATATTTTTAGAAAAAACATCTCGCCTAGAATTTCAACAAATCAAAATGAGAAGAAAAAATATGAAAAACAATGGAATCCCAGGAAACAAATTAAACACTCTTGTCAGTATTTTTTTTTTTTTTTTTTCAAAAATACCTCAATAATCTTGAATTTCGACGAATCAAAAAAAAATTGTGTACGGTTAGAAGAAAAAATATGAAAAACGATCGAATCAGAGTAAAAAACACCCACGGTGGTCCTGTTTTGAATTTTTTTCAATCTCTTTGATTTTCAACAAATTTTTAGAAAAAACATCTCGCTTAGAATTTTAACAAATCAAAATGAGAAGAAAAAATATGAAAAACTGAGAGAGGTAGGAATAACCGGGGGGCTACAGAGTAGTTCCCAGTTGCCCAATCCCTACGTCTCACACTTTGCAGGTTATGGTCCTGCACCAATTCTCCAGCTTACGGGTCTGGGTCCCTGGCCAGCTCAGTGAAAGCTTTCGAGCTTAATCACATGGGCCGTGATAATAACCAACACACTTTTACACAAAACGCACTGTATTGAGAAAAGAGAGGTTTACATTACATTATCTAAAATGTTAACAAGCACTTCACCGAAGGTACTTTCCGCACGAACGTCAAGATAAATACAAAGTCTACCTAACGAGTTCTAGTCGTTAGGTAGGAGAGATTTCTCACCGGCCAACCCAGTGTAACCACCTGTGCGGCCTGGGCATTCACACCGTGACATATGCCCCTTCACCTTATCAGGGAGATAGGCCGAAACCTGCTCACTGAAAAGTGTGAAAGATCATACCTACTCACTGTAGGAATGGCCAGGTTACTCAAGGAGGTACCCTATGCCCCCACACTTTTGAGTGGGTCTAGGTTATCCGAGCTGGCATTTCGAGATTCTTTTGTTTTACATCGAGTCTTAAAAATAGCTGTGGAAACAAACAAAACAAAAGAACAAAAGAACAAAAAAAATAAATTTTACGCTCCTGTGACCAAAAAACTTCAAAAAGGAAGACAAAAAAGATCACAGGGCAAAAAGAACAATAATCTTAAAACTAGATAACAGGTGTAAAATCAGAAGCAATCCAAATGACAGCTAATTTCCAATCCCATCCGTGGCATCGCGACGTCGTCGCACAACTGGAGTGGAATTTATCAACGAATACTGTGAGGGTTCTATCCGCATCGCAGGTAACATCGCCGATCCAAGTCGCTGTTCTCAAAAGAAACGACTTTAGTAATTAGCATTGTCTGGTGCTAATGATAACTTACAAAAACTAAATAACAAATAAAAAAGATATACGACTTGAAATTGATCCTTGTTTCCAGGTCTGGAGCCGATCATCAATCGATCAATCAGGATGGATTCCAATTCAACCAATCTCATGCTCTTCGGGTAAATATGACATCGTCGAATATTCTTTTGATTCGTATCTTTTGATTAGGTAGTTAATCAATATGGTAATTTTTCTTTTGTTTCAGGTTACAAAAGATGTCTGGTAATATGATGGAAAATATTTCATTGAAAGACGTTTTCATTTAGGAGTAGAGTTCAGGTCGTATTCGAAATTTAATACCATACAAGTAGCTCATAAACTATGCTACGTTACATTTACTCGAAATTTTGCATATTTCAGCAAAAATACCAAACCATTTGACATCGTACTCACTCGTTTTCTTTTCGTAGGTCGTGTTACGTAACTGGTTGTCCTTAAATTTGAGTTGGCAAATTCAAATTCTCGTTCCAGCCTAGTACTGATCCGATCGAATCGAAAAAGGTGTGTATAAGACTGTCTAGGTTCCAATATTCGATTATCTTTTGACCTGAATTAAAGTTACTACGTTTTTGACCTTTGTTTCAGACTAATTATCTTTTGATTCGTCTGAAAAAATCTATAATGTCAATCACTCGATCAAACAGGTCGTCAAAGCGAGCCCATTTTGATGCTCGGTGGCCATTTTTCGATAGTTCATTTGAAATCGATAAACGTCTGTCGAGGTCTTTTGGTAAGTATAGGATATGTATTTGATCCTTCATCCCACCGGAGTACTAATGTTCTTCTTTTCTTCATTTCCAGATTCTTGAAAAATATCCAGCTTGATCCAGTCCAGACGAATCCATGGAATTGACAAACGAGAAGATTTGGTCCGGTGTTGACGAAATATCAGCGGTATCCTTTTTATACTTACGTTTATGTAACGTTGTTTTTATTTATTTCGAAGTTATTACCAGATACTTACCTTGATTAATTGTATTCGATGTCAATTTACCTACCTGGTAATACTTTTGATCTTCTTTTGTAATCGTATATTCATTTCCTTTGAAGGTAAGTATAGGGATACCTACCTAACACGTTGCATCACCTATTATTCCCTTTGTTGGGTAGGTTATCTTTTTAGGATGCCTACCCGTTGAGGAATATTCGGCGATTGCAAAGTCGTGTACGTATGTTTTCAACCATTTTACCCAACTCCTGGTAGTTTGTACCATTGTAGGTATCTTTTGGTTTACCTACTGGGTTGTGTTTTACAGTGGTTTCATACGTATCTAGTATGTTAGACTGGGTAGGTTTCAACCTATCTTGTCTAATTTGGGGGTAGAGATCAGTCTTGTGGTATCTGTTGCCAACTGGTTCTTTTGAAGGGGAAAAAAGTTGAATATATTTCAATTTTTCCACCTTGTTGTTTATATGATTTTCTTTGATTATATATTCAAAAGAAAATACTTTGTCAAATTCAAGCAAATCGTTTGCACGAATTTTTAATCGTGGGAACCTAATACCGCCTTTTCCTTGAATTTTTAATTCAAGGTTTCGAGATGCGGTATTTTGCGGGTTTTTTTTAAAAAAACCCCATAAACCGTTTTATCGTCTTAAACCCTGTGGGCCTTTTTTATTACATTTTTTTAGGTTTTTCAGGACTTGTTTGGTTTTGGTTGGTTTTTCTTTTTCTAGGGGGAGTGAGTGGGGGGGAATCATAAATTTCTTGAATTTTTTTCAAACCCCCTCCCTGAAATGATTCGAATACCCTCATCATCCGCCCTTTTTCCCTCGTGGGGTGTACCGTTTGGGGGTTTTTTTGGGAAGATTTCCGGGTTGTATTTTTTTTCCCCCGTCGGGGTTCCCTTACCCCTTTTCCCAACCTGTAATCCCCCCTTGGACTTTTAAATTGACGGACATTGGGTATGCCCCGGGTTCGCGTTTCGTGCTCATCAGCTGTTCGAAATTTATTGGGTCGTAAGGGTAAGTTGCGTCGCCAGAATTTTTGGGGATTAAACTGCCTAGAGTACGATGGCCCAAAATCCCCGGGGGTTTTTTCCCGCGGGCCCTAAAAAATTTGGTTTCCAAACCCCTGTTGGTTGATTTGGGAAATTTCTTCTACAAATTTCTCCTTTTTTGTCCTCAACGTACGTGATTTTAAATGCTGACGTGGGCAAATTAATTTTTGTCACGTTGGCATACGAAACGTTGTTTTGTGGTTTCAAAATTGGATCCTCTTTTGTAGGAAGAGGGATAGTCAGAAGTTTGTCTATTTTGAAAGTGGATACGTACGTTTTAGTACGTATCTTTTTGTCTAATCCGGGAGAAAGTTTCTTTAATGCTGGGAAATCTCGATCTTTGAAGACTGTGGGTGATTTGATAGGATCTACATTTTTTGCCCCATTGTCTTCTGGAGGGGGTGCCGCATTAATAACTTTACCGTCGCTAGTTTTTGGGAGACTAGTTGATCTCTCCAAGAGTTCTTGTTCTCTTAGGAAATTTTCCAATTTTCTTTTGATAGTATTATTTCGAAGCTGAACGTATCCTGTGCATTTTGGGGGGGTGGACCATTTTCTCAAAATTCCATCCGATGGTCTCGTCCAAAATAGATCGAATTATGGGTCTGAAGGCGTTGAAATTGATAACATTCTTGCCTGTTTGCTTCGAAAGTGTGAACTTCGAGTCGTCTGCAACCATTTGTCCTCGAATTTGGATTGGATGGTTAATCCTGGATCTGAACATGTTGACTTTGTTACATTTCAGTAACAGCTGTGCTGGCTTGAAGCTGACGTGGACTCTGTCATCGTTAGAAAATTGGCTGAACATCCTGCGCATCGCGTAAAATCGATTTGCGTGGACTCCTCTATCTCCTCTTGTAGGTTGTCGAACAATCGGAAATAAAAGAATCACTTGTTCCATTCCTAAGTCATCGAGTAGGTAATTCAAAATACTAGCGACTTTCTTTTGTATGGCTTCTGTTGGTAGTGAGCCATAATTCAACTCATATTGACAAGGATTGACGATTGCTCGTTTCTTGTCAATTTTCGAAATTTGGAGGAATTTTAAAATATCGTCTGCGGACTGTTGTTCACGCAGGTATCGCGGAAAGTGGTAGTTTTTGTCACCACGTTTCCTGTATTGCTGGCAAATGTAGGCTAACGAATCACCAATCAATTCATAAGCATCGAGAAAAGACGTGTCAATCGTATTCGGGTAAGAGCCTGTGTCTAGATTAAAAACATCGAGATCGTCTAGATCACATTTGTCAGGTTTTAGTTTCCCGACTGGTCAGATACGTCTTCGATTGTAACTGACGAGTTGGGGAAGGGGGGAGGGGCATCCACGTCGGGGATCTGCTGTAAATTTGCAGCCTCCTCCGTGGAGATTTGATTAACCTGAGGATATTTTCGCCCATCGGTTTTAGCCGGGTTTTTGGGCTTTTGATATCCTTGGTTAGGTTTAGTCTGACCCCCTTTCGTAGGAAGGAGGGGAATCGGAGGTATATTCGCCGTTGCGTATGTGTTTTGGGCATACGCAGGAGGTTGAGTGGGCCACTCAAGCTGTTTTGGAGCTGAGTATTCAATGGCCCTTTGATCGATAACTCCGCACACGATTCCTGGGTCGCGATTTTCATTCTTCAAATCTTCCAATTTGAGTAAGAAAAGCTCTTCCTTTTCACGTTCCTCTTTTGTGAAACGTGATCGGATATCTTGCGGCATTTTATCGCAAGCCATACTGATAATATCGCTGATATCAGGATTATCAGTTGACTTGAGGGTGTATACCCATTTTTGGATTTTACCCAAAAATAGGCTGTGTGACTCGGCTCTAAGTTGACACCGGCAAAATATGTCGATTGCCTGCCTTTGGATGATTTTCGACCAGAACTCTTTCAAGAACGCTTTTTTCATTTCAGCGAACGTTTGAGTATCCTGGTGTTGTTCTTTCCAAGTTTGAGCAGCAGGCAATGACAACACCTGTATAAACATATTGCATTTATGCGAGTCAGTCATACTGGCGTTAGCGGCGTACCTCTCGAACTTCCTTATGAAAGTTTTGGGGTGGTATCTGAACTTCTCATTGAAAATGATCCCTGATTTTTCGAATGCCCCATAATCGGTAGATTGGGCAGGTAGAAGCTGAACAGCTGGTACCTTACCACCGAATTGCAAAGCAGGTGCGTTTAAGCGTTCCTGTTTTAGCAATTGAATATCCATTTTGTTTTCCAACGCGATGTTTCTGGTTTGATTACCATCAACGGCTACATACCAGATTTGATCGAAAAGTCTATTTTCGATCGCATCATCTCGTTTGGCTAGGTTATTCATATTTTCAATCATGGTTGCGTTCAAGTCTTCGAAAGCTTCTTTTGTGTTTTCGTTATGACGTTGAACACAGTCCATGATCGTGGCAGTCTCCATTCTCAGATGATCAATATCAAGAGAGGTATGGTTACCATGTATCCTGACTTTTTCAGTCAGGGAGGTAAGAGCTCCAACTTTTTCACCCAAAAATTTAATTTTGGCTTCATTTTGCAGTTTCTCATTTTCCAGATCGTTAATTCGCTCCGTAGCTCTTCTGATTTGCTCGGTAGCGAATTCCCTTGTAACTTTATTAATCCTTTTATTGTAATCCAAAGTTGCCTCGTTGATTGCAGGCTGTTCTAACGGCGGTAATTCTTCAAAACCGGTGGTAGGACTGATGTTAAAATTATACTTTGGAACTTCCGCTGGACGTGGAATAGGATCAGGCCTGGCGATGTATTCCTCTGGATGATATTTGACTGTATCTAGGACGAATCCTTTTTCCAGTAACATATCATCGAACTCTGGTGGTTCATAATTTTCAAGAGGTTTGATTCCTTTGGCTTTCCTTGCGATCCAAGGGAATGGTTTTAAAGTTCGGCGTTTAATTTCAGTTACAGGTAAAACGATCTTTTGATGAGGAACTGCAAGTTGCGAATTCTGGATAGGAACGGAAGAAGTAGGCTGCGGAGCTGTCGGATTTGAAAGGGTAAATGCTGGAGGCGCTGTCCGCGTATTTGGAGGAAATGGAATCGCTGTAATCGGTGTTCCAATCCTTTCCGCTGGTTTCATCGAAATTAGTGGCTCATTGACAGGTATGGTAGTTTCCTGTGTAGGTATACGGGTAGGTATGCCATTTCTAATCGATGTATTTTCCTTTTCAGGTTGCGCTCCGGTGGCTGGAATTCCATTTTCGGTAAGATCAATGAGAACTGCTGTAGGTGTTCCTTGGTCGGGTTGGGAGGGAGGGCGGTGCGTCTTGATCGCTTCCTCCATAATCAATTTCTCATTCAAGAGATTTTGTTTGATCTTTTGAAATTCAGCCTCCCTTTTTTCGATCTCAGTAAGCTCCTCTTCGATAGCCTTTTTCCGTCCATCCAAAATCTGAGCTGTTTCTAAGTTCAGTTTTCGCTTTTCAGCTTCAGACTTTTCGGTGTTGAGTTTCATTTGATCTAACTCTTTATTTATCTCCGCGATTTTATCGCGAAGAATATTCTCAGCTTTCTCTCTCGCTAATCTTTCCTCTTCAGTTTCAACATGGGGTTCATTTGCATCTGCCATGTTGAAATACTTCGTATGAACGTAATAGCGTTCGTATAATAATCTATTCTTTGCACTTAGGTCTATATGACCGTGAGTATAGAATCTGATCTCAGATTTTGGCGAAAACTTGTTGATAGGAAACGAATAAAATTCTTTCCTATCTTCTACAGGTGTTTCAACGAAATCTGTAACCAAAGGAATAGGTATCATACAAAAGAAAGATGGGTATTGAATTTATTTACGTTTATCGTAAATAAATCTGGTTTACGCTGCTTATCGATAAGCGAAGCAGCGTTACGTACGTATCGGTACGATTACGTACGTTGAACCTATTGTTCGGAATTGGGCGTTGGTTTGTTTCTAGCAAAACCTAGCGCCTGCCAAATTCGACACGTTTTAGGTATCGAAAGCTGTTATATTTGGCTCGAAAATTACGCTCCGAATGCGTATACGTTTTGAAAAAAACGGTTTTAGCGTTTTTCCAGTAAAATTACACAAGTTATAAAAGCTTGAAAATTCGCGGATAAACTCAACGCGAATTTCAAACAGTAAAAAGCACACAATAAAATATGAAAAAAGCAAAAAAAAGAAAAATAAAATGGCAAAGCCTCAATGGAGAAAAGTAAGAAACTAACTGATCTTAGCACTGGAGTCTATCCAGTGCCCTGGAACCTCACCAAGGTGGGCGCCAATGAGAGAGGTAGGAATAACCGGGGGGCTACAGAGTAGTTCCCAGTTGCCCAATCCCTACGTCTCACACTTTGCAGGTTATGGTCCTGCACCAATTCTCCAGCTTACGGGTCTGGGTCCCTGGCCAGCTCAGTGAAAGCTTTCGAGCTTAATCACATGGGCCGTGATAATAACCAACACACTTTTACACAAAACGCACTGTATTGAGAAAAGAGAGGTTTACATTACATTATCTAAAATGTTAACAAGCACTTCACCGAAGGTACTTTCCGCACAAACGTCAAGATAAATACAAAGTCTACCTAACGAGTTCTAGTCGTTAGGTAGGAGAGATTTCTCACCGGCCAACCCAGTGTAACCACCTGCGCGGCCTGGGCATTCCCACCGTGACAAAACAATGGAATCCCAGCAAACAAATTAAACACTCTTGTCAGTATTTGTTTTCTTTTCAAAAATACCTCAATATTCTAGAATTTCGACGAATCAAAAAAAAATTGTGTAGGGTTAGAAGAAAAAAGATGAAAAACGATCGAATCCGAGTAAAAATCACCCACGTTGGTCATGTTTTAAATTTTTTTCTAATCACTTAGATTTTGAACAAATTTTTAGAAAAAACATCTCGCCTAGAAATTCAACAAATCAAAATGAGAAGAAAAAATATGAAAAACAATGGAATCCCAAGAAACAAATTAAACACCCTTGTCAGTATTTGTTTTTTTTTCAAAAATACCTCAATAATCTAGAATTTCGACGAATCATAAAAAAATTGTGTACCGTTGGGAAAAAAAAGATGAAAAACGATCGAATCTGAGTAAAAATCACCCACGTTGGTCGCGTTTAGATTTTTTCCTAATCTCTGTGAATTTCAACAAATTTTTAGAAAAAACATCTCGCTTAGAATTTTAACAAATGAAAATGAGAAGAAAAGAGATGAAAAACGATCGAATCCGAGTGTAAAATCACCCACGTTGGTCCTGTTTTGATTTTTTTCCAATCTCTTTGAATTTCAACAAATTTTTAGAAAAAACATCCGCCCTCATAAAAGAAATTGTGTATGGTTAGAAGATAAAAGATGAAAAACGATCAAATCCGAGTAAAAATGACCCACGTTGGTCCTGTTTTGAATTTTTTTCCAATATCTTTGATTTTCAACAAATTTTTAGAAAAAACATCCAAACATGTGTAAAAATTGTGTACGGTTAGAAGAAAAAAGATGAAAAACAACCAAATCCGAGTAAAAATCACCCACGTTGGTCATGTTTTGAATTTATTTCCAATCTCTTTGATTTTCAACATATTTTTAGAAAAAACATCTCGCCTAGAATTTCAACAAATCAAAATTAGAAGAAAGAAGATGAAAAACAATGGAATCCCAGCAAACAAATTAAACACCCTTGTCAGTATTTGTTTTTTTTTCAAAAATACCTCAATAATCTAGAATTTCGACGAATCAAAAAAAAATTGTGTACGGTTAGAAGAAAAAAGATGAAAAACGATCGAATCCGAGTAAAAATCACCCACGTTGGTCGCGTTTAGATTTTTTCCTAATCTCTGTGAATTTCAACAAATTTTTAGAAAAAACATCTCGCTTAGAATTTTAACAAATGAAAATGAGAAGAAAAGAGATGAAAAACGATCGAATCCGAGTGTAAAATCACCCACGTTGGTCCTGTTTTGATTTTTTTCCAATCTCTTTGAATTTCAACAAATTTTTAGAAAAAACATCCGCTCTCATAAAAGAAATTGTGTATGGTTAGAAGAAAAAAGATGAAAAACGATCGAATCCGAGTAAAAATCACCCACGTTGGTCCTGTTTTGAATTTTTTTCCAATCTCTTTGATTTTCAACAAATTTTTAGAAAAAACATTTACTCATGTGTAAAAAATTGTGTACGGTTAGAAGACAAAAGATGAAAAACGATCGAATCCGAGTAAAAATCACCCACGTTGGTCCTGTTCTGAATTTTTTTTCAATCTATATGATTTTCAACAAATTTTTAGAAAAAACATTCAAACATGTGTAAGAAATTGTGTACGGTTAGAAGAAAAAAGATGAAAAACAACCGAATCAGAGTAAAAATCACCCACGCTGGTCTCTTTGATTTTCAACAAATTTTTAGAAAAAACATCTCGCCTAGAATTTCAACAAATCAAAATAAGAAGAAAAAATATGAAAAACAATGGAATCCCAGAAAACAAATTAAACACCCTTGTCAGTATTTGTTTTTTTTTTTTCAAAAATACCTCAATAATCTAAAATTTCGACGCATTTTACTGAAATTTTTGAACTGTATATTTTTAGACTCGAAAAAATTTCGAAAAAATCAGGTTTTCTCTCGACAAGAGTCATAAGAATAGAAAATCATTCTACTGTGGATTTTTACACGTAAAATCATTCACCTTCTACCATTCGTACTCGATTGTTGGAACAATTGTAATGCATTTTACTTAAATTTTTGATAGGTATATTATTAGACTCGAAAAAATTTCGAAAACATTGGTTACATTTTTGGCAAGAGTCATACGAAAAAAAAATCATTCTGCTGTGGATTTTTTCACGTAAAATAATTCACCTTCTACCATTCGTACTCGATTGTTGGACAATTGAAATGCATTTTCCTGAGATTTTTGAAATGTAAATTTTTAGACTCTAAAATATTTCGAAAAAATCAGTTCCTCCCTCGGCAAGAGTCATAAGAATAGAAAATCATTCTACTGTGGATTTTTTCACGTAAAATCATTCACCTTCTACCATTCGTACTCGATTGTTGGAACAATTGTAATGCATTTTACTGAAATTTTTGATATGAATATTTTTAGACTCGAAAAAGTTTCGAAAAAATCAGTTCAATTTTTGGCAACAGTCATAAAAATTGAAAATCATTCCACTGAAGCTATGTTCGCGTCAAATTAAATATATTTCAACATTCGTATTTGATTGTTGGACAATTTCAAAGCTTTTCTCTGAGATTTCTGAAATGTAAATTTTTAGACTCGAAAAAATTTCGAAAAAATCAGTTCCTCTCTCGGCAAGAGTCATAAGAATAGAAAATCATTCTACTGTGGATTTTTTCACGTAAAATCATTCACCTTCTACCATTCGTACTCGATTGTTGGACAATTTCAAAGCTTTTCTCTGAGATTTCTGAAATGTAAATTTTTAGACTCTAAAAAATTTCGAAAAAATCAGTTCTTCTCTCGGAA
>JAVBJF010001647.1:0-10981 GCA_033439095.1 Pseudococcus viburni
GCGCGCCCCCGCCGCGGCGGCGCGCGGGGCGGGGGGCGCGGCGCGCGCGCGCGCGCGCGGGCGCGCGGCCCCGGCCCCGGGGCCCCGCCGCGCGCGGCGGCGCGGGCGGGCGGGCGCGCGCGGCGGGGGCCCGGGGCGGGCCGCGCGGCGCGCGCGCGCGCGGCGCGCGGCGCGGGGGCGGCGCGGGCGCGCGCGGGGGCGCGCGGGGCGCGGGCGCGCGGCGGCGCGCGGGGCGCGCGGCGCGGGGGCGCGGGGCGGGGGCCGCCGGGGGGCGCCGCGGCGCCGCGCGGCCGCGCGCGGGCGACGGGCCCCGGGCCGGGCGCGGCCGCCCCGCGCGCGCGCGGGGCGCGCGCGCGCGCGCGCGCGCCGCGGGGCCGCGCGGCGGCGCGGTTTCCGCGCGCGCGGGGCGCCGGGGGCGCGGGGGCGGCGCGCGGGGGCGCGCCGTCGCGCGCGGCGCGCGCCCCGGGGGCGGCGGCGGCCCCGGGGGCCGCGCGCGCCCCCGGCGCGCGCGGGGCGCGGCCGCGCGCGCGCGGCGGGGCGGCGGCGGGCCCGGGGCCGCGCCGCGCCGGGGCCCGGGCGCGGCGCGGGCGCCGCGCGGGGGCGGTCGCGGCGCGCGCGGGCCCGGGGGGGTCGCGCGCGGCGGGGCCGGGCGCGGGCGCGCGGGGGCGCGGGCGGCGGGGCCGCGCGCGCGGCGGCGCGCGCGGGCCGCGCGGGGCGGGCGCGCGGCGGGGGGGGCGCGCGGCGGCGGCGCGGGCGCGGCGGCGGCCCCGCGCGACCCCGCGCGCGCGGCGGGCGGGGCGCCCGGGGCGCGGGGGCGCGGTGGGGCGGGGGGCGGCGCGGCGGGCGCGCGCGCCGCGGCCGCGGCCCCCGGGGGGGGGGCCGCGGCGGCGCGCGCCCCCGGGCCCCGGGCGGCGGGGCGGGCGCGGTCGGGCGCGCGCGCGGGGCGCGGCCGCGGCGCGCGCGCCGGGGGGGCCGGGCGGGCGCGGGCGGCGGGGCGGGCGCGGGGCCCGGCGCGGCGCGGGCGGGGGGCGCGGGGGGCCCGGGCCGCGGGGGCGGGCGCGCGGGGGGGGCGCGCGCGCCCGGCGGCCGGGGCGGGGGGGCGGCGCGCGCGCGGCCCCCCGGCCGGGCGCGCCGGGGGGGCGGGCGGGGCGCCGGCGGGCCCCCGACCCGGGCGCGCGGGCGGGGGCGGCGGCGCCGGGGCCCGGGCGCGGCGGGCGCCCCGACCGCGCGCCCCGGGCGGCGCGGGGGGCGGGCCCCGCGCCGCGGCGGGGGGGCCGCGCGCGCGCGGGCGGGCGGCGCGAGCGCGCGCCCCCCGGGGGCCCCCGCGCGCGGGGCGGGGGGCGCGGCGCGCGCGGCGCCGCGCGGCGGGGCCGGGGGGGGGCGCGCGCGTTTCCCGGGGGCCCCGGGCGGGGGCGCGGCGCGCGGCGCGGCGCGCGCGGGCGCGGGCCCCGGGGTCCCCTCGGCGGGGCCGGGGGGCCGGGCGGGCGGGGCGGGGCCGGCGCGCGCGAGGGGGCCCCCCGGGGGGGCCGCGGCGGGCCCGGGCGCCGGGCGCGCGGGCGGGCCGGGGGCCGCGCGCGCGGCGCGCGGCGCCGCGGGGGGGCGCGGGGGCGCGGCGGGGCGGGCGCGGGGCGGCGGCGGCCCCGGGCCCCGGGGGCGGCGCGGGGCGCGCGGCGCGTCGGGGCCCCGGGGGCGCGGGCCCCCGGGGCGGCGCGGCGCGGCGGCGCCTCGCGGCGCGTCGGCGAGGGGCGCGGGGCGGCGGGCGGGTCCGGGCGCGGCGGCGCGGCGGGCGGCGCCCCGCGCGGGCGGGGCGCCCCGGGGGGGGCCCCCCCCGGGGGGGGCGCGGGCGCGCGGGCGCCCCGCGGGCGGGGGCGGCGCGGGCGGCGCCCCGGCGCGGGCGGGGCCCCGCGGGCCGCGGGCCCCCCCCGGCGCGGCCCCGGCGCGGGGCGCGGGGGCGGGCGGCGCGGGGCGCGCGGCGCGCCGCGGCGGGCGGCGGGGGGCCCCGCGGCGGGGGCGGGCTGGGGGGCCCCCGCGCGGGGGGCCCGGGGGCCCCGCGGCCCGGTCGCGCGCGGGGCGGGCGGGGGGGCGGGCCGGCGGCCCCGGGGGGGGCCTCGCGGCCGGCGGGGGCGGCGGGGGGCGGGGCGCGGGGCGCGCGGCGCGCGGGGGGGGCGCGGGCGGCCGCGGGCGCGCGGCGCGGCGGGGCGGCCCCCGGCGGGGGGGCGGGGCGGCGCGCGTGCCGCGGGGGGCGCGCGCGGGGCCCCGGCGGGGGGCCCGGGGCGCGGGGCCGGTCGCGGGCCCCGCGATCGCTTCCCGGCGGGCGCGGCGCCGCGGCCCGGGGGGCCCGGCCCGGGGGGGCGCGCGCCGCGGGGGCGCGGGGCGCGGGCGCCGCGGGGGGGCGCGCGCGGGCGGCGCGGTCGGCGGCGGCGCGCGCGCGGCGGCGGCGGGGCCCCGGGCCGCGCGGCGGCGCGGCGGCGCGCGCGCGCGCGGCGCCCCGGGGCGGCGGCGGGGGGGGCGCCCCGGCGGCGCGCGCCCGGCGCGGGCCCCCCGCGGGGGCGGGGCCGGCGGCGCGGCGCGCGCGCTGGGGCGGGGGCGCGGCGGGCGGGGGGGCCCCGCGCGGCGCGCGCGGGCCGGGGGCCCCGGGGGCCCCGGGGCGCGGCGGGGGCCCCCCGGCGGCGGGGGGCGCGCGGGCGCGCGCGCGCCGCGGGTCGCCGCGGCGCTGCGCCCCGGCGGCCCCGGGGGCGCGCGCGCGCCCGGGGGGCGGGGGGCGGGGCCGCCCCCGCGGCGCGCGGGGGGGGGCGGCCGGGCGGCGCGCCGGGGCCCCCCCGCGGCGGGGCGCGGCCCCGGCGCCCCGCGCCGGGGCGGGCGGGCGGCGTGTCGCGGCCCGGCCCCGCCGCCGTCCGGGCGCGCAGCGCCCCCGGGGGCCCGGCCGCGGGCTGGGCGCCCGGCGCGCCCGGGGGGCGGGGCGGCGCGCCCCGGCGGGCGGGCCCCCGGGGGCGGGGCGGCGGGGGCGCCCGGGCGCGCGCGCCGCGGCGCCCCCGGGCCTCGCGCCGCGGGGGCGCGGGGCGGCCCCGCGCGCGCGCGCGGGCCCCGGCGGGCGCCCGGGCGCGCGGGGCCGCTGGCGCCGCGCTGCGCGGGGCCGCGGGCGCGGCGGGCCCCCGGGGGCGCGCCGACCCCGGGGCCGGGGGGGTGGGGGGCCGCGCGCGGGCGGCGCGGCGCGCGGGCGTCGCCGCGCCCGGGGCGGGCCCCGGGGCGGCCCGCGGTCGCGGGCGGGGGCCGGGGCGCGCGCGCGGGAGCGGGGCCCCGGGGGCGAGCGCGGCGACCCCGGGGCCCCCCGGGCGCTCGGGCGCCCGGGGCCGGCCCCCCCGCGGCGGGCCCCGGGGGCGCTCGGGCCCCCCCGGGCGCGCGGGCGGGGCGGCGGGCGCGCGGGGGCGCGCGGGGCGGGCGGCGCGCGCGGCCCGGGCCCCGGGGCGCGGGCCGGCCGCCGGGCGCGGGGGCGCGCGGGGGGGCGGCGCGCGGGGGGCCCCCCCGGGCCGCGGGGGGCGCGCGCGGCGCGGTGCGGCGCGGCGCGCCGGCGGCGGCGGCGGGCGCGCCGCGGGGGCGCCGCGCGCGCGCGGGCGGCGCGCGCCCCCGCGCCGGCGCGCGCGGGGGGGCGGGGGACCGCGGGCGCGCGGGCCGCGCGGGGGCGCCCCGCCGGCCCCCGGCGGGCGGGTCGCGCCGCGGGCGGGGCCCGGGGGGCTGGGGCGCGCGGCGCGGGCGGGGGCCGCGGGGGGGCGGGGCGCGGGCCCCCCGCGCGGCGCGGGGGGGGCCCCGGGGCCCCGGGGCGGCGCGCCCCCCCCGCGGCCGCGCGGCGCGCGCGGCGGGCGCGGGCGCGCGGCCCCCGCGGCCCCGGCCCGGGGGGCGAGCGGGCGGGGGCGCGCGTCGTCGGGCCCCGGGCTGGGCGGCGCGGGCGCGCGGGGGCCGCCCGGCGGGGCGGCGGGCCGGCGGCCCCCCGGCCGCGGCGCCCGGGCGCGGCGGGGGCCCCCGGGGGGCGGCGGCCCCGCGCGCGCCGCGCGGGGCGGCCCCGCGGCGGGCGCGCGCGGGGCGGCGCGCCGGCGGCGGCGCGCGCGCCGCGGCGGGCCCCGGGCGGGGCGCGCGCCGCCCGCGCGCGCGCGGCGGCCGGCGGCGGCCCGGGGCGTGTCGGCGCGCGCGACGCGGGCCCCGGGCGGCGGGGGGGCGCGGCGCCGCGCGCCGGCGCGCCCCCGCGGGCGCGGCGGCGGCGGGGCGCGCGGGCCGGCGGGCCCCGGGGGGCTGGCGCGCGGGGCGGGGCGCGGGGGGGGGTCCGGGCGCGCGCGGGCCGCGTCGCGGCGCGCGGCGGCGGCGGGGCCCCCCGGCGGGGGGCGGGGTCCCCGGCGGCGGCGGGGGCGGGGCGCGGGGGCGTCGCGGCGGGGCCCCGCGGGGCGCGCGGGGGGGCCCCGGCGTCGGCGGCGGCGGGGCGGGGCGCGCGCCGCGCCCCCGCGCGCGGGGGCGGCGCCGGCGCGGGGGCGCCGGGCGGGGCCCCCGGGGGGTGCGCGGGGGCGGCGGCGGCGCGCGGGGGGGACGCGGGCGCGGGGGGGGCGGTCGGCGCGCCCCGGTCGCGCGCGGCCCCCGGGGGCGGCCCCGGGCGCCCCGGCCCGCGGCGCGGCCCCGGGGGCCCCCGGGGGGCGGGGGCGGCCCTCGCGGGGCGGGGCGCGGGCCCGGCGCGGGGCGGGGCGCGCGGGCCCCGCGGCGCGGCGGCGCGGGCGGGGCGCGTCGGCGCCGCGCCCCCGCGCGGCGGGGGGGCGGGCGCGGGGCCCGGCGGCGCGGCGCGCGCGGCGGCCGCGGCCGGGGCGGCGGCGCGGGGCGGGGCGGGGCGGGGGCGGCCGGGGCCCCCCGCGGCCGGGCCCCGGTCCCCGGGGCGCCCGGGGGGCGGCGCGGGGGCCCCGGGCGCGCCGGCGGGGCGGCGGGGGGCGCGGGGCCGCGGCCGCGGGGGGGGGCCGCGCCGGGCGCCCCGGGCGCGGGCCGGCGGGCCGCCGCGGCGGGGGCGCGGGGCGGCGCGCGGGCGCGGGGCGCGCGGCGGCGCGGGGCCCCGGGGGCGGCGGCCCCCGCGCGCCGGCCGGGCGCCGGGGACGCGGGCCGGGGGGGGTCCGGGCGCGGGGGTCGCGCGCGCGGCCCCGGGGGGGCACGCGGGGGCGGCGCCGGCGCGGCGCGGCGGGCGCGCGCGGCGCGCGCGCGGGGGGCCGCGGGGGCGCGGGGCGGCCCCGGGGGGGCGCGCGGGGCGGGGCGGGCGCGTTCGGGCGCCCGCCCGCCGCGCCCGGGGGCGGGCCGCGCGGGCGCGCGCCGCGGGCGTGCCCCGGGGCGCGCGGCGCGTCGGGGTCCGGGGGCCCCCGGGCCGGCCCGGGGGCCGGCGGAGCGCGGCCCCGGGGGCGGGCCCCGGGGCGCGGCGGGCCGGGGCGCGTCGCCGGGGGGCGCGCCGGCGGCGCGCGCGCGCGCGCGGCGGGGCGCGGCGCGGGCGGGGCGGCCCCGCGCGGGCGCGGGCGGCGGCGCGCGGCGCGCGGCGGCCGCCGCGCCGGGGGGGGCGCGGCGCGGTCGGACGGCGCGCCGGGGGCCCCCGCGGGCGCGGGGCGCGCGGGCGCGGGGCGCGGGCCCCGCGCGCGGCGCGGGCGCCGGCGGCCCCCGGGGGCGGCGCGGCCCCGCGCTGGCGGGGGCGTCGCGCGGGCGCGCGCGCGGGGGCCGGGCGGCGCGCGCGCGGCCGCGCGGCGGGGCGGGCGCGCGCTCGGCGGCCGCGGCGCGGGCGCGGGTCGCGGGGGCGGAGCGGTCGCGCGGGTCGCCGGGGCCCGGGCGGGCCCCCGGGGGCGGGCGGGCGGGGGGCCGGGCGGGCGCGTCGGCGCGCGCGCGTCGGGGGCGGGCCGGGCGTCGGGCCCCGGGGGGCGCGCGCGACCCCCGGGGGCCGCGCCGGGGCCCGGGGCGCCGCCGCCCCGGGCGGCGCGCGGGGCCGGCGCGGCGGGGGGCCCCTCGCGCGGGGGGCGGCGCGGCGCGCGGGCGCCGCCGGGGTCCGGGGCGGGGGCGGGGCCGCCGGCGGGCGCGGGGCGCGCCGGCGGCGCCGGGCGCGCGCGCCGCCCCGCGGGGGCGCGCGCGGCGGCGCGCGGCGCCCGGCCCTGGCGGCGGCCCTCGGTCCCGGCGCCCGGGTGCGGGCGCGCGGCGGCGGGCGCGGCCCGGGGGGGGGCGCGCGGCGGGGGCGGCCCGGGGGGCGCGGCGCGCGTCGGGCGGGGGCGCCGCGGGGCCGGCGCGAATCGGGGCCCCCCGGGCGCGCGCGCGCGCCGGCCCCCGCGGGGGCGCGGCGCGGCGGCGCGCGCCGCGCGGGCGCGGGGGCGGGGCGTCCCCCCGGCGGGCCGCGCGTCGCGGGGGCGGCGCGGGGCGCGCGGCGCCGGCGCGCCGCGGGCCGGGGGCGCCCCGGGGCGGGGGCCCGGCGCGGGGGGCGCGCCGCGCGGGCGGGGGCGGCGCCGGGCGCGCGGCGGCGCGGGGCTCGCGCCGGCGCGCGCGGCCGCGCGGGCGCGGGACCCCCGCGCGGGCGGCCGCGCGCTGCGGCGGGTGCGCGGGCGGCGGGCCCCGGGGGGAAGGGGGGGGCCGGGCGGGGCGCGCGGGGGCCCGGGGCGCGGGCGCGCCGTCCCGGGCGCGGCGCGGGCGCGCGGCGGCGGCGGGCGGCGCGCGACGGGCGGCGCGGCGGGCGGCGCGGGGCGCGGGCCGGCCGGGCGGCGGCGCGCGGCGGGGCGGCGGGGCGGCCGCCGCGCCGCGCGGCCGGGGCGCGCGGCGGCGGGGGGCCGGCGCGCGCGCCGCGGCCGCCGCCCCGGCGTCGGGGCGGCGAGGCCGGGCGCGCGCGCGGCGCGGCGTCGCGGGCGGCGGCGCGCGCGCGGCGCGGGGACGCGGGGCGCCGCCCGGGGTCCGCGCCCCGGGGGCGGCGCGGGGGCGCGGCGGCCCCGCGGGCGCGGCGCGGGCGGGGCGCGGGGCGCCGGGGGGCGGCGGCGCGCTT
The DNA here is from genome assembly GCA_033439095.1 of Pseudococcus viburni. Taxonomy (NCBI): domain Eukaryota; kingdom Metazoa; phylum Arthropoda; class Insecta; order Hemiptera; family Pseudococcidae; genus Pseudococcus; species Pseudococcus viburni. The sequence continues at coordinate 7,022 of JAVBJF010001647.1, forward strand.
GGCGGGCGGGGCCCCCGGCGCGCGGGCGCGCCCCCCCGGGCGGGCGGCGCGCGGGCCGCGCGCGCGCGGCGCGGCGCGGCGGCCCCGCGCGCGCGGGCGCCCGTCGGGGCGGCGGGCCCCCGGTGCGGCGCGGCGGCGGGGGCGCGGCCCGGGGGGGCCCCGCCGCGGCGCGGGGCGCGCGGCGGGGCGCCGCGGGCGGCCGCGCGGCGCGGGCGCGGCGCGCGCGCGGCGGGGCCCGCGAGGGCGCGCGCGGCCGGCGTCGCGGGGCGCGGGCGGGGCGGGGGCGGCGGCCCCCGGCGGGGCGGCCCCCGGGGCGCGGGGGCGCGCGGCCCCGCGGGGCCCGGGGGTCGGCGCGCGTCGGCGCGCGGGGCGGCGCGGGGGCGCGCGGGCGCGCGGCGCCGCGCGGGGCGCGGCGCGCGCGCCGGGGGGGCGGGGCGCGTCGCGGGGGCGGGGGGCCGGGCGCGCGGCGGCCGGGGTGGCGGCGGCGCGCGGGGCCGGGGCCCGCGCGCCGGGGGCGCGCGGCGAGGGGGGCGCCCGGGGGGGTTCCGGGCGCGGCGGGGGCGGCGCCGCTCGGGGCCGGGGCCCCGGGCGCGCGGGGGCGCGGCGGGGCGGGGGGCCCGGTCGGCGGCGGCGGGGGCGCGCGGGGCGCGCGCGGCGCGGGGCGGGCGGCGCGGTCCCGGGGGCGGGCCCCCGCCGGGCGCGCGTCGCGCCGCGGGGCGCGCGCGCGGCGGCGGCGCGGCGGGCCCCTTCGGGGCGCGCGCGCGGCGGCGCGCGCGCGGGGCGGCGGCGGCGCGCGCCGGGGCGGGGCGGGCGCGGGGGGGGCGGCCGCCTGCGGGGCGGCGCGGGGGGCGCGGGGCGCGGCCGGCGCGGCCGCGTCGCGCGGGTTCGCGCGGGCGCGCGCGGCGGGCGCGGCGCGCGCGCGGGGGGGTCGCGGCGGCGCCGGGGCGCGGCCCGCGGCGCCGCGGCCGCGCGGGGGCGCGCGGGCGGCCGCGGCCCGGCGGCGCGGGGGGCGCGCGGGCGTCGCTGCGGGGGCGCCCCGGGGGCGCGCGCGGGGGGCGGGCCGCGCGGGGGCCCCGCCCGCGGCGCGCGCCGGTGGGCCGCGCGCCGCCCGCGGGCGCGCGGCGGGCCCCGCGCGCGCGGGTCCGGCCGCGCGGGCCGCCGGTCGGCGGGGGGCCGCGGGCCGCGGTCGCGGGCGGGCGGGTCGCGGGCGCGCGGGGGCGCCGCGGGCCGGCGGCGCGGGGCGGCTCGGGCCGGCCCGCGGCGCGGCGCGCCCCCGGGGCGCGCGCGTCGCGGGGGGCCCCGGCGCGCCCCGGGGGGGCGGCGCGCGGCCGCGTCGGCGCGCTACGCGGCGCCGGGGGGCGCGCGCGCGCGGGGGCGCGCGCCTTTTGGCGCGCGGGGGTGGGGGGCGGGGCGCGGGCGCCCGGCCCCCCCGGGCGGGGCGCGGCCGGGCCGCGCCGGCCGCGCGGCGCGGCGGGGCGGCGCGCGGCGCGGGCGCCGCGCGCGCGGGGCCCGGGGCGGGGGGCGCGCGCGCGCGCCGGTCGGGGGGCGGGGCGCGGGCCCCGCGGCGGCGCGCGGCCCCGGCCCCGGCGCGCGCGCGGCCCCGCGGCGCGTCGGCGCGCCCCCGCGGCGCGCGCCGCCCGGGGCCGGGGGCGGCGCGCGGCGGGCGCGGGGCGCGCGGGGGCGCGGCGGCGGGGCCCCGGAGCGGGGGCCGCCCCGGCCCCCGCGCGGCGGGCGCCCCCGGGCGCGGAAAGGGGGGGCGCGGCGGGCGCGGGGCGGCGCGCCGCGCGCGCCGGCGGGGGGCGCGGCGGCGGGCCCCCCGGGGCGGGCGGGCGGCGGGGCGGCGCGCGGGCAGGGGCTGGGGGGCCCCAGCGGGTGCGGCGCCGGGGGCCCCGCGGCGCCGCGCGCGCGCGGGGCGCGGTCGGGCGCGCGCGCGGGCCCAGGGCGGCCGGGGCGCGCGGGCGGCGCGCGGGGGCGCGCGCGCGGCGGGCGCGCGGCGGCGCGCGGGGGCGGGCGGGGGCGGTGCGCGCGCCGCGGGCCGGCCGGGCTCGCGGGCGCGCGCCGGCCGGGGGCCGGTGGCGGGGCGGGCCGCGGGCGCGGCTGCGCGGGCGCCCCGCGGGGGCCCGGGGGCGCGCGGGGGGGACGGCGGGGCGCGGGCGGGGCCCCGGCGCGGGGGCGCGGCGGAGGCGCGCGCGCGGGGCGGCGCGGCGCGCGGCGCGCGGGGGCGCGCGGGCGCGCGCGTCGGCCGCGGGCCCCGGGCGCGCGGCGCGGGGGGCGCGCGGGCGCGCGCGCCCCGCGGGTGGGCGCCCGGGGGGCGGCGCGCGGGGGGCCGGGGGGGCGCTCGCCGGCCGCGCGCGCCCCGGCGCGCGGCGGGGTCGGGGGGGGGACCCCGGCCCGGGGGCGGGGCTCGCTGGGCGCGCGGGCGGGCGGGCGGCCGCCCGGCGTGCGGGGGGCGGTGCGGCGGCGCGGGCGGGCGCGGCGGCCGGGCGCGCGCGGGGCGCGTCGGCGGCCCCCCGGGCGCCGCGGGCGCCCGGGGCGGGCGGCCCCGGGCGGGGCGGGGGCGCGCGGCCCTCTGCGCGCGGGCGGGGCGGGGGCCCGGCCCCGCGCGCGGGCGGCCCCCCGTGGGCGGGCGGCGGGCGTCGGGGGGGGGCGCGGGGTCGGGGGGTCCGCGGCCGGCTTCCCCCGCTCCGGCGCGGCGGGGGGCCCCCCGCGGGGCGCGCGCGGCGCGGGGCCCCCGCCCGGGGGGGCGGCGCGCGGGCGCGCGGCGGCGCCGGGGGGGCGCGCGCGCCGGGCCGCCGGGCGCGGCGTCGGGGGCGCGCCGCGGGCGGGCCCCCCGGGGCGCCCCCTCGCCTCCCCGCGTCGGCGGGCGGGGGCGGCGGCGCGGCGCGCGGCGCGGTCGTCGCGGCGGGGGCCTCGCCGCGCGGGCTGCGGGCCCCCGGCCGGGCCCCGCGCGGGGGGGGGCGCGGGCGGGCGCGCCCGGGCCGGCGGCCGGTCGCGGGCGCGCCGCGCGCGCCGCCGGCGGGGCCCCCGGGGGGCGGGCGCCGGCTCCCGGGCCCGGGCCCCCGGGGCGGGGCGCGCGGGGCGGGGGCCGCCGGGCGCGCCGCGGGGGCGGTCCGCCCGGGGCGCGCGGCGGGCGGGCGGCGGCGGCGCGCCGCCGGCGGCGGGGGCGCGCGCGGCGCGCGATCGCGCGGTCGCGGCCGCGGCCGCGCGCCGGGCGGCGTCGCGCGCGGGGCGGCGCGCGCGGGTGGGGCGCGCGGGGCCGGCGCCGGCGCGGGGCGCCGGGGGGGGCGCGCCGGGGGCGCGCGGCGGGTGCGCGGGCCGGCCGGCGCGCCGCCCGGGGGCGTCGGCGGGGGGGGGGGACGGGGCCGGGGCCCCCGCCGGCGGGGGCGGCGGTCGCCGGGGCGCCGACCCCGCCTTTGTCCCGGGCCCCGGGTCGCGCGCGCCCGCGTCGGGGGCGCGGGGCGCGGGGCGGCGGGGGGGCCGGGCGCGGTCGGTGGGCGGCGCGCCCCCGGGGGCGCCGCGGGGCGCGGCCGGGCGGGGGCGCCGCCGGGGCCCGGGTCTCCCGCGGGCGCGGGGGCGCCGCCGTCGGCGCCGGGCGCGGGGGCGGGCGCCCCGCGGGCGCGGGTCGCGGGCGCGCGCGGGGGGGGCCCCGGGGGGGGGGCCCCCCCCCTCGGGGGGGGGCCGGGGGGCCGGGGGCGCGCGGCCGCGGGGCCCCCCCTCGGGCGGGCGGGCGCCGGGGGCGGGGGGCGGCGCGCGTTGCGCGGCCCGGGCGCGAGCCGGGGGGCCCCCGCCCGGGGCGCGCGCGGCGCGCGCGCCGGCGCGCGGCGCGGGGCGCGCGGCGGCCGGCCTGGGGGTCCGCGGGCGCGCGCCGGGGCCCGCGGGGGTCCCGCGGCGGCGCGCGCGGGCGCGGGCGGCGCTGTGCGCTGGGGCGCCCGGGGCTGGGCGGCGGGGGCGCGGGGGGCG
>JAVBJF010001648.1:0-10903 GCA_033439095.1 Pseudococcus viburni
CCTTTGTACCCCACTTTCCGACACCACTGATCTGGACCCACCAAGGACCAGGTGAAAAAAATCTCATTTCCGAAGGTGTTCGTTTGACTTGTTTGAATTTTTTAATTATTTTTACGTACTTTTGCTTTTTAGGTGTACCACTTACATGCGGTTTAATTAACTAAAATGAAAAAGATGATGTTAATGAAACGAGTATGTTTCATTTTAAAAAATTGAATTTTTTGGGGGCACCAATATAAAAATTTTCCCCTTTAAATCAAAATAATTGAAATTTTTGGTTTATAAATAGGTATTTGTCCCTATACAAATTTTTATTTTCAGTTTTTCTACTTACAATTCAATTTCAAAATATTTTCATTTGGTTTTTTTTTAGTGTCATCGGGGAGGGGAATTGGATTTTTTACACACGCAAAAAAAATTTCCAATGTCGAACAGGGAGGGGGGTCCCCCGCCGATATTTAAGAGCAAATTTGTACATAAAATTCCCCATGTACAGAAAACGCAGCTTTTGTGTAGTGTAGATGCCCCCAATGGTGTAATGATTTATGTTGGGTTAAACAAAATTTTTTTTTTTTCAAGTGTTTACTTTTTTTAAAAAAAATTTAAATAATATTTTTTATAAAATTAGTAGTCAAGGTTTTTCCGGGGAGGGACTTCCGTTGCCATATTTCATTTTTGGATATCCCCGGGTCCCACTACAAAAAACGTTAGATGAAAATTGCCTATATGAAATTGAAGGGCAAATCTGTTTTTTAAAAAATAGTTTTTTTTTAGGGGAATGAATATACTTTGAAAGTTGAAAAATTTGTTCTGAGAACTCTTGTAAATAAAAATGAAGGGGCTACAGCCATTCAAATAAGTGGGCTTAAAAAATTTTTTCAAATTTTTCCCTTTTTTGAAGCCCGTAGCCCCTTCATTTTCATGAGGAAAAAAAATTTTCAGAACAAATTTGTTTCAGTTTCAACGTACTATCCCTTCCCCTTTATTGGTTAATTTTTTTTGAATTTTATAAAAAAATTTTTTGTGGGCCCCCATTTTTTAAATTTGGGAAAAAGTCATATGTATAATGGAAATTTTTTCAGTTTTCAAAGTCTACCATTCCCCTGATTGAAAAAAAAAAAACTGATTTAAAAAAAAAAAAGCATTTGGCCCTTCCTTGTCAAAAAAAGGAAATTATCTAACGTTTTTTTTTAGTGGTACCCGGTTATATATCCAAAAATGAAGAATGGACGTTCACTCCCGGAAACCCTTTATTTGAATTTTAATTTTTTAAAACAAAATTTAATAAAAGTAAATTAGAAAATTTAAGGGGAAGGGAAAAGAAAAATATACATTTTTCAAAATAGTTATTCGTGCTATGCTGTTTGATTCATAGCGACAACGTGCTTTTTAGACGATAGCGAGAGATAATGATCACCCTGTAAAAATTCGAAAAACATAAAAAATAAAAAAGTGCAAGAAAAGATCGCATTTTGGGAAATCTTCAATAGGATATCGTCGATAGTGAAAAAAAAGGGAAATTTAAAATCAAGTGGCTTTCTGATGACTATTGTAAAAATACTTTAGCTTAGATTTCATGCAAAAACCAACAAGGTTTCCCCAGTATACAAATCATTTATAGGAGGAAATTTAAAGTTGAAAAAAAATAACTATACCTATCTTTAGATTTTCCCCTAACTCCACGCCTCTTTATGAGGGATATAAAAGTGGTGATATCGTACCTCTATGACTGCGGTTTTTTTTTTTTAAAAGATTTTCTTTAAAAAAATTTACTACATGTGACAAAATTCGCTTTCATTTGTTTTTCATCGCTTTTATAAAGTAAATTTTTTGTTGTCAAAAAAACATTCACCTTTTTTGTGTACCTCCGTATCGAAGGGGTTCATTTGGTCGATCCAGGAAACGGAGATACAGCCGTTTTTGTGAAAAATTGTCAAAAATGTCAAACAAAAATTATCTCGTTTTGTATACCTGAAGGCCGCCCCATAGCTGGTTTTAAAATTTTTCGTTTTGCGGTTTTTTTTGGCGAGATATCGTGAAAAAATCGGGAGAGAAAAGGGGCCCCCTTTGTCGATACCAGTTACAAGCTTTTTCCTATGTACCCTGAAACCGGACAATTGAAAGGGCCCCTTTTCGGTACACCTTTTCATGCATTAAATAAAAATAAAAATCGTCGTTTCAATTTCGTGACAAACTACTACAGACCAGTGGCGTCGGAAAGTGGGGGTACAAGGGGTACATTGTACCCCCCCCCCAATCCTGACGGGGGTACAAAGTATCATTTGTACCCCCCCCCCCCCTCCCCCAAATCACATCAAAGGTTTTTTTTGAAGCATTAAAAGTGGAAAAAAATGTTTTTTTGGGGCTTTTAAAAAAAATTTTCCAAAAGCTTCCCCTCGCTTTTCGGGCAGAACGAATAACAATATATGGGTTTTTTTGAGGCGACAGAACAAAAAAAAGCTTCTTTTTCCCCCCCAGAAAATCCCCTAAATTCAAGTTTTGGTTCTCTTTTTGTCCCCCCCCCAAAAAAAAAAAGCTTCCGAGCCATGCTAAGACAGCGGACCTGACGTTGAAATGGATTTTGTTGAAATATAGATTTCCCGGGTTTTAATTAAATTATGTAAGCGGGGGGCAACAAGTATGTTTTACGGGGTTTTTGGTAAAGGACCCATTTTGTTTTGCACTCATAGAAGCTTTTTGGGGGCTTTTTTCAGTGGACCCCTTTCTCTAGCCCATTTTACAAGGGATCCAGTAAAAAAAATTTCATAACCCCAAAAAAAATGTTTTTATCAGAAAAAAAAAAAAACGTTTCTAAAACTTTAAAATGCTTTTTTCTCAAAATTTTGTTTTTTCAACTTTTCAGTTTTCTTTTTTCAAAAAATTCATGAAAAATTTAGATTTCCACCAAAAACCTCTGGTTTGGCCCTTGTGACGAATTTTTTTTCCCACTATTGCCCCCCCGGTTTTAACCCATACCGTCAGAATGGGGACTTTCGAGCGGGAAAAAAACAAAAAAATTAACTTAAAAGATTTAAAAATTGAAAATTCATGTAAGTAAAAATTTTTTTATTAAATTTTCTTTTAAATAAATATTTTTTTGATTTTAATTTAAGTAAATTTTTAAAATAATACATTTTTAGGGAATTTTGAAAAAGATATTTCGACGCACTAATTTTCATAACTTTTTTAAAAAATTTTTCATCGGTTTTTTTTAATTTTCAAATACTTAATTTAAAACCCTTTTTAATTATCGCCCAAATTTCCCAAATTTTAGATACCCAAATCTACGAAAATCACACCCCAAAATAGGTATTTTACAAAAAAGCGAAATTTTGATTTTAATTAAAATCAGTACTTTCGGGCGACTTCAACCCCATTGTGAGAAAACGTGTCTAGAAATACCCCCGGGAAAACTCGTTCCCCCACCTCCATCCACATAAGTAGAACTGAGCAAATTGAACAAAAAGAATCGAAAACTCTCGCGCCAAAATCCCTTAACCGTGGGGGAAATATTTTAACGAACATTTTAAATAATTCCCTCCGAAAAGTTGCTCGTAGCGGCGATAAGATTTTCCAAAAAATGCAAATCGCATTATAAAGAAAAAACCGACCCGTTTTTTAATTTAAATTTTCCGTCTAATATAAATTTTTTAATTAAAACAACCAGAAATTATTAACGCGGAGGGCAATTCCGAGTCTTTGTTCGCTGCACCCAAACCTTTAAAGTACAGTCAATGTCGTCTTTATCGCTATACGACAATCGCGCCTTGGAGCTTTTCCCTATTTTTGTCGTTCGTTTCCAGCAAAAATCATTTACTTTGTTTTTAAAATGAATTACCATAGCGCGAAACTATTGAAACCGTTTTATACAATTCCAAATTTAAAAGGTTCCATTTAACTTATTACCTTTTTGTTACTTTCGGTCCCAAGACACGTCAAAATTTCGTAATACAGTGGGGGCCCCAATGTAAACCTTTTCTCAGCGGAGTTGTTGGGTGGCGGAAAATTTAAATTTACCCTTGGCACACCAGTTTTTTTAAAATTTAAACACGGTAATAGCGGCGAAAGAAAATGTGCTTTTTATGTAATTACGAATTATCTTCCAGGCAAAGGGAAAATTTCATTTTAAGGGTTTTCTTCTCAGTTTGAGGGCGGTAAACTCAAACCCCCCCCCCCCCCATGCTAGTAAAAAAAAAAGGTTGAGAGATACGTCTCAAAGGGAAAAAAAATTTGGGCCCAAAATTTTACCAAAAAAAAAATTTAAATTTTTGGGGGAAAAAATGTTCCCTTTCAGGAACCCAACAAATCCAATTCTAAAATTTACCCCCCAATTCTAAAATTTTAAAAAAAACTTTTGCCTTCGCTACGCTCGACTCGAGCGTCGGGTTTTTAAATCTAAAACCTAAAAAAAATGAATTTTTTCGCACTTTTCCTAAAAATTTATTTAAACTAAATTTTAATATGTTTCCCTTTTTTTGGAAACAAAATTTCGAAATTTTAAAAATTTTCATGATTTTATCAAAAAAAATTTTTTTTTTTGGGAACTCCTGATTTCAAATTTTGGAAATTTAAATTTTGCTGAAAACCTAAAGGAGACCTGGGGAAAGGGGGGGGGGGGCCCCAAACCCCTAAAAAATTTAAAAAAATTTTCATAAATTGGGTATAAAAAGTATATGTTTTCGGCCCCTTCCCTGATTTCGAATCGGGCTCGTTTTTACTAAAAACCTAAAGGGGGGGGCCTCACGGGAGAGGGAAAAAATTCAAAATGTTCAGTATAAAAATTTTGTAAAATTTTTCAAGTTTTGCCCCCTCCCCCCCCTAAAACCCGCCTCGAATTTTTGAGCAAAATCAATCCAAATTAAAAAATTTCCAAAAAATATTTTTTGATCCCTCATAAAAATTTTGAAAATTTTTTGATTTTTATCCCTCCTCCTAGAAAACCCCCTTTGGGGGGTTTTGAGCAAAAAAATGCCAGATTCGAAAAAAGGGATGTTCGAAAACAAAATTTTGATACCATCAGGGAAAATTGTTAAAAATTTTTGGCCGTCCCCCCCAAAACCTTTGACAAAAATGACTAAAAAATGGAATCGGGCACCTGCAAAAACCCCCCAAAAACCCAATCCAGTTTTTTTAAACCCCAAAATTTTTTTCACACCCCAAATGTTGCACCAATGCCTTAAAATTTTTTCTTGAAATTTTCCCCCTTTTTATTTCGTTCGAGACAAAAAGAAAAATTTCATAGGGTTTTTCCTTTTCAAACCACAAAAATGAGTTTTCTCGGGGGAAAACCATGAATTGAATGGGGGAAAAAAGGGGGTAAAAAAATTTTTCCGTCTGCAAATTTGTGCCCTCCATCCCCCCTTCAAAAAAATTTCAGTCTTTTTTCGTGCCTGAAAAAATTGTTTTTTCAAATTTTTTAAAAACGAGCCAAAAATTTCTGAGTTTTTTTCCCCCCCCTCAAGACTTGTAGTCTTTAAAATTTTGGCAACCCCATTTTATAAAACCCCAAATTTTTGCTCCCAAATTCATTTCACCCATAAGCGTCCCCAAAGGGGGGCTCAAGGGGCTCGACCCCCCCCCCAAGCTCAAAAAGGGAGATTTTTTATTACAAAAATGGGGGGGAAAAAGGGGTTTCAAACATAATTTTTCGAAAAAATTTTTTCGACCTCGCTTCGTTTGGGGCAATTTTTAAAATTAAATTCTATTTCTTGGGTAAAATAAATAACTCTCCAAATAAATTTAGTCTTCGAGGGAAATTTGCCGTCGAAAATCAGTGAAATGATTTTCATTAAAAATTAAAAAAATTTCTCCCGGACCCCTTTCAGCCAAAAAAAACCCGTTTTTTTTTCTCAATAAATTCCCCTTTTGGTCGGGAAAAAAACAAAAATTTTGGACTTGACTGAAAACCCAAGGGAAAAATAGGATTAAAGCAGGAAAAATTTTACTAATTCAGATTTCGGGGTAGATTGTTTATTCCAAAAAATTCCGCAATTTCCCGGTTTTTTCTTTCTAAAGGGTTGTTTTTCCCCCCCATTTTTACTCCGTATTCTTAGCCCCTCCCAAATAATTTTGACGCATTCATGATTTCATTTCTTTTTTTGGCAAAATTCAGTTTCAAAGTTGGAAAAACCCGAAAACGCCCCCCCTTTCCCCCCCTCAGAAAAAATACTTCGCAAAGGCCACTGTTTCTTCTCTTAATTTTGTACATTTTTTCTACTCTATGTATGCACATTTCTATCAAACATATAAAAAACCCAAACAAATTTTAAAAGGGTATGGATTCGCTGGGAATTTGGGGAATTTCGGGCCCACAGACTGAAAAAACCCAAATTTTCCTGGCACGCAAAGACATACGTACACGATTCCCTCAAAAGATAAAGAACTTACAAATATTAAATTTGCCGGGGGAAAAACGCTCGTAGTATATTTTGAGTGACGTCCGAAAAATGTCCAAAGGAAAACCCTAACCGCCTTTGCCCCAATAGCCCGATTCTTTGAAGGAATTTAAGAAAAAAAAATTATACTTTTTTGATAAGGATTAAAATTTTTCTTAAAGGAAAAAAAATGGGTGGGCCCAAAGGGCAAAAGGGAAAAAAGTTTTACTATTTAAACGAAGAATACCCCCGCAGTGTTTTCAAGGGTTTGAATGTTAAAAAATTTAAAAAAAAGAAAAAAAGGGGGCGTTTAAAAACGGTAAAGGGCAGGCCATTTAAAAAAGAATAAGAAAAACCGAGGGCATGTTACATACGTGCATAAAGGAAAATGTACGTGTTTTAAAAAACAAAGAAACCCTACAAGGGTATCGTCTTATTTTTTTCCCACTCCCACAAAGTATCAATAGACCTTTTTTTTTTAAAAAATGATTCCCCTGAGGGAGATTAAATGGAAACCCTTTTTTTCTTTGCCCCATTTTAAACAGTTTTAGGGGTTAAACTGCGTTTTTGGGTTTTTAACTGCTGGGTTTGGGAAAAAAACTTATTTGGGGGTTTTCCTTTTTACGAGTGATTCGATCTATCATTCGGGAAAAAAAATTGTGTGAGACCCCCAGCTTTTTTCTAGGTACCCGAACTGAAAAAAAAAAAAAGCCCAAAGAAGCTGAAACCCCTTTTTTTGTAAGTTTTTAATTTTTTTTAAGAGATCCAAACCCCCCGCCCGTTTTGGTGTTTTTTTTAACATTTTGGAGGAGGGATGAAGGGGAAATTTTAAACAACTTTCAATCGAAAAAAGAACTTTCTTTTTCGAAATGAGAAATACTAGTAGGTACGATTTCGAGGCATTTCCACCCCCGATAAACCCAAATTGGGGTTCTCTTACTAAATTTTGAAATACAAGGGGAAAGCCCAATTTTCTCCACAACCTTATTTTTTTTTTATCCATAGAATTTTGGGTGAGAATGAAATTTTTTCACATTCTCCTCCTGTGTGACTTTTTTTGAAAAAATTCCCTATTTAAAAAACACTGTGATCCTGCCCCATTTTCAAATTTTCATCTTGCCCCCCCGGAATTTTTTTTTCTTTTAAAGCACTGTAACCTTTGGGAAAAAAAATTGGGGGAAAAAAGGTAAACCAAAAGCATCATGGCTCCCTTCTATGTCAACTGACCAGGGTTTTGCCTTTGGTCTTTCCGATTTTGCTCAAAAATTTTTTTTCGATTCTCCTCGATGGTCTAATTAAGGGAAAACCCCCGTCATTCCGATCCAATCCTTCAGAGGGCCGGGGGGGGGGTGGCCCTTGTTTTTTTTTCGTATAAAATTTGGGAATTTTTTTGCGAAATTCTTAAATTTTAAGGAAAATATCTCGAGATTGGTCAGATCTAAAGGGTAAATTGTTCATTCTTTTTTTGTAGAGAATTTTAAAGGATTTTAAAAATTTATAATCCCTTTTTTAAAGTTCAAAATTGGCTTTTCTGATGGAAGCTTAACTTTCAGGATAAGTAAAAAGATGAAGGGCCCCATTAAAAAAACTGAAAAAATTCCCATGGAGAACTTTTAATTTATTTTTAACTAATTACTTTTTTAAGAAAGGGATCTCTTTTCCCGGGGGGCCAAAAACAGGGGTCCTAAATTTTTGGGCCAAAAAATTTAAAAAAATTGAAAAAATGAATAATAAAAACGATTTTTACTAATTCGAAGGCGTGAGTTCGAAAAATTTCTTAGTTTTTTATTCGACCCCTTGAACTCCCCCCATCAGCCCCCTAATTTAGGTCAAAATTCCCAAAAAAAGGAAAAATAACGTAGGCCCTTTCGTTTGTTAGGGTTTTTTAGGGCGCTGATTCGAAAAATTTTGCTTATTTTTGGGGTTCCCAAAAATTTGGGTTCTCCCCCACCCCCAATTTTGAAAAAAAAAAATTTATTTTTTAAAAGAAATTTTGTAATTTTGGAGTTTATTTTGAAAACCCAAGGGGACGGACGGAAAAAAGTAAGTTTATTTAAACGAGCTCCCGCACCCCGAAAATTAAATAGAAATCGATTTTGACACATGCCATTTCCGATTTTTTTGGGTGTTTTTTCAAAATTGGGGGCTAGGGGGGAACTAAAAAGGGTTTGAATCCCCCAAAAAAAGAAAATTTTTGAACTCGCGCCCCAAAAAAACCCAAAAACGACACCGTCCCTACGTTAAATTTCCCTTTTTTTTTTAATTTTGACCGCCCTTTTGGGGGGTGATAGGGGGGGTTCAGAGGGGTCGGGAAAGAAAAAAATAAAAACCTATTCGAAATCAGGCCCTTTTGAATTAGTAGAAATCGATAATTAAATTTACTTTTTTAATTTTTTTAATTTTTTCCAAAATTTAGGACCCCCGTGCCCCCCCGGGGTTTGAGAACCCCTCTTTAAAAGTAATTTGTTGAAAAAAACCTTAAAAAATTTTTTCTTATATAATTTTTTTAGTTTTTTAATTGGGGGCCCCTTCATCTTTTGTACTTATCATGAAAGTTGAGCTTCCATCACAAAAGCTCAACTTTGAACTTTTCAAAAAGTGATTATCAATTTTGAATCTCCTTTCAATTCTCTACAAAACAGCATGAACAGATTTATCTTAGACCTAACCAATCTCGAGATATGCTCCTTCAAAGTTAAGCAATTTCGCGAAAAATCCCAATTATACGAAAATTACAAGGGCCACCCCCCGCCCCCCTGAAGGATTAGGATCGGAATGACGGTGATTCCTTCATTAGACCATCGAGGAGAACTCGTAAAAAAATTTTGAGCGAAATCGGAAGACCCAAGGTCAAAACCTGGTCGAGTTGACATAGAATGAGCCTCATTCGATAGGTTATTGAGTGTAGCTCACAAAAAAAAAAATACCTTAATCTTTTTTTCAAAACTTGAAAAAATGATATTTCACAAAAATCAAATTTCAAGAATTTTAGACAAATCAGTTTGGAAGACGAATCCGAAAACACGGTAGAACATCAACCCTTCCGTTGTAAATACGTAGGTAAGGAGCCGTGCAAAGAACTTATCGATGTGAAAGATCTGCAAGCATTCGAATGCTATCGCGGGTATAACACGCTACAGTCTGTCGTTGCCGAATCAACCAGAAGTGATCGAGCTTCAAACGTCAGAACATCGTAACACAAACTTGAACGATGCATTGGAGCGGCAGCACGTCGAGACGCAGGCCAAACTCGCCCAGTCGCAGCTCGAAGTAAGGGTAGAACGGGCGAAGTACGCCGATTGCTCGTCGGACTTCCAGAAAGTGTTAAGTTGCCTGACTTCAGTAGATCCAACTTTCACTCTGGAACGATTCCGGCAAACCAACGAGTTCCCATTCCGCTCCAACATCACGATGCCAGGTACCAGTGGAAACTCTGGTAACCCAGGATTCATCTCGCACGCTGCAAAAAACAAATTCGCGAAGCCCAATCAGCCGCCGGTTACTTCCGCTCAAACAAAGAAGTATAACATCTACGACAGATTGCTGGGACCTTCGACGGATAGTTCAGCGTCATTCTCCGGTAATTCAAATTCGGTCTCCAATTCTGGCGAGAGGACAGCGACGGTGTACTCACCATCAACGTCCCTGGCATTCAGAAGAAGAAACCGAAGGCAAACACTGAGAACGGTAGCGGCGGCGATTCAGACGCAGCGCTCACGTAAGAATCCAGACACGTCCTGCCAGAGTATCATCGGTAATTTGAGACGGAGTACACCGAATTCATCTCGCGATAGTTCGCGTTCCGAACGAAGTGATCCCAAGTCCCAGATCCCGGCGCCGTGAACCCGCAGATGAGCAAAATCGACCGCCATCGGTTCCTACGACAGTGACCAGACCGTCGGTGCCAACGGTAGACATAAAACGATCCCAAATGGGCGTACATGCTTTCGTTCGTACCAACGGGTCGATTCGCTGGACCGATAAACGCAAGCAAATTGCCCAATTCTGACGATATGGTTTACTTCATGGGAAAGTTCTTGCTGTTGGGCGACGGATTGATATTTATTATCATCCGGACCTTGATCTACAACCGCAAGTACGGCGGCGATACCTGGACAGGCGGTAGATTCTACCGACCGGAGATGACCGCTCAAGACTTCGAAGCAGCCATCGCAGACACCACTCTTCCGCTAAACGTAGTCGTTTCGTTTTTGGCCGCGCCGACGAGAGTAAAGGACACCGATTTCGATATACTGGAGGGAGAGATGAAGCGTTGCTTCATGCACTCTTCAACTCGGTGTACGAAAGATAGTGACTCTCCACTCCGCCATTACGACTGAAAGCGAAATGAGACAGGATTACAGTGATCTGTTGAATCGGAGACCGAGTTGGCATGGGAATACACACATTATCGTGAGATTTTGAGTGCCGTACAACCCGACCCTTGTATTCCCAGACCGCATTTTATACCTGCACCAGCAAGCTAAGAAAGTCGGAGAACTTCTCGCTAAATATCTGCCCCCAAGTAC
>JAVBJF010001649.1:0-10899 GCA_033439095.1 Pseudococcus viburni
ATGTAGGTATTTCGTCACCTTTTTTTTGACCTCCAAAAAATTTTTCAACTGTATTTTTTTTTTTAGAGAATTAAATCCAATTCTTAATTTTTTTCAAAATCTTTTTACATTTTCTGAAATTTTTTTTTTAATTTTGCAAAAATGTGACAAACTAACATTATTACCATTTTTTTTCCAACCCTAAAAATTTTATACGACTGTTTATTTTTTCTAACCCCTTAAACTTATTTTCTACATTTTTGTTTTTCAAAACTTTGGTCACCATTTTCAAGTTTAATTTTTTCTACCCCCAAATACATTTTGGGACGACATCACATTTTCACGGCAAATGAGTAGAAAAGAAGGAAAGAATTTTGAGAATGGATTATAGGTATTTTGAGAAAAAAAGCGAATTTGCCCAGAGCTGAAATTCTAAAAATACGATGGAATTCAGTTATTATGACCGAAAAACCTCGTGATGAAAATTTTAGCTCTTACCTCTCCGCTACCCCAGTTATTAGGTAGAACGTTATTTTTTCAGTCTTTCTTAATTTCATGAAGAATGAGTAGTACATCACACGCGAGATATTGGTCAATGGGTTTTTGAAAAAAAATTTTAAAAATTTTTCTATCTCAAAGGCTCTGGTGTGATTTGGGGGTCATTGGCCCCTTGGTGGAACTTTGGACAAAAATTTTTATGCCATTCGGACTTGCTCTATGTAGAAGATGATTTTAGAGCGCAAAAACGAATTTTTACCACACCCCCGGGGTCGGGGGCCTCAAAATACGTGATTTTCACCCTAAAAAAATTCTATCTCCGCGAGTTTTTCAACCGATTTTTTTCAAATTTGGGCATGTAGGCAGAGGTACTGAGGGGAGTACCCTGAAATTTTTTTAGATTTTTTCGACCACTACAATGACCTTAAATTTGACCTTGAAAGTTTAAAATCGGCCCTGGGGGCCAACGTTTTGGCGTGTGTATAAAGAAAAAAAATATTTTCATGTTTCTCATTATTTTCACTACTTTAGAATTTTTTGCAATTTTTTTTGAGTGGTGGCCAATGCGTGACGTTCAAAAAACCGATAAATGGTTCTCGTTTACATAGTACTGAGCCTTTAAGAAAAACTTTGAGAAAAAGACAAAATGTTAATCGCAATTTTTATAGCTGGAAAAGCTTCTATATGATGTCCAGAGTCTTTGATAAAGTCGCCATCGCCCCAGCCCCCTATTGCTTTTTTTGAGGGGGGGGCATTAGAAAGGCAAAATTGTTTTGCACCGCATTTCGTCAAATTCACGTAAATGGTTTTCTGTAGGGGTAGAAGTACTCCCCAAAATTTTTTAGCCCCCTCGACCTCAGGGGGCTGAGCGATCGTTTCCCAAAGTTGGATTTTTTTGGTTAAGAATGACAAAAAAATCGAGTTTTTCGACTATAAAACCGCTCCCAAAATTCTAATTTTGAAAAAACAATGGTATTTTATGGCACATTTTGAGGTGACGAATCCGACTAGCCATAAAATTTTTTATCGAATGGTTTACACCACCCCTCCCCACACAGCCCGTTTGAAAGGGTACAGATCGTGGGTTTTTCAAAAAAAAAAACTTTGTTCCATAGGGATCCAAAAATGACATTTCGCGAGAAAGGAAAATTTTTTGATTCAAAATGTTCAATTATGATGTCTCGAGGTGTGTAAAAAAAGCACCGCACCTACTCCCGTTCTTTTTGCTGGGGGGGGGGGGGGGATTGGGGGAGCCCGTTTCAAAAAAAATTTTTTTTTTTTTCGCATTGATTTTTGGTCAACTTTTAATGTCAACTTATAAGGTACAATAATATTTGTTTACGAACATCAGCTCCCGACAATCAGGGGGTTGATCCCATTATTTCTCAAATCTGAGCATTTTTTTTTTTGAAAAAATAATAGAAATATTCCCCAAAAAATTTTAGGGGGCTCCCGCGACTTAGGAGAAATGTTTAGCCATTGCTTCCTAAAATATCTGAATATTTTATTCACCTAATTGGAAAATTTTAAGTAGGTTGTACAATTCCACGCCCCCTGATTGGCGCGAGCGAATTTTGTAAAAAAAATATTACGAGGGCATTTTTTTTTTTTTTTTTTCTGAAAAACCACACGATCTGTACACTTTCAAACGGGCGTGATGAGGAGGGGGGGGTGTAAACCATTCGAATGAAAAAACAGGAAATTAGAAATAAATTTTAAAAAAATTTCAAAAGCAACAAAATTGATGGGCTATTTCGGATTCGGTTACCCCCCTCAAAATGTGCACAGAAAATACCAAAGTTTTTCAAAATTAGAATTTTGGGAGCGGGTTTTTATAGTCGAAAAACTCGATTTTTTTGTAATCTTATAACCAAAAATGTCCAACTTGGGAAAACGACGCTCAAGCCCCCCGAAGGGCGCGGGGGGATAAAAAATTTTGGGGATACTTCTACACCTAAGAACCATTTAAGTGAATTTGAGCGAAATCGGTGGCAAAAACAATTTTGGGCCCTTTCATAAGGGCCCCCCCCCCTCAAAACTCAAAGGGGTGGGGCGAGCGACTTATACAAAAGAACTCTTGGACACCCCATATAGAAAGCTTTTCCAGCTATAAAATTGCGATTAACATGTTTGTCTTTTTTCAAAGTATATTTCACAAATACTAGGTAAAACGAACGATTTTATAGGTTTTTTGAACGTCACGCATTGGCCACCACTCAAAAAAAATTGAAAAAAATTCTAAGTATGTGTAAATAGATGAGAAACTGAAAATATTTTTTTTTTATACCACACCCAAAACGGTGCCCCCCGGGCGATTTTTAAAACTTTTCAAGGTCAAATTTAAGGCATTGTAGTGGTGCAAAAAATCTGAAAAAATTTCAGGGTACTCCCCTCAAGTACCTCTGCCCACATGCCAAATTGAAAAAAATCGGTTGAAAAACCGCGGAGATAGAATGTTTTTAGGGTGAAAATCCGTATTTTGAGGCCCCCCCCCCCCGGGGGGGTGTGGTAAAAATTCGGTTTTTTGCGCTCTAAATATCTTCTACATAGGCAAGCAATGGCTAAAAATTTTGTCAAAGTTCCCAAGGCCAAAGACCCCCAAAATCACACCACTTTGTGATTGAAAATTCAAAATTGGTTTTCTTCGTGATATTTCACCAGGCAATTTTCTGAAAAAAAAATATTCATGAAAGATAGTTACTATGTTGCAAACATTAGTATTTTTTCAGAATTTTTTTCATGGGGGTTTAGAACAATTGAAAAATGCGAAAACCCATTTTTTTCACTATAAAATTTTCCCCCATAAAATGGTCATTTTTGGTCAAAAACATTTTTTCTTGTAATTATTACCCAAAATACGTATTTGCACACCATTTGTCCAATGTTCGCTTCATTTTATTTTCAAAAACCAAAAATTGAAACTTTCACTCTTGGTCTGGGATCACGTTTCCGCTTCGAAATATAACGCTAATTAGAAAAAATTCTATTCCACCAATACCTTATACCTACTTACTATAAAAAATTATGTCAGTATGGTAAAGGATACCTACTTACCTTGACAAAATCGAAATCTCTATTTTCGACTTCACTGAAAAAACCCGATCTGCGCTGTTTTTGTAAATATTTTGCCTCAGTGGCAATTGCCACACATGAGACTTTTGGCAAAAGATCGGCAAAAATGAGGCAAAATTTTCAAACCCAATCAGAGCACTGTATTTTTTCTCTTCAGTATCAAATATGTGGCAAAAGTATTGCCAATGAGGTAAAGTAGTGCAAAATAGTGACAAAACTGTGTCAAAATTTCAACCAATCAGAGCACTGTATTTTTTTGCCTCAGTATCAAATATGTGGCAAAAGTATTGCCAATGAGGTAAAATAGTGGCAAAATAGTGACAAAACTGTGTCAAAATTATTATCCAATCAGAGGACTGGATTCTTTTTTACCACTGTGGCAAAAAATATTGCCAATTTTTTTGGTAGTTGATGAGTAGTGTAAAAAATACAAATAATAGACTAAAAAAATTTTACAATAGTAATACACTTTATTTAGGCATATTATTCAAAAACATCATCTAATATGATAATTGGTGAATTGAATTAATAATATCATCGAAGTAAGAAGTAACTGTAATCTTATTTTCATGGGACATGGATTCATCAGTATTTTTTTTTAGAAATTCCGGGGTCCTCTGAAGAAGTTTCTTTTGGAATCCGGTATTTTGGAATTTTCAAGTTGTTATGGTGCGAATCACCTTGGGGACGGTTATAGAATTTCTACCCAGTGTTGTTCAAATTTTTTATGGAAACAAGTTTCTAAACTGCTTGGGCTAATCTTGGATGTAATTCTTTTTGAGTATTTTCTTTCTAATTGCTAATCTGAGTCTTAGAACGAAGCCAGCGTTGGGTTACTTCTCTGATTTTGACTTCTCTACCATAGGTGTCTCCCCACTTTTCATTTTTTGATTTCAGGACATATTCTTGGCCATGTTATACAAATACCTAAAAGAATGACACATATGATATTTAATATACTGATAATAATTATTAAAAACCAGAAAAAATTTTCAATAGTTGTTTTTTTTGTAGCTTCAGATGAAAACCCCGAATTCGTTGATATTTAAAGTAAAGGCATTAATGGTAAGGGGTATGTAGGTCCATCATGCGGCGTGGTGTGATACGCTGTGATGCGGTCCTTGTGTCGCAATACGATTTTTTTACCACTGCATAGAATTTTTTTATTAACAAATATAACATTTCAAATGAACATTTTCAACACCCAGTGGTTATAAAAATTATCATATTGGAAGCGGGTGAAAAAAAAAAACACACCATGTCTCACCATACCACTGTAAATATTACTTTAACCATTTTTGATTTAACAATGGCATGGCTGATGCAACATGACTCGTAGGTAAACTACCCTTGCCATGAATGCAACGACAAGTTGTTGTAGTAAGAAATAAATATATCACGACAAAGTATTGTTTAAATAACCTTAGAAAAAAAATTAGAAGCCTTTAATACTTACATTCGAATCGCAATCCGATGCATCTTATATCTAATCTGTTTTTTCTGGGAGTGTTACTCGCCGGCTCGCGTCCGTAGGTACTGTATAAAAGTAGATGAGAGAAAAATTTGATCTGAATGAACATAAAAAAACATATTTTTTACTTGATCGAAAAATAATATGCTGCCAAGTGGCAGGGACATAGTGTCAAAACATTAATTGCAATATTAAAATGACACTTACACAAAAATAAACTTCAAAAAAAAACTTGAATAAATGTAAAAAACACCAAACACGTTATCGTTTTTATCACATTTTTCAAACAACCCTTAGAGAGAAACTACTTTTGCACACCAGCGCTACCTGCATTGAATTTCAATGGTTTTGCCAACATTTTGCCATTGTTTACCATTTGGGGGGCATTTCTCTAATCTTTTACTTCGCGATACCACTCGTTTTGCCAAACATTTTGCCAACATTTTGTCACTCCTGTCATTTTTTAATATTATCGACCCTAGCGCTAAAATTTCACTAGATAACTCGTTTTTACCAACATTTTGCCAACGTTTTGACACTCAATCATTTGAATAGTGGAGTACTAGCGCTATATAAACGACTCTAAACTCAATGTTTTTGCCTCAATTTTACACTGATTTGGCTAAATGGCAAAAAAAATGCCACTTTTTTTGCCTCCAGCGCTGATCGGGAACAAATGAAATAAATTATATCCAAAAAAAATAAAAACGAAGCACCATTCACAAATTTGACTAAATTTATTTTGAAAAAATATTTTTTGCAAAATTTGGTAAAATTTTTTCGATGCGATAAATTTTACCAAATTTCGCAATAAATATTAAGTAGGTATAACTTTTTCGAATAAATTTTATCAATTTTGTAAATGGTGCCCCGTTATTTTTTTGGATAAAAATTTATCATTTTTTAAACTATTTATTCATTTTTAATTTCTCATTTTTTTCAGTGTTGGCTTATTCTACATTTAAATATGGTTCGTAAATTTATTCAAGAAGCATTTGATTCAACTGAACACAAAAAATTTCTATTTCATTCACTCGTCATTAAAAGATGCCGTACTGAAATCTTGTTTCAATTGGGTAAAAAAGTTCAGGATGATCAGAAAATTATATCACTAACGTAAGATATTAGTTTTAACGTAATGGTCACCTAGCAATATCGCAAAGATATTTCTATGTGATATCACCTCATTATTCCTAATTCATATTTCGGTGACATAAATTAGGAATATCGCTGCAATATATTTTATTTACATGAAGGTGATATTAATACCTTGATGTGATATCGTCAAGATATCCCAGAGATATTATTTTGTGTAAGGCGCTATAGATACGGGTAAAGTCACGACGTCATTTTCGTGCACGATATTGTGGAATTCATATAAGAGACAGCAGAATCTTATTAGTTTTGACTGATGATTTTGAATAAATCGCTTTTCATTGTACATTTCTGGGAAGATGGTTCATATGAACCTTTTTCCTTAAGTCCTTATTGCAATTTAATATCACTAATCCAGTATAATTCAAATAATAATTCAAAAATATAAGAGGTGGCGGAGATACATAGTATACAGGCATAATAGATACATGAATATGGTATTACGTTGAAAGCTTGAAGCTTGAAGCTGAGCTCAATTATTTTCGCTTTTGAATTAAAATTTCACACTGTTATGAATTCAGCGGCGGATTTAGCCAAATTGAAATTTTTTGAATAGACACAGAAGGATTTAAATTTTAGCTTTTGTGGCCAAAATTTATTCAATGTGAAATAAACTTGAATCTCTTAAACCACTTCAGTGGTCATCGAATTTTTTAAATAATATTTTTGATAAATCTCGGAAAAACGTTTGGACTGAAATTTTTTCAAATTTGAGGAAAAATTTTAAAATTATTGAAAAAAATTTCCGAGTTAAAAGAAGTTTTGGAAAAATAAAAGTAAAAAAAATTGAAAAATCAAAGTTGGAACGTTGAAAGCATTTTTTAAGAAAATTTAAAATTTAAAACTTGTTACTCACAGATTTTTCCAACTGACATTTTTTTTTTCAACTTCATATCTTTACGATTTTTTCCCTAGGTAGGTACCTACTCGAAAACTTATATCATAATTTAAAAATATTTTCTCGATTTTCTAAAAATAAATTTTTTTTTCAATACTCAACAATTTAAAAAAAATTCTGCTTAGAATTTTTCAAAAAATTTCAACTTCATGTTTTTCAAAGTTTATTCCAACACCAATGAATAATATTGTAATTGAAAAAAAAATATCTCAATAAAATTACGAAATATATTTTAAAAAACGAAAAAATCAAAGTTGGAAAAATTTTACTGTCTGGGACACCAAACTATTTCCAACTCGAAAACTTTCATTATAATTTCAAATATTTTCTCAAATTTGCTTAAATTTTAAATTTTTTTATCAATTTTCTTCAAATTAAAATTTTTTTCAAATAACAATTACTTGAAAGTATCTTCAACATAAAATTGTTCAAAAAATTGCAGCTTCGAGTTTTTCATATTTTCTCCTAAGTCCTAACCCGAAGAATCGTTAAGACAAATTTTTAAAAATGCCTCAACAAAAATATTGAACTAAAAAAAATTGATAAAATCAAAGTTAGAAAAATTTTGAGATGAAGAAATTTAAATTTGAAAAAAAAATTCTGTTCAAAAAATTCAAACTTGGATAGCTACAATTTTGAAATTTAAATTGGAATGTTTTTAAAAATTTAAAGACTGAATAAATTTAAAACAGAGTATAAAAATTTCACTTTAAAATTATAGTTGACTTGACTTTCAACTACACCAGATTCTAAAAATTTTTTCCAAATTTTACAAACACGTTTTGCAGTTTCTTCAATTTCAACAGTAACATTTTTTCAACTTCGATTTTTTCAATTTTTCTAAATTTCGTATTTTTATCAAGATATTTTTTTTTCAATTGCAATATTATTCATCGAGTTGGAATAAATTTAGAAAAACATGAAGTTGGAATTTTTGAAAAATCTTGAGTAGAATTTTTTTAAAATTGTTAAATAATTGGGAAAACAACTTATTTTTAAAAAATTCGAGAAAATAGTTTTAAATATTCTGATAAATAATGTTTTAGAGTTGGAAAAATTCGTGAAGATATGAAATTCAAAAAAAAATCTAAGTTGAAAAAACTTGAACTAAAATTTTTTCAATGGAGAGTAACAAGTTTTAAAATTTAAATTTTCTCAAAAATGCTTCAAACGTTTCAACTTTGATTTTTCAATTTTTTTACTTAGGTACCAATATTTTTCCAAAATTTCTTTCAACTCGGAAATTTTTTTCAATAATTTTAAAATTTTCCCTCAAATTTGAAAAAATTTCCGTCGCGTCGCACGTTTTTCCGAGATTTATCAAAAATATTATTTAAAAAATTCGATGACCACTGAACGTTTAAGAGATTCAGGGTTATTTCACATTGAATAGATTTTGGTCACAAAAGCTTAAATTTAAACCCTTCTGTGCCTTTTCAAAAAATTTCAATTTGGCTAAATCTGCCTCTGAATTCATAAAAGTGTGAAATTTCAATTCATTAGCAAAAATAACTGAGCTCAGCTTCAAGCTTTCAACATAATATCAAATTCATATCTATAATGTATATTATGTATCTCCGCCACAGTGTTGCCAGAGTTAAGGATTTATCCTCAGATCTAGGGATTTTTAGTATCAACTGAAAAATTTGAGGATTTTTTTAAGGATTTTTGCAATTTAGGGATTTTTTTGAGGATTTTTAAAATGTCAGTAAATTTAAGATTCATAGGCATAAATGACAAAATTGATACGTTATTTTCCTTTGAAAAAGCAGTTTTTCGAACATATAAGGTATTTATTGTCGTCCAACTAATAAAAAATCATATGAAATAACGAATTTGAAAGAAACCATACGTCACATGCCGTAAAAAAAACAAAAAATTAAAAATTGAGGATTTTTCAAGGATTTTTTGTCTTTAGGTATAAAAATGCACGTACCGTATTCCATGAAATAAGGAAAAAATGAAAAATTTAAGGATTTTTTAAGGATTTTTTGCCCTCAGATTTTGGCCTGTAGGCAAATTTCTCAAATTTGAGGATTTCTGTCATTTTTCCATCTGGCAACACTGCTCCGCCACCTTTTATATTTTTGAAATTATGAGTGGATTAGTGATATTAAATTGCACTAAGAGCTGAAGGAAAAAAGTTCATTTAAACCATCTTCCCAAAAATGTACAACGAAACGCGATTTATACAAAATAATCAGTAAAAACTACTAACATCCGTCCATTTCTAATACGAATCCAATGATCTCGTGCACGAAAATGGCGTCGTGACATTACCTGTATGAAATTATAGAGCCCTATTTTGTGATATCTCAAAATATTCACAACATGATATCACTGTGATATTGGATATCACACAATGCTTACCGGGTTGTTTGTGCTCTCATATGCTGGCATTATTTTTGTTTGTGCTCACCCCCTTCCCCTGAAAGTGAGTATAGGTTAGGGCGGGGCATCGAAAATGGTGCCCCGCCCATTCAAGAGTGAGGGATGGGAGTGGGGTCAATCGATTGTGCTTGGTTTGTGCTCTTTTGTGCTGACATGATTTTCGTTTGTGTTTCCTCTCTTCTACAGTTCTATGAGCGGAGCGTCAAAAATAATACTTTCTGAAAAACCTGAAAAATAAAAATGATAACAACACCGATCGTTTGTGCTATTTGCAGAGAGATTTGTGCAATTTTATAATTTTGAAAAAATCACATTTTGGCTCCTTCTTTGATCCGCTCTGATTTAAACCATCAGATCTGATCAGATCTAAAAATTTGTCGAGAGCACAAACAAAAATAATGTTAGCACAAAAGAGCACTAACGGAGTACCATCTCCCTTTGAATGGGCGAGGCGTCTGAAATGGAGCCTTTTCAAATCCATGTTTTTAAAAATTTCTTCCCAACTCGATAGATAATTGAAAGAAATTTTATAAAATAATGAAAATGTGAAATCGAAATGAATTTTTAAAAATCAATGTTGCAAAAAATTTGAGAAAATGTTTTTAATTGGATAGCTTTGAAAAATGTTTTAGAAATCACAGAAATATTCGTCTGTTAGGAAATACTTTCTAAAAATTGTAAATTCACTTATCAGCAGAACTACAATTTTATCAGTTAGATTTGATACGATTTGTAGACATATGCGACAAATGTGTTGAAAAATGTGCTAAGTTTTCTCTTTTTTTCATTCGATTAAAAATTTGACTATGCAAATAATTCTATTATGGGGATAAATATTTATCCATTGATAATCATTTGTAAGTCTCGAGTTATCAGTTTTTTCTATAACGTCTCGAGTGTTCTCCTCGACGATATTTATGACTTCGTTGGTTCCCAGGTTGTATTCTGTTACAGAACTGTAAATCAAAAAATCCAGTTGATGAAATAGTGAGACCAAGCTCCCTCGAATGTAAAAAAATTGACGTACCGCTAGTTTCTTATGTTTGTACGCCACCAAAACCTGTTAATCGTTCGCATTACGAATTACATGAAAATGATCTAACAGATGATCTTCAGGTTGGTGGTAACCTTTGTATGTGAAATAAAATACGTAGATATGCGATCACATATTTATAATATTTATCGAAATATTTGTGATTTTTGCAGTTCTTAAAAATAGATATGGGTTTCATCTACGGTTATACCTGGTTCATGTCAGAGCCGGACATGTTCAAAAGATTCTCGCGCTTGAGCACGTTACACATTAACACGAGTTATAGGTGGGTTTTCGACGATTCATTCAACATAAGTCAATTTACAAGTACATTATTGACCTTGTCAAATTTGGAAATACTTCACCTCACGTTTACGAATGACTTCAAGAGACCAGCAAGCT